>CM071928.1:54292535-54659205 GCA_016081115.2 Rehmannia glutinosa | reverse complement strand
AAAAGGTAGGAGGAGAGAAATTGTTGTCTTATGCCACGGTTTGGCTCGATGGAACTCTTGGTATTAGATTGAGCAAGAAACGAAAAAGTAGGTGTGGAAAATACACGTCCAGGAATGGAATCATAGAAAATTTTAGGAAAACCCGTGCAATTAAGACTTGAAAAATAAAATACCATTCCAACCTATCAAAAGCTTTGCTCATGTCGAGTTTTTATGGACATATGACCAAGTTGACCGATACGAAGTTTCATAGAGTGGTGGGTTTCATAAGCAATAAGGATATTATCGATGATTAAACGACCCAGGACAAAAGCGGATTGAGAATCGAGAGATAATAGAAGGGAAGATGGTGTACAGAGACGAAGAGCCAGCATTTTAGAAGCAATTTTATACGTGACGTTACAAAGGCGATAGGTCATAATTGAGTAATGGAATCAGATTTAATCTTGGGATGAGAACAATGTGGGTAAAATTAAATGAAGTTTGGAAAGAATTATTGTTCAGAAAATTTAGCACAAAATCCGTAACTTCTTTTTTAACAATGTGCCAAAATTTTTGAGAGAAAATGGGGCTCATACCATCCACTCGACAGATTTAAATTGGTGCATGTGTTTAAGAGCAATGACCTCATTTTCTGTATACGGTTGTTTCAGGGCATCCGCCATCGCTGGAGTGATTTTGCGCTTTACTCGACTAATAGCTTGAGCTACCACGATAGATGACGGAGAGGAGGATGAAAAAATATCCGAAAAATATTTACCAATAATGCGCTTTCGATAGTCGTAGGATCCGATTGTAAGATGCCATTATCATTTTTCAAAGAATAAATCTGATTCACTTCTTTCATTTCCTGGCCGACGCCATTGCATGGAAATATTTGGATTTTCGATCACCTTCATGCAACCAATGTTGTTTTGCTCGTTGTTTTCATTTAAGGTCATTGAGGGAGAGTAAGACCTCGAGTTCAACATTTAAACCACCCAACTTATCCTTAATGCTTGGAGAGCTGGGACCAGCCCGAAGCTTTGAAATTTATTTTTTAAGCAAACTAGTCTTTTTTGAGAGGTGGCCAAATTCCATTTTGCTCCAATGTAAGAGGCCGAGTTCATGGTTTTCAATTTTGTCAGTAAGATTCCTCGAGTGGTCTGACCAAGAATCATTTATAAATTTTTCGTAATCCGAGGACTGAATCCACATGGTTTCAAATCGAAAAGGTTTTTTAGGAGAAGAAGGAGAGAAATGGTAAAAAGAGTGTGTCGAGACGGATATTAGGAGCATTTTATGATCGGAGGAAAAAGAGTCATGGTACCTGAACCGGCAATGCGGGAAAATTATTCGAAAAGAAGTATTGCAAACACTACGATCAAGCCGAGCTCGTTGGGTGTGAGGTTGGATCGCGAGATGACTCAAGTAAATCCAAGGTCTCCTTTATATCCCAAATTAAGAAGATTGCAAAAATCCAAGGCTGCTCGGAAGTTATAAATCTATCAAGAGGCCCGAGGTCCGCTACCTTCAAATTCTGATTATAAAAGAACTTTATTGAAATCTCCGAAATAGATCCATGGGGTATTAGGCTCGGAGAGAAGGGATCGAAAAAATTGCCAAAATTGACGGTGGAGTGAGACATCAGCCTGACCATAGATACCCATAAGTCTAATATATTTATCTGTCAGAATCATGTCGGCATTGATGAACCGCTCACAATAAGAATAAAGATAGATGGAAATAGATTTTTTCTAAAGCAAAGCGAGCCCACTCGAACAACCTGTGGAAGGAAAAGCCAGGCCGAAGAAACCAAGGGAGAACTTTAGTTTTCAATATCTTGAACATTGCATTTTGTTTCACATAGTAAAACAACGTCGGGGGATTTGGCACGAATGAATTTATGCAATTCTTGAACTTACGAGGGTTCCCCAATCGTCGACTAGCTTAGGATATTCATGCCAATTGGTGGAGTTGGTCCGTGCCAAACTGCACCGGGGTAGAAGATGAAGGGTCGGACACAAAGCTAGAATTTTCTTCGCAATGGGAGGACTGATTCATTTTCAGTTTTTTGGGAATAATTTCCACCAGGATAGATGAGAAATCAACATCTATAATGCCATATATGTTAAGTTTTCGCTTCGTGAGGCGATGGTGGGGGGGGGGAAGTAGAAGATCTTTTTACGGAGAAGGGTGTTTTCGTATAATTCTTCTCGGGTTTGGTGTGTCAAGATTCATGGGGACATTTATGAGGAACTTTAGAGTTTTTGAGTGGGGAATGATAGCTAAGGGCAGGGTTGGGGAGGAAAGATGGAGTGGGGGTGCAGGCAGTGGGAGAGATGGGGCAACTGATGGTTAAAATGTAGGAGATTTTAAAGATGGGGTAGAGTGGATAACATGAGAGTTAGATGATGCATTGTTTGGGGGATTCAGTGGTGATGGTGGAGGGATGACCTCAGCAGCAAGGAGGCTGTTATCAGTAGTTGGAGGCCGTTCTGTAGGGGGAATGTTTGAAACAGGGTTGGTGTTTTGGGTATGGTGTGTTAGATAAATGTTTTTATCATGATTTTGATGATTTTGTTCAAATGAGTTTTTAAACCAAAACAATGTCCCTAAATGTTGTCTAAATACTTCCGATCGATTTAAAATGTTTTTACTATTTTTCGGAGTATTTTTTGGAGTTTATTTTCGATAAAAAATTGGACAACACATTTGTTTCAGGCTCGACCGGTCGCCCTATAGGGCAACCCGTACCTGAGTTGAGTTTTGTAACAGAAAAAGGGACATAGAAAAAATAAGGGAGGCGACCGGTCGACCCTGGCGGCGACCGTGCACGGGAGTGCCCTCTTGAAGCCTGTCTTCTCTGTTTCGTATTTTAAATACCCCCAACCGGTCATGGTCTAGGCAACCTGGCCGGTTGCACCCCTCCGACCGGTCCCCCTATGTAAAAATCGCAGAAATTCAATTTCAATCTTATCTCTGCTGACGACCGGTCGCACGCACTGTTTTATCAAAACTATCCGTTGCATTTTCGACAATTTTTCCTATTTTGTGGGATTGATTTCTAACAGCTATTTTGATGATTTTAAATGGTTTCTTTTGCAGCAAATCACTCCCCAAGGAGGAGCCTATGTCTGGAAATCAAAGCCAAGACCTCTCCTATAAATAGAGGCTTCATTCAAGCAACAAGATACAACACTTTACACAAGCAAAGAGCAAACAAGCAAACACTTTCATATATCTTGTTGTATTAGCCTAATCACTTTCACTTGCACATATTTGAGGTCTAGGCTTTCAATTCTTGATTACACTTGTACTCATATTGTATCATTCATCATTGAGTTGTAATCTTGATTTTTGGTCATCATTCAACACAAGACATCATTTTGAGTATTCTTGTGGTAAGAATACACTTGGGTGATCTAGGTGATAGGTGTTTGAAGGTTGTGGTAATCTTCAAAGGTGTTGTAAGAGGGTTGTGGTAATCCTCAAGGTGGTGTAAGAGGGTTGTGGTAATCCTCAAGGTGTTGCAAGAGGGTTGTGGTAATCCTCAAGGTGTTGTATTATAAATTTTGGTAATTAATAAAATCTTTTTTTGAAATCCATCCCTGATATCTTTGGGGTGGTAGAGGATTAGGCCCAGGTGGGTTGAACCTCTTTAAATTGAAGTGTGCTATTTAGTTTCCGCACTTAGCATTTCGTCTTTGCTTGAATTTTCGAAAAAGAGGGCAAAATCTGAAAAACCGAGATAATCTATTCACCTCCCCTCTAGATTATCGTAGCCACTTGGACTAACAAGTGGTATCAGAGCCAAACTCTTTGGATAGCTTGTTCCGAGTAAAGAGGAAAGATCCATGGCTACAAATGATGCTTATCTCACCACCGGCGCCTCCACCAACAAACCACCACTATTCGACGCCAACAACTACGCATTTCGGAAAGACCGTATGGAGTGCTTCCTACAAGGGTGCGGGTTCGACATTTGGAATGTGGTCATTGAAGGAGTTGATCAACCAACCAAGAAATCGGAGGATGGCACCTCGGCTCCTAAACCTTTCAAGGAGTTAGATTAAAACGATAAAAAGGCTTTCTCTCTAAACGGTAAGGCCTTAAATATTTTGCATTGTTCTCTTACCGCCACCGAGTACAATCGCATAAGAGGCATAAGGTCGGCACATGAGGTTTGGGAAAAATTGGAGACAATCTATGAAGGGACCAAGAAGGTCAAGCAAGCAAGAAAGACCATGCTTGTTAAAGACTTTGAAAACTTTAACATGCATGATGGTGAAAGCATCTCCAAGATGGTGGAAAGGCTTGACAATATTGTCAATCCTCTTGTGGCCCTCGGTAAAGTCATCTCCGAAGAAGACAAGGTGACTAAGGTATTGAATGCTCTTCCCGGCTCATGGTCCAAAAAAGTGACGGCAATCACGGAGGCACAAAATCTTGAGACACTCAAGTTTGACGAGCTTATTGGAAACCTCCTCATCTATGAAGTCTATCTCAAGGAGAGGAAAAATTCCAAACCATCCATAAATCAACCGGGTATGCAAATTATTTCTAAAGGTCTTTCTTCTTCTTCTAATAATGCATACTATGATAATGATGATGATGATGATGAGGAGACAACCGCACTTGTTCGAAAATTTGCAAAATTTGTGAATAAAAATAAAGCAAGAAAACCAAGAGATAATGCTTGCTTTAAATGCAGAAAACCCGGGCACTTCATTGCCGATTGCCCAAAACTCGATGAAGAGGAACAAAAGAAAATGAAGCCTTTCACGAAAAAGAAGGCTCTAAATGCGGAGGTCAAAACGTGGGATGAACTACTCGAAACAACCGACGAGGAAGGAGAGACCGAACATGGTCTCATGGCCATAGACGATGAAAATAATGAGGTACGCTCTAATTCTTCTACTTCCTCCATAGTTGATGATTTGCAATGTGATTTTGATGAATTGCAAATTGAGTTTCAAAATTTAATTGTTAAATACAAAAATTTGAAAAAGGAGCATAAAGAGCTTAAGGTTGAAAAAGAAAAATTATTTACCTCTTATGAATCTCTAGACAAAGCTCATACACTTACTCTTACTAGAGTTCACTCTCTTGAAACCGAAAAGGAATTGCTCACAAAAGATATTGAATATTTGAAAAATAATGTGCATCGTTTCAACATAAGCACGGATAAAGTCACAAAAATTTTAGATGCACAAAGAGGTGAGCATTCCAAATTGGGACTTGGTTATAAGCCATTTCAAAGTGTTTTTAAGAAAAATAACCAAGGTCCGACTTTTGTACGTGCTAGTAGTTCTAATACTCCTACTTGTTTTTATTGTGGCAAAGTTGGACATTATACTAATAATTGCAAATTGAGAAATAGCTCTAGACATGTTTGGAGACCCAAAGGTCTCAAGACTAACCCCCATGGACCCCATATTATAGGGTACCTAAAAGAAATTCTTTTGTAGGTAATAGGGGCTATAACAACAATGGAAGATTCAAAATGGCTCATGGATAGCGGATGTTCACGCCATATGACCGGGAGGAGAGAACTTTTACCAACATCAAGCTCCAAGAAGAGGTATGGTCATGTTCGGCAATGACAAAGGAAAGGAAAAATTCTTGGAAATGGAGAAATTGGTAACTCTTCTTTCTCTCTTAGTAATGTTCTTTTAGTAGAAGGGCTTAAGTTTAATTTGATAAGTGTTAGCCAACTTTGTGATTCAAATTATGATGTTTCCTTCAATAAAGAAAAATGCCCTATACTTAAAAATGGTGAAGTTATTTGTGAAGCAAATAGAAAAGACAATCTTTACAAATTTTGTACAAGTGATTTGGTTAGTCAAAATGTTTCTTATTTAGTCGCCAATAATGATTTAACTAGTTTATGGCATAGGCGACTTGGACATGTTGGATACAAGAATTTGAAAAACATTTACAAAAACCAACATGTGAAAGGACTACCCAAATTGAATTTTGAAAATCTTGGCTTATGTGACACTTGTCATAAGAACAAATTAGTTAAACGTAGTTTTAAGCCCAAAAATGAAATTTCCACAACCAAACCCCTACAATTGCTTCACCTTGATTTGTATGGGGATATTGGTACGGCAAGTCTAAGTGGAAAACATTACACTTTCGTTATTGTCGATGATTTTTCTAGATATACTTGGGCTCTTTTTCTTACCAATAAAAGCGATGCCGTTAATGAGTTTGTTAAGTTGTGTAGACATATTGAGAACGAAAAGGAAGATACTATTAAGTCTATTCGAAGCAATCGAGGTGGAGAATTTAATGGTGAATTTAGAGTCTTTTGTGAAACTAAGGGATATGCTCATAATTTTTCGGCTCCAAGGACTCCTCAACAAAATGGAGTAGCCGAAAGGAAAAATCGGACACTACAAGAGATGAGTCGGTCCATGCTCAATGAATTTTCACTTCCAAAATATTTTTGGGCCGAAGCCGTAAGTACCGCTTGCTATGTTATTAATCGAGTTTATATTCGTCCTAAAATGAATAAAACTCCATATGAGCTTTGGAAAGGTAGAACTCCAAATATTAGTTATTTCAAGATATTTGGTTGTAAATGCTTTATTTTGAATACCAAGGATCAATTGGACAAACTTGATCCTAAGGCCGATGAAGGGATATTTATGGGATATTCAACAAAAAGCAAAGCATATCGGGTTTACAATAAGACTAGTGGGATTGTTGAAGAATCCATCCATGTCAAATTCAATGAAGCTTCGGGTGTTGAAAGAATACCCAACGATGAAAGTGATGAAGAGGATATTATTGAACCAATTGTTCAAGTTGATGATCAACCGTCTACATCAAATGATCAACCGTCCACTTCAAATGGTCTTCAAGAAGATAGAGGTGATACTTCGGATCTTCCCGTTGCATTGAAATTTAAAGGAGATCACCCAAAAAATCTTATTATTGGTGATCCCCTTGACAAAGTAATGACCCGAAGAAAATTTGCCAAGAAAGCTCTTATTTCTCAAAAAGAGCCTAAAAATGCTAAGGAGGCTATTGAGGATGAGGATTGGTTCTTAGAGATGCAAGAGGAGTTAAATCAATTTGAAAGAAATGATGTATGTAAATTGGTACCTTGTCTTCCATCTCAAACTATTATTGGTACAAAATGGGTATTCCGGAACAAACTTGATGATCAAGGCAACATTGTTCGAAATAAGGCAAAGTTAGTAGCTCAAGGGTATTGTCAAGAAGAAGGTATTGACTATGATGAAACTTTTGCACCCGTAGCACGTTTAGAAGCTATTCGTATTTTACTTGCCTATTCTTGTTATAAAAATTTTAAACTTTACCAAATGGATGTTAAATCCGCTTTCTTAAATGGTATTATTCAAGAAGAAGTCTATGTAAAACAACCTCCGGGGTTTGAAAAATTTTCTAGGCCTAATGATGTTTATAAACTTAAAAAGGCCTTGTATGGTTTAAAGCAAGCACCCCGTGCATGGTATGATAGACTTAGCTCTTTTCTTTTGCAAAATGGTTTTATAAGAGGTAAAGTTGATACAACTCTCTTTGTTTTTGAAAAAGGGCAAGATTGCTTACTTGTGCAAATTTATGTTGATGATATTATTTTTGGAGCTACTAATGAATCTTTGTGCAAGAAATTTTCTAAGTTGATGCAAGGTGAATTTCAGATGAGTATGATGGGGGAGCTCAACTTCTTTCTTAGACTCCAAATTAAGCAATGCCAAGAAGGCCTATACATTTCACAATCAAAATATACAAAAGAACTTTTGAAAAAGTTCGGCATTGAAGAAGGAAGAACCGTTTCTACTCCCATAGCAACAAATGTCAAAATTGACAAAGATGAAAAAGGCAAGTCCGTGGATGAATCAAAGTATCGAGGTATGATTGGTAGTTTACTTTATTTAACCGCTAGTAGACCGGACATTCTTCATGCCGTATGCCTAAGTGCTCGTTTTCAAAGCAATCCCAAAGAATCTCATATGAGTGCCGTTAAAAGGATTTTTAGATATTTGAAAGGCACAATTCAATATGGTTTATTCTATCCAAAGAATGTAAATTTTTCTCTTAAAGGATATAGTGATTCGGATTATGCAGAAAATATTGATGATCGAAAAAGTACTTCTGGATCATGTCAATTTTTAGGCGATTGCCTAGTTTCTTGGTTTTCAAAGAAGCAAAATTGTGTTTCACTTTCAACGCAGGCGAATATATTTCCGACTTTTTGTTGTACTCAACTTCTTTGGATGAAACAAACCTTAGCGGATTACAAATGTTCTTTTGAAAATGTTCCTATCTTTTGTGATAATATATCCGCTATAAATATTGCTCAAAACCCGTTCATCATAACCGTACTAAACATATTGAGATTCGGCATCATTTTCTAAGGGATTGTGTTTCTAAACGAAAAATTGAGATATCTTTTGTACCATCTCAAGATCAATTGGCGGACATTTTTACAAAAACCGCTATCTTCCGAGACTTTTTGCGTCCATACGAGCTCGGTTAGGCATAATGCATATTGAATGAGGTTTACGTTTGCATTTTGCATATTTTTAAAACTTAGGGGCGAAAAATCGGATTTTTGGTTGAAAATTCGGATTTTATTAAAATGCAAGACAATGGGCTGAAGAGGTTGAGGAAACCGGTCTCCCTCAACCACGACCAAGTCGCCCTAAGAAAATTTTGGATTAAAACCGTCTGTCTCATGCCTTAGTCATTTTAACCCATTTTTGCCATTTTTCATCCCTTTGCCAAATTCACACAAATTTCACTCAAAATTTGTTTTCATGCATTCAATTCATATCTTGGACCTTATATAGCATGTTTATCATCATCATCGCTCATCTTTACCGATCGAATGGTAAGAATTTTCTTTTCTTTGCTCAATTGGGTTGAACCCTTGAGCTTGTGGCTTTCTTGTATATTTCTTGATGAAATTATCTTATGATCATGATGAGTTTAGTTGTTATATTGTATTGTATGATGTTTGATGTGAATTGGTGATGAAATTTTTTGGCTTGATTCATTTACAAGGGCTCTATACAACCTCTTTTAATTTTTACGCCCACAAAGTGTTCGATGAAATATCACAATGAAAATTTCAACTTCTACATGATTCTCTTGCTTCCAAAAGTCTTAAATACTTATTGAGATCATGTCTTGGCATATAAAACGAGCATATGAACTCTTCATGATACATTTATCCCATTTTCTTTGGATTTTAAGCCTAAATTGTTCAAAGGTTGATAAACCGTTTCTTTGGCGCACTTTGATATAATTGTATGATGTTTTTATCTTCCTAACATTCTTTTTGATGATTCCAAAGGGGGAGAAACAGGAAATTGGCTTGTTAGCTAAAAGAAGCTAATAAAAGCTCGCAATAAAAGCTATAAGCTATGGCTTCCTAAAGCCAAGTATACCTAGTCCATGACTTGTATTATGGACTTAATTGCAAAAGATTATAGTATTTTGACAGGGGGAGCTTCGTAGCTTATGATGTTTTTGTGCATCTTATAAAAGCTCGTTATAGCTTGTGCTTCTAGCTTATGCAATATCTCTTGTTGATATGCTCATAGATAGGGGGAGCTTTGTATGAAATGTTTTTTAACGGATAGTTCACTCGTAAAACCAGAAATTTTATTTGTTTTCAAAATCGTCCTCGAGAAAATTGTTTTGGTTTGTAATCATCAAAAAGGGGGAGTTTGTTAGATAAATGTTTTTATCATGATTTTGATGATTTTGTTCAAATGAGTTTTTAAACCAAAACAATGTCCCTAAATGTTGTCTAAATACTTCCGATCGATTTAAAATATTTTTACTATTTTTCGGAGTATTTTTTGGAGTTTATTTTCGATAAAAAATTGGACAACACATTTGTTTCAGGCTCGACCGGTCGCCCTATAAGGCAACCCGTACCTGAGTTGAGTTTTGAAACAGAAAAAGGGACATAGAAAAAATAAGGGAGGGCGACCGGTCGACCCCTGGGCGACCGGTACCTGGGAGTGCCCTCTTGAAGCCTGTCTTCTCTGTTTCGTATTTTAAATACCCCCAACCAGTCATAGTCTAGGGCGACCTGTCGCACCCCCTCCGACCGGTCCCCCTGTGTAAAAATCGCAGAAATTCAATTTCAATCTTTTCTCTGCGCGACCGGTCGCACCCCTATTTTATCAACAAACTATCCGTTGCATTTTCAGACAACTTTTCCCTATTTTGTGGGATTGATTTCTAACAGCTATTTTGATGATTTTAAATGGTTTCTTTTGCAGCAAATCACTCCCCAAGGAGGAGCCTATGTTTGGAAATCAAAGCCAAGACCTCTCCTATAAATAGAGGCTTCATTCAAGCAACAATATACAACACTCTACACAAGCAAAGAGCAAACAAGCAAACACTTTCATATATCTTGTTGTATTAGCCTAATCACTTTCACTTGCACATATTTGAGGTCTAGGCTTTCAATTCTTGATTACACTTGTACTCATATTGTATCATTCATCATTGAGTTGTAATCTTGATTTTTGGTCATCATTCAACACAAGACATCCTTGTGAGTATTCTTGTGGTAAGAATACACTTGGGTGATCTAGGTGATAGGTGTTTGAAGGTTGTGGTAATCTTCAAAGGTGTTGTAAGAGGGTTGTGGTAATCCTCAAGGTGGTGTAAGAGGGTTGTGGTAATCCTCAAGGTGTTGCAAGAGGGTTGTGGTAATCCTCAAGGTGTTGTATTATTAATTTTGGTAATTAATAAAATCTTTTTCTTTTTTTGAAATCCATCCCGGATATACTGGGGTGGTAGAGGATTAGGCCCTAGGTGGGTTGAACCTCTTTAAATCGAAGTGTGCTATTTAGTTTCCGCACTTAGCATTTCGTCTTTGCTTGAATTTTCGAAAAAGAGGGCAAAATCTGAAAAACCGAGATAATCTATTCACTCCCCCTCTAGATTATCGTAGCCACTTGGACTAACATGGTGAGTATGGGCGGTAGGAGAGTTTCAATGAGTAGGAAAGAAGTTGCTTCCAATAGTAGCCTGAAGCCAAGAACCGTACTCCAAGGATTTAGATATAGAGTCCAGGTTTGTGTTTCGAATATTGCAATCTTTCAAAACATTTCCAATGATTCCGCAGTGGTAATAGAAATCGGGGAGGCATTCATATTTCAGTAAAATAAGTTTATTCTTGCCGTGGATGTCCACGTGGATGACTCGGAGTAGCAGTTTCGAGATATCAATATTAATCTTTAACCCTCAAGAATTTTTCGATAACCGAACCCATGGCGTCGTAGTCAAGTTCCAGAAATTTACCGATATTATTCCCAGCTAACCGAGCAAAATCATTGTTCATGAGACCGAGTAGGAGATTATGTAGCTGAATCCATAAATCACATATGGAGAAAACAATTTATGTGGGGTTTAGGTGCTGGTCCTTCATTAATGAGAGAAGCGTATACTGTCAAATAACCATGGTGTACCCGCTAGAACCTTCTTTTTAACAGTCTCAAAATCGAAGGAGAAGAGGAAAGTGTTTTCATGGATGGCTATGCAAGAGAGGGATCCTCGGGGATTCCAAAGTTGTTTAAAGAGGCTAAAAACTTGGTCTACTTGAATGCTTCTGGGAGATAGGATCTTTGCCACAAAGCACAAACTGGGATTTATGAGATTATTAGGAATGGAGTTTATACTGAGAGGTTTGGTTTCATCGATTCCTAGTGAGATACAGGCGTAGAGTTTCTCCAAATCGTCATCCATAATAAGAGCTCAGAAAAGTCAGAGTAAAGCCCAAAAATAAACAGCGTTGAGAGGGACCTTGGGCACGGCTGTCACAGGAATGAGGATCGGGTTCGGCACACTAAATACCTCTGGGTCCAAGGGGAATCTACACAGACAAGGAAAACAGAAAAACAGAACTCTGAACAAAACAAAAGGGAAGGAAAAGGAAAAAAAAAACAGGAATAAACAACAAGAAAAATAGGGGGGTCGAGGAGTAAAGAAAACAAGGGAACTAAAACAAAACTAAGAATGACAGAAAGGAAACTACTGCTAATAATTCCAAAAAAGTAAACCAAGTATTAAGGGATTAATAGGGGATAAGAAATGAGGTGAAGATCAAGATCTTCCATAGAAAATCTAAGGAAGACAGGACAAAACGGGGCGGCGGATGCGCTAAGGGGTCTCCAAGAGAGAACCCTAGGACTTGGATTCCAAAATTGCCTGTTGGATTGGAGGAAAAATGTATTCATGAATGTTTGTTTTGGTCTTTATTAGCTCCAACGAACTTGACAAGACCTCAATTAAGGAGCACTAAGTCCTAAGCAAAATGCATGGTATTGCCAATCTAGCTATTTGTTTAATTTCTCCGATTAAGTTTAAAATTGAAGAATATTTTTCACCTACTTTTAATTAGTTTCAACTTAGTTTTTTCAACCGAAAAGATTAATAATTAATAGAGATAACCAATAAGTTGTAATTTGCACGAACAAAAATTTAGAATCGCAAAAACTTATGTGAGAAGGTGAAAGTCTATGAGACCGTGATACTTTTACCGTAAAAAGTGTATAAAGAGTGATTCTTGTTAAAATACACTTAAATTAGTGTATTTAGATAAAGTATCACTTTTTACATTAAAAGTATCACTTGTTACCTTAAAAGCATCATCGTCTCACGGTCTCACAAGAGACATGCTGATTTATAATTATGCGGGTCCCACATAAATCACTTATCGTTGTTTTAAAGGATAATAATTACAAAAACTATCCCTTAGGTTTAAACTAATTATAAATTTCACCCTCAAGAGAAGTATTTATTAGGAAAATACAAATCTCAATTACACGGTGTTTGTAACACTTTAAGGTGTACGTATTTATAATTTAGAATATAATTGAAGGTTTTTTTTGTAACTAGGCCAAATGCTGAGAGTAGTTTTTGTAATTATCACTTTTATATTTAACATATGTAAATTTAGGCTCATCTGTAAAATATAAACAATATGCTTATTTTACCGGAAAAAAATACGATCCAACACAAAATCAAAAACACAATTTAGGAATTTCATTTGAATATATTTTCTATTTCACACAAAATCAATACAATCTCAAAAACTATTGAAAATGGAACTAAATGAGCACTAGAGACTGCCCCCCACTTCAAAAGTTTTCCCAAGTAATATAAATATTTTTATATAAAATTATTAAATTTTATGATTTCCCCCCAACCCCTAAAAAATAAAAAATATACATTTATCTATTAGTTTCAAGAAGAAATAAATCCCACCCCATCGTCTTCATTTTTTGGCTCCATCCCCGAGCACTGTGTTTGGGTTCGCTAAATGAAATTGAAAATTTGAATCATGCATACAATTACACATAAACTAAAGATTCCGATTCTCATAGAGATTTAACGATCACGCATTATAAAAGTAATAAAACATGATTTAGGATCTTACCGAAAAAGCTTCATTTTGAAGATGATGTAAAAGGAATCCAAATTTCTCAAAGTAGTGTAAATCCTCGTAAACTCGCCAATAGAGATTCAAATGCTTCCCCTCTAATTCAGTTCACCTTTGGTTGTGACACTTGAATAAATCTTCGCTAGTAGAGTTTATTCCATTTATCGAATTGATAATGGAATAGAATTTTAGTACACAATCAACTTGATGCTGCTTTTTATGGCAGATCACTCAAAGTCAATGGTGTAGCTAAAATTCTCCTTCCCTAGGGGGAAGTCATCATGTATCTTCTCTGGAAGCTGGAAAATCCTTTATTTGGGAACTTATCTGCACACACGTGAAAATGTTAGAGGACCCCGGGGGTTTTCCCAGGAAGGCCTCTCCGACGCTCAAATTAGCACGATGAATGAGAGAATAAAATAGTAACTGAATACTGAATTAAATGCGTCAGAGAATTAATAGTTAATTAACTTACAAATGAATAGGAGAGACCTTTTTATACTTAGGAGATGGGCACTATGGGGCGTGTAGGAGAATTTGGCCTACACGCCAGTCCGCGTAGGAAAAATCGGCCTATGGCCAGTCTTGGACACTTTTGGACCTGGTTATTTTATTAAGGGCTCATTGAACAATTAATATTAAACTAATATATAAACCGAATTATATATTAAATAATGTTGGGAAATTTATTGTTTAGATTTTGATGAATGCCATCTAAAAATTAGACTAGAAAGTTGGCACCCCATTTTCCTTGTAATTCTTATTGTAATAGATAGGGCTGTATAAACTGAGTCAAGTCAGCTATGCTTGGAAATACAAGAATTCAACTGAAGATGTGAAGTGAAGACTCCGCTGAGGAACAACTGAGTATGGCCAAGAAAGAAGACCAAGGACTCGACTAAAGGAGTATCGGCTGTGAGACAGCTGTGAGAAGAATCAGTTAAGTCAACCCAAGAAGCCAAGTCAAGTTGAAGTGACAGATGAGTCTTTCAATCATTGGAGCAGACTCAAGTTACCTGGGGAAAAGGCAGCTGCAAAGAGGAGTTAACTGAAAAGAATCCGTTGCACAAAAGTCAAACATTACCTAAATAAGTAATACTTCCATGCTGCCATGTCTTAAAGTGCTTAGTCCCAGAAGCGTGCAAAAGAAATAAACTAATGGGAAGCACTGCACCTCGTGTCAGAACCTGAAAAGCTGGACATTCATTTAATACGAGGAAAGGTCTACATCTCAAGATTGAAGACCAAGAAAAGACAAGCCAACGAACACAAGTGAGTTTTGAAAATCAGCCTATCTCTTCAAGGGGCGATTTTTTGAAAGTGCACTATAAAAGGCCGAGGAATCACTTTGAGAAAAGGTTACCTTGCATACATGAGATAACAAGCATTATTCATACTATAACCAAAAAATATTCTCAAGTTATTCAAGCAAAATCCTCAAGCCTAAATCTCGAAGGAAATCGATCCAACACTAAGTTTGTGAAGGAAAGACAACTTCAAACCTGTTGAAGAGGAAACTTTTGAAGAAGCAAAAGGGGTCTACTTTCTAAGGAGGATTGTAGAAAGGTTCAAGGTCGAACCAATCTCAAGTTATTGGAGGGCTTCGTGATCAAATCCAAGAAGCTTGAGAAAGTGAGTCAAGTAGCAAGCGCATCGCCTGAAGTAGCTGAGTCAGATGAGAAGCGAGCTGTGTGACCAAGGCATCTTCAGACTGAGTCCCAAAGGAACAAGTCAGCTGTGTGATCAAGACTTGTAGATGAGTCGGATGACAGCTGACTTGATCCTTTGGGACTCAGTCTGGAGATGCCTTGGTCACACAGCTGGCTTCTCGTATGACTCAGCTTCTTCACAGGGCAGCTGCCTTGCTACTACAACCCACTTGCTTAAGCTTCTTGGATTTGATCACGAAGCCCTCCAAAAACTTGAGACTGGTTCAACCTTGAACCTTCCTATAATCCTCCGTGGAATGTAGACCCCTTGATTCTTCAAATGTTTCCTCTTCAACTGATTGAAGTCGTCTTTCCTTCACAGGTGAGTGTTGGATTGATTTTCTTCAAAATGTAGGCTTGAGGATTGAACTTGAATGATTTGAGAAGGTTATATTTTGAATAATAGCTTGAAAGTTCCAGGTAACAAGGGTAACCTTTTCTCAAATAAAATCCTCAGCCTTTTTAAAAAGACACTTGTGGTCGTTGGCTTGTCTTGTTGCAGTCCTTGGAATTGACATTTCCTCGTATGAATGATTCTTGACTTTTCGAGTTCACAGTGTAGTGCTTCCCATTGGTTTATTCCTTTTGCACGCTTCTCGGGACTGAGCACTTCAAGAAAGGCGAGATGGAAGTATTACTTGTTTAAGTAATTCTCTTGACTTACGCAACGGATCTCTTTTTATTTGTCTCGACTTAATCGCATTTATTTGACTTCCCCAGGTGACTTCGAGTCGACTTCCAATCATTGGATGACTCATCCTCACTTCATCTTGAGACTTGCTATCTTGAGTTGACTTGACCGACACTTCACTCACCGCATCTCACCGCACCTTCAGTCGAGTTCCTGTCTTCTCTTCTTTGCCACACTCACCGCCTCAAATGAGTCTTCCTTTTAGTCTCCATTGTCTTCTTGCATGTTCAGCATAGGCGACTTAACCCAGCTCGACCAGCCCTATCTATTACAATGCAATTTACAACAAAAAATGGGGTGCCAACTTTCTATTCTAAGTTTTACATGGCATTCATCAAAATCTAAAAACTAATTTCCCAACAGGGGCTATAACAACAATGGAAGATTCAAAATGGCTCGTGGACAGCGGATGTTCACGACATATGACCGGAAAGAGAGAACGTTTTACCAATATCAAACTCCAAGAAGAGGGTATGGTCATGTTCGGCAATGGCAAAGGAAGAATTCTTGGAAATGGAGAAATTGGTAACTCTTCTTTCTCTCTTAGTAATGTTCTTTTAGTAGAAGGTGTGATTCAAATTATAATGTTGTTTTTAATAAAGAAAAACGCCTTATTTCCAAAAATGATAAAATTATTTGTGAAGCAATTAGAAAAGGCAATCTTTACAAAATTTGTACAAGTGATTTGGTTAGTCAAAATGTTTCTGGTCTTGTCGCCAATAATGATTTAACTAGTTTATGGCATAGGCGACTTGGACATGTTGGATACAAAAATTTGCAAACTATTTACAAAAACCAACATGTAAAAGGACTACCCAAATTGAATTTTGAAAATCTTGGCTTATGTGACACTTGTCATAAGAACAAATTAGTTAATAGTAGTTTTAAGCCCAAAAATGAAATTTCCACTACCAAACTCCTACAAATGCTTCATCTTGATTTGTATGGGGATATTGGTACGATAAGTCTAAGTGGAAAACATTACACTTTTGTTATAGTTGATGATTTTTCTAGATATACTTGGACTCTATTTCTTACAAATAAAAGCGATGCCGTTAATGAGTTTGTTAAGTTGTGTAGACTTATTGAGAATGAAAAGGAAGATACTATCAAGTCTATTCGAAGTGATCGAGGTGGAGAATTTGACGGAGAATTTAGAGTCTTTTGTGAAACCAAGGGATATAGTCACAATTTTTCGGCTCCAAGGACACCTCAACAAAATGGAGTAGCTGAAAGGAAGAATCGGACACTTCAAGAAATGAGTCGGTCCATGCTCAATGAATTTTCACTTCCAAAATATTTTTGGGCCGAAGCCATAAGTACCGCTTTGCTATGTCATTAATCGAGTTTACATTCGTCTAAAATGAATAAAACTCCATATGAGCTTTGGAAAGGAAGAACTCCAAATATTAGTTATTTCAAAATATTTGGATGTAAATGTTTTATTTTGAATACTAAGGATCAATTGGACAAACTTGATCCTAAGGCCGATGAAAGAATATTTATGGGGTATTCAACTAAGAGCAAAGCTTATCGGGTTTACAATAAAACTAGTGGAGTTGTTGAAGAATCCATCCATGTCAAATTCAATGAAGCTTTGGGTGTTGAAAGGATACCCAATGATGAAAGTGATGAAGAGGATATTGTTGAACCCATTGTTCAAGATGATACTCAAAATGATCAACCTTCAAGCTCAAATGTTCCTCAAGAAGATAAAGGTGATACTTCGAATCTTCCCGTAGCATTAAAATTTAAGGAGATCACCCAAAAGATCTTATTATTGGTGATCCGCTTGATAAAGTAATGGCTCGAGGAAAATTTGCCGAGAAAGCTCTTATATCTCAAAAAGAGCCTAAAAATATTAAGGAAGCCATGTTAGATAAATGTTTTTATCAAGATTTTGATGATTATGTTTAAATGAGTTTTTATACCAAAACAATGTTAATAAATGTTGTCCAAATATGATTTAAAATGTTTTTGCTAATTTTTGGAGTATTTCTTAGAATTTATTTTTCGATAAAAATGGACAACACTTTTGATGGTTTTGTTTAAATGAGTTTTTATACCAAAACAATGTTTATAAATGTTGTCCAAATACTCCTAAATGATTTAAAATGTTTTTACTAATTTTTGGAGTATTTCTTAGAGTTTATTATTCGACAAAAATGGACAACACTTTTGATGGTTTTGTTTAAATGAGTTTACTATGTTTATAAATGTTGTCCAAATACTCCCAAGTGATTTAAAATGTTTTTACTATTTTTTGGAGTATTTCTTGAAGTTTATTTTTGATAAAAATCGGACAACATTTCAATTTGGAGGTCGGCCGAATCGAACGGAAGGTCGAACGGTACTGAAGAAACGCATTAATGAAACAAACCAGTGCAGCGAAAAAAAGGAGGAGGAGTGACCGGTCAAGGGTGAGGCCGACCGGTCGCACTCTGGCCGCACCGGCCCACCCCACCTTGACCGTCGCACCCCCTACAACCCCTACCTAGATCGCACTATTTTCATTCAAACGTTCGAAATCTTATACGGAGCGACCACGTCACATGTGCAATCTTTTGACAAAGAAAATTTGTACCGTTGAACTCCTTGACAACAAGATTTGCTTTTCAATTTTGTACAATATTTCTACATCTTGTGATCCTCTTTTTGTAGACAAAAGTGAAGAAGAAGGAGCCTATGTTGGTGAAAGACTCTCCTATAAATAGAGGATGAATTGAAGACACAAGATACAATACATACAAGCAAAATACACAACAAGAAATCGCAAATTCTCAAGCTTTCATATTCAACACTCTTGTTGTATTTATAGCCTAAGTATTTCACTTTCACATCTTGAGGTCTAGGCTTTATTTCTTGATTACACTTGCACTCAAATTGTAATATTCATTATTGAGTTGTAATCTTGATTTTTGTCATCATTCAACACAAGACATCCTTGTGAGTATTCTTGTGGAAAGAATACACTTGGGTGATCTAGGTGATAGGTGTTTCAAGAGTGTGGTGCTCTTGAGGTATTGAAGAATTTGGTATTCTTCAAGGTTGAAGATTGTGGTAATCTTCATAAGGTGCCGTTGGAGATTGTGGTAATCTTCAAGAGAGATTGTGGTAATATCAAAGGTGGTGTTGAAGAAGAGTGTGGTGCTCTTTAAGGTGATGTTGTTAGATGTTGTATTAATTGTGGTAATTAATAAAATCTTTTTTCTTTTTGAAATCCATCCCGGAGATACTGGGGTGGTAGAGGATTAGGCCCTAGGTGGGTTGAACCTCTATAAATCGACGAGTGTTGTTTACATTCCTCACCTTTATTATTGTTTTGGCGTATTTGATTCGAAAAAGAGTGTATATTCGAAAAGATGGAGATAATCTGTTCACCCCTCCTCTAGATTATCGTAGCCGCTTGGACTTACAAGTGGTATCAGAGCCAAACTCTTTGGCAAGCTCGTTCCACATTGCGAGTAAAGAGGAACGATCATCGGCTACGAATGAAGTCTACCTTACCGGCGCCTCCACCACCAAGCCACCACTATTTGATTCTAAAAATTATATATTTTGGAAAGAAAGAATGGAATGCTATCTACAAAGTTGCGGGTTCGATATTTGGAACACGGTCGTAAATGAAGAATCCATTCCGATGATGGACACACCACACACCTCCAAAGACCTCAAAGAGCTCAATGATGAAGAGAAGAAAATCATCTCCTTAAATGGTAAAGCTCTTAATAGTTTGTATTGTTCACTTACCATTTTGGAATATGATCATATTGTAGGAATTAAATCGGCACATGAAGTATGGAGAAAATTAGAAGAAGTATATGCAAATGAAAGGAGCCACTCAAAATCATCTACTTCTCAAATGGATACAACCCCAACTTGGGATGAGCTTCCTACAACTTCCGACGTCGATGAAAACGAACGATGTCTTATGGGCTTCGAAGAAGAAAACGAGGTAAGTTCAAAACCCTCCACTTCTTATGATTATGAATTACAAAATGATTGTAGTGATTTGCAAAATAATTTTGATGAACTTAAAAATGAATTCCAAAGCTTACTTGGTAAATACAAAAATTTGAAAATGGAATTCAATATTTTGAAATTTGATATGGATAATTTATTTTTCTCTTATGAATCACTTTCATGTGATCACACCACCACACTTGACAAGGTTAGAAACCTTGAAAAAGAAAATAGTACTCTTGTTGAGGATATTAATTGCATGAAAAATGATTTATCAAAATCCAATTTGAGTACCGATAAAATGACCGATATTATTGATGTTCATAGTTGTGATAAATTGAAACAAGGACTTGATCATAAGCCTAGTGTTGTTAATTATGTGAAAAGAAATCAAGTCTTTATGCATGTTGGTCATTATGCTCCCAAAATTACTACTTGTTTTTATTGTGGTAAAATGGGTCACACGATTAATACTTGTCGGGCTAGAAATAGCTCTAATTATTATTGGAGACCTAAAAGTCTCAAAGCTAATTCCAAAGGACCCAAACACTTGAGGGTACCACAAAATAATGTCATATTAGGTACCCGGCGGAATAATAATCGAGGAAAATACATACCGTCAAGAAGACATCAAATGACCATCTCATTTAATCAAAGGAGAAGACATCACCAAAATGAATTTCCAAGAGAAAGGCATTATCAACAATGGAAAGGACATAATCCTTGGAAATGGAGAAATTGGAGAAGTCATCATCTACAAGATGATTTTCAAAGGGAAAGATACCATCAACAACGGGAAAGACATAACCCATGGAAATGGCGTAATTGGTAAACCGTATCTCCTCATTTAAATATGCATTTTATTTTGTTATTATGCATGTTCGTAATTGTGCCTAATTTTTCAAAATGAGTTTTCAAAAATTTATTTTTAAAATTAAGGTCTTCAATATATTTGAGTGTTCCTAAAATTCTTTTTAAAAAAGGAGGACCTTGCATGTTCTTGTGCATTTGTTTAAACTATAGTGTTTTATCATCTCTTATAGATTTTTATGGCATAAGCATACTTGTCACATATATTATTGCTCTAGCCTACACTATTACAATTATTCTTGTGTGCAAGACTTGTTCTAAGAATTGTGTAGGATTTATATATCTTCGTCAATGGTTATCCACTCATTATTTGACAAGAGAAACATAGACTATCGAGATGATAAAACCATTGTTATTCATCTCTTAGACTCGATATAATTTTTGCCATATGTCTATGTGCTTATTTTTCAAGATATTTCAAAGTATCTCATACAAATGCCATTAAAAGGATTTTTCGATTTTTGAAAGGCACTATTCGATAAAGCTTGTTTTATCCGAGTTTTATAAAGGATTATAATTTGTTTTGATAAAAACATTTGATTTTCATCCTTATCTCAAAATTATGCATTTGATTGCTTATATTCATTCTTGTCAAAACTATTGTTCAAATGCTTCTTTTAAATGAGGTCTCAACTATATGCTCTTGAATTTTTCAAATTTCAAAAGAGACCTTATATAGCTTCCTATAAGCTTATTTGAACTTACATGTTTTATGAAACTCGTGATAATTTGTTTGAAAGCATAGTATGTGTTACTTGTTATTATGTCTATTATTTGATATTACTATGCTCTTGTGCAAGATATCTTGATTAAGATTTTGGAAATTTTTTTATATCTTGGAACAAGCTCAATGACCAAGAGGAGGTTAGTAACTCAAAAGGTATTGTCAAGAAGAATGTATTGATTATGATGTAACATTTGCACTCATAGCACGTTTAGAAGCTATTTGCTTTTTACTTGCCCATTCTTGTTTTAAGAAAATTTCAAGCTTTACCAAATGGATGTTATATCCAATTTTCTAAATGGTTTTATTCAAGAAGAAGTCTATATAAAACAACCTCCGGGTTTAAAATTTTTCTAGGCCAAATGATTTTTATAAAAGGCCTTGTATGGTTTAAAACAAGTACCCCATGTATGGTATGATAGACTTAGCTATTTTTGCTAAATGGTTTTACAAGAGGTAAATGTTATACTACTCTCTTTGTTTTTGAAAAAGAGCAAGATTGTTTACTTGTACAAATTTATGATATCATTTATGGTGTTACTAATGAATTATTGTGCAAGTTATTTTCTAAGTTGATGCAAGGTGAACTTAAGATGATAATGATGGGGGAGCTAAAATTTCTTCAGTGAACTTCAAGTTAAACAATGCCAAGAAATTGGTTGTAATTCACAATCAAAGTATACAAAAGTACCTTTTAAAGAAGTTAGGCATTGAAGAAGGAAGAATCATCTCAACCTCTATGACTACCAATGTAAAGTTTGACAAAGGTTGAGGAAGGCATATTGATTGACAAACATATTCGAGGTATGTTCACTAACTTTTCTTATTTCTTTAGACTCGACATTTTCTATGCCTTATGTCTATATGCTCGAATTTTAAAACTATTCCAATGAATCTCATTAAAGTGCCGTTAAAAGAAATTTTCAAATATTTGAAAGGCACTTCTTCTTATGACTTGTATATCCAAAGTTTAAAACGTTCATATTTTTTGGGATAACAAGTCCGGTGATAATAATTTTCCAAAATATGGTTCATTATAATCGAACTATATATATTTGAGATTCGATATATTCTAAGGGATTGCGTTTCTTAAGCAAAAATTTGAGATGTGCTTAATTCCATTTCAAAGATAACTCGCGGAAATTTATTTTTTTAACCGCTGAGTATTTTACCTCATTTCGAGCTTGATTATGATATAATGTATATTAAATGAGGTCTATGTTTGCATTTTGCACGTTTTTAAAACTTAGGGGCGAAAAATCTGATTTTTGGTTCAAACCTCGGATTTTGGAAAACAGAATGAAAAACTGGTCTGACTGGGGCAAGGTCGACCGGTCATCCATGACGTCGGCCGGTGCCGCATGACGTCGGCCGCCCCATGCCCCCAACCGGTCGACCACAACAAAATTTTGGTTAAAAATGTTTCTGTTCTCAGCATTTGTCATTTTGGTCGTTTGTGTTCATTTTTCGTCCCCTTCGCACTTTGCACACAAATTTCACTTCAAATTTATTTTATTGCATACATATTATATTTTGGACCTCATGAGGATCGATTATCATCATCATTGCTCATCTTTACCTATTAAATGGTAAGAATTTCTCTTTTTTTTTTTATCTCAATTGGGTTGAACCCTTGAGAATGTGCTTATATCTTGCTACTTTGATGAAATTCTTGTATTAATATGTTGTATATGATGATTGTTGATGGATGAATATTGTTGTATTGCAAATGGTGATGAAAGTTTTTGGCTTAAACGAATTACAAAGGCGTTATATTTCTCTTGTTTTATTCGACGCATGCCAAGTGTTCGACAAAATGTTTCAATGAAAAATTCATCACCTACATGATTCTCTCGATTTGAAAAGTCTTCTAAGTTTATAGAGATCATGTTTTGTCAATCAAAT
Organism: Rehmannia glutinosa; assembly: GCA_016081115.2. Classification (NCBI taxonomy): domain Eukaryota; kingdom Viridiplantae; phylum Streptophyta; class Magnoliopsida; order Lamiales; family Orobanchaceae; genus Rehmannia; species Rehmannia glutinosa. The sequence goes on along the minus strand of CM071928.1, from coordinate 54,635,917 downwards.
AAGCTTTTGCAAATCACATGATTGACTTCTCCCTTATTATTTGAAATTTAAGCTTCAATGATCAATACGCCGATAAATCGATTAAGTTGCGCACTTTGATATAATTGTATGATGTTTTTATCGTGCTAACATTCTTTTTGATGATTCCAAAGGGGAGAAACAGAAAATGCATAAACGCTCAAAGAAGCGGAAATAGGCTTGCAAATAAGCTTGCAAGAAAAGCTACAAGCTATGGCTCTTAAAAGCCAAATTACTTAGTCCATGTGATGTATTATGGACTTTTATGCTTGACTAATGATGTTTTGTGACAGGGGGAGCTTATAAGCTCATGAAATTCAAGCTTAAGTTGTAAAAGCTAAGCTTTAAGCTTTTAGTTGTTGCTTCTATACTTACTCTTGCTATGCTTGTTGATAGGGGGAGCTTGTGCAAAAATGATTTTGAAAAATCTTTGCTCCTATCCTTGTGTGTTTGTACTTATGATAAATCTTGCTTATAATGAATTGATGTTTTAGACCGGAAAACTTGTTTTGTTTTAAAATCAACTTCCTAAAATTGTTTTGGTTTGTAATCATCAAAAAGGGGGAGTTTGTTAGATAAATGTTTTTATCAAGATTTTGATGATTATGTTTAAATGAGTTTTTATATCAAAACAATGTTAATAAATGTTGTCCAAATACTCCTAAATGATTTAAAATATTTTTGCTAATTTTGGAGTATTTCTTAGAATTTATTTTTCGATAAAAATGGACAACACTTTTGATGGCTTTGTTTAAATGAGTTTTTATACCAAAACAATGTTTATAAATGTTGTCCAAATACTCCTAAATGATTTAAAATGTTTTTACTAATTTTTGGAGTATTTCTTAGAGTTTATTATTCGACAAAAATGGACAACACTTTTGATGGTTTTGTTTAAATGAGTTTACTATTTTATAAATGTTGTCCAAATACTCCCAAGTGATTTAAAATGTTTTTACTAATTTTTTGGAGTATTTCTTGAAGTTTATTTTTGATAAAAATCGGACAACATTTCAATTTGGAGGTCGACCGGTCGAACAGAAGGTCGAACGGTACCTGAAGAACACACAGAATGAAACAAAAACCAATTCTGTGAAAAAAAAGGGGAGGGTGACCGGTCAAGGGTGAGGCCGACCGGTCGCACCCTAGGGCGACCGGTCGCACCCCACCTTGACCGGTCGCACCCCCTTGCAACCCCTACCTGGATCGCACTATTTTCATTCAAACGTTCGAAATCTTATACAGAGCGACCGATCGCGCTGTGCAATCTTTTGACAGCAAAATTTGTACCGATGAACTCTTTGACAACAAGATTTGCTTTTCAATTTTGTACAATATTTCTACATCTTGTGATCCTCTTTTTGTAGACAAAAGTGAAGAAGAAGGAGCCTATGTTGGGAGCCTATGTTGGTGAAGACTCTCCTATAAATAGAGGATGAATTGAAGACACAAGATACAATACATACAAGCAAAATACACAACAAGAAATCTGCAAATTCTCAAGCTTTCATATTCAACACTCTTGTTGTATTTATAGCCTAAGTATTTCACTTTCACATCTTGAGGTCTAGGCTTTATTTCTTGATTACACTTGCACTCAAATTGTAATATTCATTATTGAGTTGTAATCTTGATTTTTGTCATCATTCAACACAAGACATCCTTGTGAGTATTCTTGTGGAAAGAATACACTTGGGTGATCTAGGTGATAGGTGTTTCAAGAGTGTGGTGCTCTTGAGGTATTGAAGAATTTGGTATTCTTCAAGTTTGAAGATTGTGGTAATCTTCACAAGGTGCCGTTGGAGATTGTGGTAATCTTCAAGAGAGATTGTGGTAATCTCAAAGGTGGTGTTGAAGAAGAGTGTGGTGCTCTTTAAGGTGATGTTGTAAGATGTTGTATTAATTGTGGTAATTAATAAAATCTTTTTTCTTTTTGAAATCCATCCCTGAGATATCTTTGGGGTGGTAGAGGATTAGGCCCTAGGTGGGTTGAACCTCTATAAATCGACGCGTGTTGTTTACATTTCGCACCTTTATTATTGTTTTGGCGTATTTGATTCAAAAAAGAGGGTATATTCGAAAAGATGGAGATAATCTATTCACCCCCCTCTAGATTATCGTAGCCGCTTGGACTTACAAGCCATTGAAGATGAGGATTGGTTTTTAGAAATGCAAGAGGAGTTGAATCAATTTGAAAGGAATGATGTATGGGAATTGGTACCTTGTCCTCCATCTCAAACCATTATTGGTACAAAATGGGTATTTCAGAACAAGCTCGATGACCAAGGCAATATTGTTCGAAACGAAGCAAGGTTAGTAGCTCAAGGTTATTGTCAAGAAGAAGGTATTGATTATGATGAAACATTTGCACCCGTAGCACGTTTAGAAGCTATTCGTATTTTACTTGCCTATTCTTGCTTTAAAAATTTCAAGCTTTACCAAATGGATGTTAAATCCACTTTTCTAAATGGTATTATTCAAGAAGAAGTCTATGTAAAACAACCTCCGGGGTTTGAAAAGTTTTCTAGGCCTAATGATGTTTATAAACTTAAAAAGGCCTTATATGGTTTAAAACAAGCACCCGTGCATGGTATGATAGACTTAGCTCTTTTCTTTTGCAAAATGGTTTTACAAGAGGTAAAGTTGATATTACTCTCTTTGTTTTTGAAAATGGCAAAATTGCTTATTAGTGCAAATTTATGTTGATGATATTATTTTTGGTGCTACTAATGAATCCTTGTGCAAGAAATTTTCTAAGTTAATGCAAGGTGAATTTGAAATGAGCATGATGGGGGAGCTCAACTTCTTCCTTGGACTTCAAATTAAGCAATGCCAAGAAGGAATATACATTTCACAATCCAAATATACAAAAGAACTTTTGAAGAAGTTCGGAATTGAAGAAGGAAGAACCGTCTCTACCCCAATGGCAACAAACGTCAAGATTGACAAAGATGAAAAAGGCAAGTCGGTTGATGAATCCAAATATCGAGGTATGATTGGTAGTTTACTTTATTTAACCGCAAGTAGACCGGATATTCTTCATGCCGTATGACTATGTGCTCGTTTTCAAAGCAATCCCAAAGAATCTCATATGAGTGCCGTTAAAAAAATCTTTAGATATTTGAAAGGCACTATTCAATATGGTTTATTCTATCCAAAGAATGAAAATTTTTCTCTTAAAGGTTATAGTGATTCGGATTATGCGGGAAATATTGATGATCATAAAAGTACTTCCGGATCATGTCAATTTTTAGGCAATTGCCTAGTTTCTTGGTTTTCAAAGAAGCAAAGTTGTGTTTCACTTTCAACGGCCGAAGCCGAATATATTTCCGCAGCTTTTTGTTGTACTCAACTTCTTTGGATGAAACAAACCTTAGCGGATTACAAATGTTCTTTTGAAAGTGTTCCTATCTTTTGTGATAATATATCCGCTATAAATATTGCTCAAAACCCGGTTCATCATAACCGTACTAAACATATTGAGATTCGACATCATTTTCTAAGGGATTATGTTTCAAAACGAAAAATTGAGATATCTTTTGTACCATCTCAAGATCAATTAGCGGATATTTTTACAAAACCGCTATCTTCCGAGACTTTTGCGTCAATACGAACTCGGTTAGGCATAATGCATATTGAATGAGGTCTATGATTGCATTTTGCACGTTTTTAAAACTTAGGGGCGAAAAATCGGATTTTTGGTTCAAACCTCGGATTTTGGAAAACAGAATGAAAAACTGGTCTGACTGGGGCAAGGTCGACCGGTCGCCCATGACGTCGACCGGTCGACCATAGAGAAAATTTGCTTAAAATCATTTCTGTTCTCAGCATTTGTCATTTTGGTCTTTTGTGTTCATTTTTCGTCCCCTTCGCCAATTACACACAAATTTCACTTCAAATTTGTTTTGTTGCATTTATTTTATATATTGGACTTCATGAAGCTCGATTATCATCATCATTTCTCATCTTTACCGATTAAATGGTAAGAATTTCTCCTTTTTTTAATCTCAATTGGGTTGAACCCTTGAGAATGTACTTGTATCATGCTATTTTGATGAAATTCTTGTATTAGTATGTTGTATGTGATGATTGGTGATGAATGAATATTGTTGTATTGCAATTGGTGATGAATTTTTTTGGCTAAAACGAATCACAAAGGCGTTATATTTCTCTTGTTTTTTTTCGACGCACGCCAAGTGTTCGACAAAATGTTTCAATGAAAAATTCATCACTTACATGACTCTCTTGATTTGAAAAGTCTTATAAGTTTATAGAGATCATGTTTTATCAATCAAATGAGCTTTTACAAATCAAATGAGCAATTTTTTCCCTTTTATTCGGAATTTAAGCTTAAATGCTCAATATGCTCGATAAATCGATTAAATTGCGCACTTTGATATAATTATATGATGTTTTTATCGTGCTAACATTATTTTTGATGATTCCAAAGCGGGAGAAACAGGAAAAACGCTCATATGCTCAAAGAAGCGAAAATAAGCTTGCAAGAAAAGCTATAAGCTAGGGCTCTTTAAAGCCAAAAGCTGTGAACAATACTTAGTCCATGTGATGTATTATGGACTTTTATGCTTGACTAATGATGTTTTATGACAGGGGGAGCTTATAATCTCATGAAATTCAAGCTAAAGTTGTAAACTAAGCTTTTAGCTTTTAGTTGGTTGCTTTTATACTTGTTCTTGATATGCATATTGATAGGGGAGCTTGTGCAAAAATGATTTTGAAAACTCTTTGCTCCTATCCTTGTGTGTTTGTACTTATGATGAATCTCGCTTATAATGGATTGATGTTTTAGACCGGAAAATTTGTTTTGTTTTAAAATCTACTTCCTAAAATAGTTTTGGTTTGTAATTATCAAAAAGGGGGAGTTTGTTAGATAAATGTTTTTATCAAGATTTTGATGATTATGTTTAAATGAGTTTTTATACCAAAACTATGTTTATGTATGTTGTCCAAAATACTCCTAAATGTTTTAAAATGTTTTTACTAATTTTTGGAGTATTTCTTAGAGTTTATTATTCGATAAAATATTGGACAACATATTTAATGTTTTTATGTTAATTGGTTTTTACACCAAAACAATGTTTATAAATGTTGTCCAAATACTCCCAAGTGATTTAAAATATTTTTACTAATTTTTTGGAGTATTTCTTGAAGTTTATTTTTGATAAAAATCGGACAACATTTCAAGATTGGAGGTCGACCGGTCGCCCAAAGCGTCGACCTGTACCTGAAGAAAGAAAACTTGAAACAGAACGTACTGAATCAAAAAAATGAAGAGGGGGACCGGTCCAGCAGGGGGCCGATCGGTCGCACCCTAGGGCGACCGGTCGCACCCCCAGCCGACCGGTCGACCCCCCCTTCGACCTGTACCTGGATCACACTATCTTTTTCAAACATTCGAAATCTTAAACAGGGCAACCGGTCGCCTATATGTTATTTTTTGTGACAAAGAAAAGTTATGTTTATTTTTGAAATTTTTGACAAAGAAGATTTACTTTTGATTTTTGTACAATATTTCTACATCTTGTGATCCTCTTTTTGTAGACAAAAGTGAAGAAGGAGGAGCCTATGTTGGAGATCCAATCTTGAAGACTCTCCTATAAATAGAGAATGAATTTGAAGACACAAGACACAACACATACAAGCAAATACACAACAAGAAATCAGCAAATTCTCCAAGCCTTCATTTTTATACTCTTGTTGTAATAGCCTAGTTCTTGCACTTGCACAATCTTGAGGTCTAGGCTTTTTATTCTTGATTACACTTGCACTCAAAGTTTGTATACTTCATTTATTGAGTTGTAATCTTGAATTTTTCTATACTTGTTAGTGTTCTTGTGGTAAGAACACACTTGGGTGATCTTAGGTGTTGAAGAGTGTGGTACTTTTCATAGGTGTTGAAGGAAGATTGTGGTAATCTCCTTGAAGGTGTTGTAAGAAGATTGTGGTAATCTTCAAAGGTGGTGTTGTAACAATTGTGGTAATTGTTAATAAAATCTTTTTTTCTTTTTGAAATCCACTTCGGATATACCGGGGTGGTAGAGCACGTAGTCCCTAGGTGGGGTGAAGCTCTATAAATCATCGAGTGTTGTTTAATTTCCGCATTTACTTTCTTGTCAATTACTTGTTCATTCGTAAAAGAGGGCAATTTGCGAAAAATCGGCATAATCTATTCACCCCCTCTAGATTATCGTAGCCACTTGGACTAACAAATAGCTGCACTTATAGTCAAGGATGGGAAGAGAGCTGAGGTCAAGGAAGCCATTGACCAGGAGGAAATTGCCTTGATGGTTAAAAGATTCAACAAGTTCTTCAATAAGAACTATAAAAGAAACAAGGGTGAATCCTCTAGGAGACATTCAACTCCCTCCAAGTCAAGGGAAGATAGGCTGACCAAGAGAGCTGAGCATCAAAAGGTTGAATATCAGAGAGCTGATAACCCAAGAACGGAAAGAGCTGATCAAAGAGTTGAGAACCTGTGTTGGAACTGTAGACAACCAGGACACTTTGCTATTGACTGTCCATATCCTGTAGTCAATAAATACAGGAATGAAGAAGAAAGAAAAGTCTTCAGAAAAAGAAGACAAGAAAAGAAAAGGGCTATGTTGGCTGCTGAGACTGCTGAGATAGCTAAGTCAAAAGAAGCAGCAGACTCAGAGAGTAGTGAAGCTACTACTCAAGTGACTCTGAAGAAGAAGCAATGGTCTGTCTAATGGCCAAAGAACAAGATCAACCTGATCAAGAAGATGAGGTATACTCTAACTCATCTCACTCAGATTCTAGTGATAGTGATTGTGACACACACACTTCATCACCCACTGATCTTTATGATTCATTAGGCAAAATGATGAAAGATTTTGAGCACATTAAATCCTCACACACACTATTAAACGAGGAAAACAACCAGCTCAAAAGCCATAACTCATAGTTGACTAAGGAGCTGAGTACTCTAAGTCACATAGCTGATGAGAACAAAGAGCTGAAGGCTGAGAATGCTAAACTAATAGCAGAGATAGCTGCTATAGAAAAGAGGGAAAATGATCTAAAAAATGTGATTGCATCATTTACAAAGGCATCTAAATCATTGGATGACCTTATTATGAGCCAAAAAGAGTGTGGAGATAAGACAGGTGTAGGATTCAATTCCTTTGTGCAGAGTCAAACTCCCAGAGTGATTTTGGAAAAAAGATCTTCAAGTAATGAAGCATCTCAAACACAATCACAAACAAACCGGCCTTGGATATAAAGGAAATGGAAAACAACCGGTTGAGTATGCTGAAAGGACAACTGAGAAGAAATAATCCAGCAAAGTCCCTCAGCAAACTCCAAATAGGAAATACTCTGTGAAGAATAAACAGAGCTACCAAGAACCCCATAAGTTTTATCAAAGAAACACATATGATGAGAATGGTAGAAACTACCCAAGCCAAGCTGATTGGAATAATGTGAAATATCAACAAAGACCTATGGAATATAAACCCAAATGGCAAAGGCCTAGAACTCAGCAAAGGCCATTCCAAAGGCAAAAGAGCTATCATCAACACACATATTCACCGAGGCACTACACTCAGAAATATCACAACTACCCAAACAAGGCAATTGCTAAAACACACACACAGGTATACAGACAAAAGAGATAGCTGTATGAACCTAAAGCCCCCAAGCAATTTGCCAAAGTAAACTATAATTATGGCACAAATAGATGGCAACCTCTTAGAGTCAGATCATTTGGCTATAGGTTGGTTGGATCATCTTACAACACTAACCCCTCAGGACCCACTCAAGAATGGGTACCTAAAAACTAATTTCCTTGATTGCGAGTTCAAGGAAAAACTGAGTGCCAAGGAACCTGGTACATGGATAGTGGTCATTCCCGGACACATGACATGATACAAGAAAAATCTATCAAAATTCAAGGAAATTAGAGGCACAAAAGTCATATTTGGAGGAAATGAAGCTCCAGGGGAAATAAGAGGCACTGGATCCATTAAGAAAAATGGTTTAGAAATCACAGATGTTGCATATGTTGAAGGTCTCAATTTCAACATGTTAAGCATCATCAACTCATTGACAAAGGCTATAATGTTGGATTCAACATGGGAGTGTGCCAAATTAAAGACACTGAATCCAATGAAATAGTGTTTCAAGGATCCAGATAGAAGAACATGTATGTGGTAGATTGGTCGACTGCCACACCAAGCACTTGTCTGTTAGCAAATAGTACAACCGAATCAAGTTGGCTGTGGCACAAGAAGCTGAATCATTTGAACTTCAAGACAATTAACAAGCTTGCAAGGTGTCATCTTGTAGAAGGACTTCCAGACTTCGTGTACAAAAAGGAAAGTGTTTGTGATGCATGCCAGATGGGAAAGCAGATCAAATCATCATTCAAGGAGAAGTCTAATCCATCTTCAACAAGAATATTGCATCTGCTGCATATGGATTTATTTGGTCCAGTTAAGCCAGCTAGCATAAGTGGAAATAAATACACCTTAGTGGTGGTGGATGATTATTCAAGATATACATGGACAATCTTCATGTGCAAGAAGAAGGAAACCTTGCAGAGGTTACCTCAACTGATGAAAAGAGTCAAAATGAGAAGAGTCAAACCATTATAAAGATAAGGTCTGATAGAGGAACTGAGTTTGTCAATGGGATAATAACTCAGTATTGTGTTGAAAATGGTATTGCTCATGAGTTATCTGCAGGAAGGACTCCACAGCAGAATGGAGTAGCGAGAAAGAAGAAACAAAACTCTCAAGGAAGTGCAAGGACCATGTTAGTCAAGTTGGATTACCTAAAAGATTTTGGGCTGAAGCCATCAATACTGCATGCTATACTCAAAATAGATGCATGATTAATAGACAGCTGACAAAGACTCCCTAAGAAATCTGGACAGGGAGAAAGCCAAATGTTGCATATTTCAGAATATTTGGATGTAAATGCTTTATCCACAACAATGGCAAGGACAATCTAAAGGCTTTTGATGCTAAAGCTGATGAAGGTATTTTTTTGGGATACTCAGCTGAAAGTAAAGCCTATAGAGTGCTGAACAAAAGGACTATGGTCACAGAAGAATCCATTCATGTGGTTTTTGATGAACCTAATGTGAATGGAGAAGATATTGAAGAGTTAGCTGATAAGCTGAATCAACCAACTATGCAGAAGAGTCCCTATATTGAAGCTGAAGCTGGAGTAATCAATCAAGATGAGATGAGACGGCTGAGTCTCAAAGACAACTGGAAAATCTGCAGCTGAATGAAAATGAAAGAGCTGCTCAAGACAACACAGCTGCAAGACGACTGAACCCAGCTGATTTACTCCAACCTGATGTGAGATGGCTGAGAGACCATCCACCAGAGCTAGTCATTGGAGATGTGAGAGATGGTGTAAGAACCAGATCCAGAGCTCAACAAGAAGCAATGTTCACTTGCTTTATTTCCCAAATATAGCCAAAAGATGTGTCACAAGCTTTGGACGACACACATTGGATTCAAGCCATGCATGAAGAGCTGAATCAATTTGAAAGGAACAAAGTATGGGAATTGGTGCAGAGACCAACCCATCAAAATATTATTGGCATAAAATGGGTTTTCAGAAACAAGATGAATGAGGAAGGATCTGTGGTAAGAAACAAAGCAAAATTGGTAGCCAAAAGGTATTGCCAAGAAGAGGGAATAGATTTTGATGAAACATTTGCTCCTGTTGCAAGATTAGAAGCAATAAGGATGTTTCTTGCCTATGCTGCACACAAAAACTTCATTGTGTATCAAATGGATGTGAAAAGTGCATTCTTAAATGGATTGCTGGAAGAAGAAGTCTATGTTGAGCAACCTCCAGGCTTTGAGCAGAAGACCATTGGAGATAAGGTGTACAAACTCAAGAAAGCTCTATATGGATTGAAACAAGCACCAAGAGCTTGGTATGATACATTATCTCAATTTCTGATAGATAATGGATTCACCAAAGGCAAAGTGGATAGAACACTCTTCAAAATTCAAGATGGGGAGAGTATACTGCTTGTTCAAATATATGTGGATATTATCATTTTTGGATCCACAAACAAAGAGCTGTGTGATAAGTTCTCAAATCTCATGCAAGGCAAATTTGAAACGAGCATGATGGGAGAGCTGACTTTCTATCTAGGACTTCAAGTTAAACAGTTGAAAGATGGAACCTTCATAAGTCAAACAAAGTACACCAGAGATTTAATGAAGAAATTTGGTATGGAAGAGAAGTCTTCTGTGAAAATACCAATGAACACATCAATCAAGATGGACATGGATGCAAATGGTAAAGCTGTAGATCAAACAAGATACAGAGCACTTATTGGATCACTGCTCTATTTAACAGCAAGCAGGCCAGATATCACCTTTGTAGTAAGTGTATGTGCAAGATTTCAATTTGCTCCAAAGGAGAGCCATATGACTGTAGCTAAGAGAATCCTAAGATATTTGAAGGGATGCCAGGAAGTTGGCTTATGGTATCCAAAGGAAGGTGGATTTAAGCTTATTGGTTATTCAGACTCTGACTATGTTGGATGTAGAGTTGACAGGAAAAGTACTTCAGGAACTTGTCAAATGCTTGGAAACAGATTGGTTTCCTGGTTTAGCAAGAAGCAAAACTCAATAGCCACATCCACAGCTGAAGCAGAGTACATAGCTGCGGGCAGTTGTTGTGCCCAAGTCTTATGGATGAGACAACAACTGAGAGATTATGAAATTGAAGAAAAAGAGATTCCAATTATGAGTGATAACACAAGTGCTATTTGTAGGTCCCAAAGGGTGTAAGTGTAAGGTTTAGAAGGGGGGGTTGAATAAACCTTACCAAATTTTCGATTTAGTCCTTTTAAAAATTCTGAGTTGATACTACACAACTGTGTCCTTGGAGGACAGCTGATTTAGATAATCAGTAGAGTTAGTCTCTCAACAGACTCAACTGAGCTGTTGATGGAATAACTCAGCTGTTAAGTCTAAATTAACTCAACTGTGGTTTGTTTTCAGCGGAAGACTTAACACCCTTAAGTTTGATTAAGCAAGGATTTAGTGCTTGGTTTAGTACTTAGAAATTATCAAGTGGATAGCAAATTTATCAGCAGATTTAAACAATTAAGATGCAGGAATTAAAATGCTGAAATGTAAATGACACAATAAAATTTTTATAGAGGTTCGAAGATGGGGTAATTCTTCTACTCCTCTCTTCTCCAACTCCTGGAGGAATCCACTAGGTATTGATCGGATACAAAGTGGTTACAAATCCGCATACAAGTCTTGATCACACAAAATGACTTGATCCTTTGGGACTCGATCCGAGACGCCTTGATCACTCACCGGCTTCTCGTGCGACTCGGCTTCTTCACAGGCAAACCGCTTGCTACTACAAACACTTGCTCAAGCTCTTTGGATTTGATCACGAAGCCCTCCAAAAGCTCAAGACTTGGTTCGACCCGAACCTTCCTACAATCCTTCGTGGAGTGTAGACCCTTAATTTTTTTTTAAGTATTTTCCTCTTCAACCGATTGAAGTTATCTTTCCTTCACAGTGAGTGTTGGATTGATGTTCTTCGTAGTGTAGGCTTGAGGATTGAGAATATTTGATTTTCTAATAATTGCTTGAACGCGTTTTGGTTGCAGTCCTTCTTAGTTCCTTGATCTCTCTTTTTCTCAAATAAACTCCTCGGCCTTTTATATTGATCTTTCAAAAAAATGCCCGTTGAAGAGATAGGCTTATTTTTGAAAGTCACTTGCAAATCGTTGGCTTGTCTTGTTGCGATCCTTGGAATTGCCATTTCCTCGTATGAATTGTTCTCCACTTTTCGAGTTCGACACGGTGTAGTGCTTCCCATTGGTTAATTCCTTTTGCACGCTTCTCGACCGAGCACTTGAGAAGGTAATATGGAGATATTACTTGTTTAAGTAATTCTCTTGATTTACTCGTAAACGGATCTTTTTCATTATCTCGACTTGACCGCATTTCTTTGCTTTCCCCAGGTGACTTAGAGTCAACTTCCAATCATTGGATGACTCTTCCGGTCACTTCAACTTGAGACTTGCTCTTCTTGAGTTGACTTGACGATACTCTCTTACTCACCGCATCTCACCGCTTCTTCAAGAGTTCCCGTCTACTCTTTTTGCCATACTCAAATGTCTCGCAATGAGTCTTCCTTCTAGTTCTCCGTTGTCTTCTTGCATGTTTGGGCGTAGTGACTTAACTCAGCTTGATCAGCCCTTATTTATTACAATGCATTTTACAACAAGAATGGGGTGCCAACTTCCTATTCTAAGTTTTACATGGCATTCATCAAAATCTAAACAATAAATTTCCTAACACTATTGCAATCACTCAAAATCCCGTGTTGCATTCAAGAACAAAGCACATTGATGTCATATATCATTTTATAAGAGATCATTTTGAAAAGAAAGACATCACATTGGAATACATCTCAACTGATAAGCAGTTAGCTGACATATTCATCAAACCCTTATGTGAATCAAGATTTGAAGAGTTTAAGCATGAGCTAGGGTTAATTGAGCTGAGTTGATACTCAGAAGACTCAACGAGAAGAGATGGAATGTGAAAAGATGAAAATAGAACAAGTCTCATGAATCAAAGAAAGTGAATCACCAGATCGGAAGTCAATCAGACGAGTTAGATGACAGCTGAGTCACTATACGAAAGGAGAGAAAAAAAGTTGAGTCATTTGTGTAGTAAGTTGAGTCATTTATGAGCTAAGTGACAAAAACGCAGTCGTTTTAATAAGCGGGAATGTTTTTAAGGATCATGTCGAGTAATTATGACCGTGACAAATCAAAAGTCGCACAAAGAAGCATATGATTTGATATAAATCTTTTGCCGCATTAAATGCGAGCAATTAAATGCAATGAGACGTGCTAAATGAGCCGTTGATCTCGATCAAAATTCAAAAATCAAAAATACGTCCTTTCATAACCCTTATATACTCATTCCTTCAATTTTCTCTCTCACACTTAAAAACTGTTCATCTTCAAGCATACAAAAGCCAGTTTTTCTCTCTCGAAACCCTACCTGTTCTTAAAGTAAGTTCACCAAGATTTAATCGGTAAAATCCTCTAGAAATGGCACCAAAGACTGATTTCGTTAAGTTATCAAAGCAAATCCACACAGGCTCCTCAGTGGATTTCAAAGGCATGATTAAGCGGGGTTCGGATGCAACCCTTGTGAAGAAAATAGCGATATGTTAGAAAAATCTGGCTTAAGGCCTTTCGACGATAGAATACTCGCACACCTACCGGAAGATAGTGTATTTACATAGAATGTATGTGTAGAATCAATCCTTTTATTGATCATGACATTCTTGTTCTTTTACACAATCACAAAGTGTATCGAGCAAACATTTGTCTACACAAAAAAATGAAGAATTTATAGCTTTATTACGTAAGACTTACATAGTATGTATTTACATGATAAAATACATGAAGGGGTGGACAACTACACTTCATCTTCTTCGCTGTCTCCTTCTTTCATCTTGTCAAAGATCTTCTCGCTTCTTCTTCTCTTTTTCTCATCGTCACCGCTTTTCTTCTTTTCTTTTCATATGCCTTCCTGGCAGCTTCATCTCTTCTTAATCTTTCTTGTCCTTCCTCCCATAGCTGAGTTTGTCTCTTGTTTTCTTCTTCTATTCTTTTCGCATACTCAAAGATTACTTTTAGCCACTTGCAAATTTGCTATTTGGTCAAGACCGCCCAAGAGATCCCTCCTTTCTTGCCTGGATCTATGTACTCAATATTTTTGGGCGAGGCCTAGGTATGAAACCTCTTCCTCCACCACTACTTTTTCCTCTACCTGGGCGTGTATTGTCTTGGGGTCTTCTTTTTCCAAATGAGTGACCGGCGGAGTGACCAGCAGAGTGATCGCCGTAGTCTGTCGCTCACGCCTTCTTCACATAACGTGAGACCCTTTTTCCAAAGATAAGTCCCAAGCTGAGCCATAGACATATTTGCAAAGTATCCTTCGATGCGGCGTTTTAAATTCATCAACCGATCGTGGCTCGTCCCGACATCCGAGATGGCATAAGTGTCTCTGTCTCTTTGGAATGCCTCCATGTTCTTTCAAGATGTTCATAACTCGGGCATCCATTCTTCCTTCCACTTCCTTCATCCCCTCGCTTCAATTGTTTTTCTTTTTCACCATAGATATAGCAGAGTGTTGGAGTGGCGAGTCATAGGGAGTTTGCTAATAATGTCACCGTGACAAGACCTTGGGGGGTTTGTGCAATCATCAAGGTCACATCCACGATCCTTCCCCTCAACAAGCTTTCCTTTCTTTTGTTTCAACACTTCCTCACCGACTTTCCCCTTCTTGAAATTTGCCTCCCTCCTTCTCAACTTCGGATCCCTCCTTCGCTTTAGGTATTCCTCTTCCCCTTTTTGGCATCATCAAAGGAGAGAGGAACGCCGAAACAGATGACTTGCAAGCGGAAGTCAAGCCTGGCGATAGTTGAGTTTTGTCTCGAGTCCGTCGCGAGTATGCGCATGACGAAATCGGATCGAGTAGCGTTGGACTCTCGCCGAGATTAGCTTCATTTCAGCCATGAGAAGGCTGAATTTTCTGCTCATATTTGCTTCCAGGCACGCTCAAGATCACTCTTATTTTGCTCACGCAGCAGCCTTTATCTTGGCAAAGTGTGAGCTTCATGCATGTGCTCAATGTGTTCTCTCAACTTCGTTTTGCATCGCATTCTCGGCTCTCCATACCAAAGCAGCTTTGTTGAACAATGTCCTGGTATCTAACTTGTTCGACACGCATTGTTTGTTTTCTTTATTTCCACCATTCCCGATCCTCACCGTGATGCCTCTCAAGTCGCCAGTAAGATTTGCATCTCTTGTCCATCCGCACGTCCATAGAGGCCTGGTGCCTCTCCATTCGTTCAATCTCAATCTCAGCAAATAATGCCTTGAACACTTTGCGAACTTCAAACGATTCTTCCGTTGCATCCGATGGCCACGCACGTCAAAAGTCATAGTCACCGAACGATGGTACCGACGAAATGACATGAAAAGATTCTATAAAGGATTCATCACCGCCAACCGGAATTTGTTCAATGATGAGCGGTGCGCGTGAAGTTCCTTTTGAGTCGAACCTCGCTGCAGCTTGGGAACCCGCGCAGTGGACTCTGTTTTGGTGGGGTCTCATTGTGAAGTGGACCCGGCTTGTTGAGCCTCAGTTGTCTCAACAGCCTTCGTTGGTCTCACTTTTCTCCATTGAGTGGACGGTCCTCGGCCTTATCGAAGCGTCATCGGACGATGATGAGATTTCCATTGGTGGCGATCATCAAAATTAAAGGTTTGATGAGTAGTCTTGAGATCGACTTGCTCGTCTTTGGGAACATCCGCAAATGAGTCTTTTGGATCTGTCACACGGGGGATGACTCACTTCTTCGCCGCTTCGATCCTAGAAAAGTTACATCGTGATTATCTTGGGAATCATGAAGCGCGCTTATCTCCTTTTCGATGGATCAATGATTGCGGAGGGATGTTCTCTTCATCACCGCTTTACCCCGGGAAGTCTCAACCTCCCGTGGCCTTCATTACCTCCAAGCAGCCTTGACCGCAATGAGGCCTCGGGCTTCTTTTGACAAAGTCGGTCACCGTCTTAGGGTCTTCTGTGGTGGCATCCATTGAGTCTCAACCCCATGGATTGCACTTTCATCGCCCAGTGTTAACTCCCGGTGGTCATTCCTTCCTCGTGCCTCGACCGCATCGGCGCGTCATTAGCCTTCGTAGCGGTTGACATCTCAAAATGAGACAGTCTCAACTCATCCTGAGCTTCGTTGATGGCAATTTGTTTGTTCGTTTGGTGGTTGTACTTTCTCCACTTCGCCTCCTTGATTCGTTGTGGAGTCATCCGCAGATTCTCCGACCTTGCCGCGGTGGAGGGAGTTTCCCCTCACCGGGCGCACCACCGAGTGACTTGGAGTGGGGTCACTCGTCTCCGGACTCCCTACTGTTTCTATTGAGTGTTCACCATTGGGGCGGTGGTAAGACACCTTCAATAGGGGTTGGCTCGACCGGGGTCCCCACTATCCCGCCATCGCCAGTTCCTTATTGCGCTTCTTCCGAGTGAGTGAGAAGTGGTGGCGAACAACATGGCGATTTTTGAACCACTCCCATTGGATCAATTTCACCGTGTTCGAGGACTCTCATGGTCCCTCCATCAATCTTTGCTCGTGAAGGATTCTCGATTCGTGCAATGCTTGCTGCATTTGCAACTCTTATGTGGCAAAGAAGCGAGTTCGGATCCTCATCACCGCCGTCGAGAAGACATCAAGGAGAGGATGTGTGTGTTCGTGGTGCCAGAGATAGGCGATCTGGCCTTCTCACGTGCCTCGCTTCCTCTGCTTGTCTTTCCTTCTCCTTATCCTTGAGGATCTGCAGGATATCTCGTGCGCTTGTCTTCATCCAAAGATCTTTGGGATCACAGTGGTTAGTCCAAGGAAGTTTAACAGTTCCTCTTCTTCTTCTATAAACTCGGGCCGTTGGAACTGTTCCCTTGATTTACTTAATTTCCATTTCCTCCACTCACGCAGACGATTTTGGATGTCCGGGTAAGGTGGGGATAGGATTATCACATCACTACCAGCTCTATCGCCTCTTGTCTTGTGTCTCAAACAAGCGACTACATCTATTTCTTGATTGGCCTCTGCTGATCGCCTTGGCAGACTTGGGTCATTTCATCAATTACATCCGGAGACTCTACTTCTTCAAATCTCCCAGATCTGCTCCAAATTGAGTGGCGACTCGGCCGGTTTCTCAAGCTCGAGTTCTTGATGATTCTTCTTCGTCTCTAGTTTGCACCGAGGGGATTTCCGGTTTAGAGACGGTTTCTTCCGAGTCTTGGCTTATCGCTTCTCCTCCTTTTGACGATCGGAGAAGGTATTTGAGAGTCCTTCTCGATCGGCTAACTGCTTTGGGCAGAGAGACACGGCCATGCGGGGCAGGTGACTCGAGCTGCGGGCGGGAGCAGGTTTGACTTTCTTTCTTTGCAGGAGCGTGCTTTCTTAGCAAAAGGGCGCTTTTCTTCTTTGGTGGAGAGGAAACAATGTATCTTCAGGGTCACCGATTCCCCTCACTCGTGTCGCTCTCTTGGAGTAGGCTCTCTTACGTGCGCCGAGAGAGGTTTGATCTCGAACATCCTTTTGTTAACATGGAACGCCTTTCCATGTCAAGAGGGACTCTTTCACCTCCATCATCCGGCCAATCACCAGGCCATATCCTAGGGATCCTCCAAATGTGCCATCTTCCTTGAAGGATTTGTTCCCTACATTTTGGCATAGTCTGCATTGTGAGACAAACTTCACCATTTATTTTCCTTTCTTCAATGATCGCAGCCATTACGATCAACTTTGCTTTGACAGCTTGGTCAAAGTCGCCAAATTTGATGTCAATACATTTTGGCAACTATGTCCAACAAACTTGTGATAGTCCTCCTTCAAGAAATTTCTTATTTGTCAGTGTAAACTATGTTATCAAGATAGTCGGGCTTGGCTATTTCCTTCCAAGCAAAGAAGTTTACATCAGCTTCGTTAATTTCGATGCTCCTTCCGCTTGGTAATGAGCGTGTTCACCAAATCCTTGGCGAGATGGTGAACTCCTTTCCGTGAACAGATGACTTTATTCCTTCATCGTGAATCTCAGCGTTCACATAGAATTGTGCGACCTCCTCCACATAGGTCATCGAAAATTCCATCGGCGAACGATTTCAGCCCTGGGCTCGTTTGGAGTTTTTCAGCTATTTTCTTTATGAGGCGTCATTAGACCCTGTTTCACCATTCCGTCGAAATCCACAAGAGACCCTGTGGATTTGCTTTCCTAACTTGGTAAAATCATAAGTTGGTGCCATTTTTCAGATTTTATCAAGAAAACTTCGGGATTGATTTGAAGATAGATAGGGTTTTTGAGAGAATTTTTACTTCGAGAGAGAGAGATGAGATGAACAGTTTTGATAGTGTGTGAGAGAAACGGCGAAAATGGTTTAAGTATGGTTTATGAAAGAAAGTGCGGTGGTTTTTGAAATGTGATCGAAATCAACGGCTTAGATTTTGCACGCCTATTTAGCATTTAATGTCTCGTATTTAATGCGGCAAAGATTTATATCCAATCATAAGCTTGGTGTGTAGCTTTATGTCCGTACACATCATCATTATCTTTGACGTCATTCTTAAAAACATTCCCGCTTAGTAAAAACGATCGCGTTTTTGTCACTTTGCTCATAAGTGACTCGACATCCTTTAGCCGATTTAACTCCTCTTCTCACATTTCTCTTAGTTACTCGCCTAACAAATGATTTAGTATAAATTGTCTTTCCAATACAAATGATGTACTTAGCCGATTTGTGAGTTCACTCTTTTCCTTTTTCTCTGTTCCATTTCTTTTCTTTGAGTCTTCTCAATGTTAACTCACTCAATTAACCCCAACTCATGCTTGAGTTCTTCAAATCTTGACTCACATAACGGTTTTGTGAAGATGTCACCAATTGTTTATCGGTTGAGATATATTCCACGATGATGTCCTTCTTTTCAACATGATCTCTTATGAAGTGATATCGACATCGATATGCTTTGTTCTTGAGTGCAACACAGATTTTTGAGTGATTGCAATTGCACTTGTGTTATCACACATGATTGGAATCTCTTTTTCTTCAACTTCATAGTCTCTCACTTGTCTCATCCATAGGACTTGGGCACAACAGTTGCCCAGCCTATGTATTCTCGTCACCAGAGGTGGCAATTGAATTTTGCTTCTTGCTAAACCGAAATCAGCCTGTTTCTAGCATTTGACATGTGCCCGAGGTGCTCTTCCCCACAACTCGCATCCAAAGATAGTCGTAGTCTCGAATAGCCAATTAGCTTGAATCCACCTTCCTTTGGATACCATAAGCCAACTTCTTGCTTCCTTTCAAGTATCTCGGTATTCTCTTAGGCCGTCATATGGCTCTCTTTTGGAGCAGATTGAAATCTTGCACATACACCTACAAAAGAAAGGTGATGTCCGGCCCGCTTTGTAAGATAGAGCAATGATCCAATAAGTGCTCAGATCTTGTTTGATCTACAGGCTTGCCATCCGCATCCATGTCCGTTTGACCGATGCATTCATTGGTATTTTCACGAAGACTTCTCCTCCATACCAAATTTCTTCATTAAGTCTCTGTGTGTATTTTGTTTGACTTATAAACGTTCCATCCTTCGATTGTTTCACTTGGAGTCCAAGGAAGAATGTCGCTCTCCCATCATGCTCATTTCAAATTTACTTTGCATGAGGTTTGAAAATTTTTCACACAACTCTTTGTTTGTGGATCCAAAATGATGTCATCCACATATATTTGAACAAGCAAGATACTCTTTTTTGTCTTGAATTACTCAAAAGTGTTCTATCTACTTTTCCTTTTGTGAATCCATTTTCGCTTAGGAATTGTGACAAGGTATCATACCATCATGCTC
The DNA here is from genome assembly GCA_016081115.2 of Rehmannia glutinosa. NCBI lineage: Eukaryota > Viridiplantae > Streptophyta > Magnoliopsida > Lamiales > Orobanchaceae > Rehmannia > Rehmannia glutinosa. The sequence continues at coordinate 54,616,408 of CM071928.1, read as the reverse complement.
GGGTGCCTGTTTCAATCCATACAAGGCGTTCTTGAGTTTGTATACCTTATCTCCAAGAGTCTTCTTCTCAAATCCTGGAGGTTGTTCAACATACACTTCTTCTTCCAATAAACCATTTAGGAATGCACTTTTTACATCCATTTGATATACAATGAAATTCTTGTGAGTCGTAGGCAAGAAACATCCTTATAGCTTCCAATCTTGCTACAGAGCAAATGTTTCATCAAAATCTATTCCTTCTTCTTGGCAATATCCTTTGGCTACTAGTCTTGCTTTGTTTCTTACCACGTAACCTTCCTCGTTCATCTAGTTTCGAACACCCATTTAGTACCAATAACATTTTGATGTGTGGGTCTTTGAACTAATTCCCATACTTTATTTCTTTCAAACTCGATTCACTCTTCTTGCATAGCTTGAATCCAATGTGTGTCGTCCAATGCTTGTAACACATCTTTGGGCTCTATTTATGAGATAAAGCATGTGAACATAGCTTCTTGTTGAGTTCTCGATCTCGTTTTGACACCTTCTCTTATATCTCCAATGACAAGTTCGTGGATGGTCTCTCGGCCATTTTACATCGAGGTTGGAGTAAGTTAGCCGGATTCATCGTCTTGCAACTGTGTTTCTTGTGTTCGCTCTCTCGTAATCACTTAGCCGCAAATTTTCCAAATTGTTTTTGAGATTCACTATCTCATCTTCTTCGAGTTTATAATTCCCGGCTTCCACCAAAGATAGGGACTCTTCGTATGGTTGGATGATTCACTTGTCACCGACTCTTCAATGTCTTCTCCATTTACATTTGGCTCATCGAATACCACATGAATGGATTCTTCTCGCAACCATAGTCCTTTTGTTGAGTACTCAGAGGCTTTGCTTTCACCGCGATCCCAAGAAGATACCTTCATCGCTTTAGCATCGAAAGCCTTTAGATTGTCCTTGCCATTGTTGTGGATGAAGCATTTACATCCAAATATTCTCAAATATGCAACATTTGGTTTTCTTCCGAAATCCAAATCTCATAGGAGTCTTTGTCACCGTCTGCTTATCATACATCTTTTTTGAGTGTAGCAAGTGTGTTGATTGCTTGACCCAAAATCTTTTTGGTAATCCCGCTTGACTAACATGGTCCTTGCTTTGCTTCCTTGAGAGTTTTGTTCCTTCTTTCCGCAACTCCATTATCTTTGTGGAGTCCTTGTCACTGATAGTTCATGACCAATACCATTTTCAATACAATCATCGAGTTATTATTCCATTGACAAACTCGCCTCCTCTGTCGATCTTATTTTGATAATGGTTTGACTCTTCTCATTTTGAATCCTCTTCATCACCGTGGTAGTTTCAGAGAGTTTCTTTCTTCTTCCACATGAATATTGTCCATGTATATCTTGAGTAGTCATCTACTACCACCAAGGTGTATTTCTTTCCACTTATGCTAGCTGGTTCAACTGCCCAAATAGATCCATATGTAGCGTATGCAATATTCTTGTTGAAGATGGGCATGTCTTTTCCTTGAATGAAGATTTGATTTGTTTTCCTTTCGACATGCATCACATACACTCTCCTTCTTGTATACTCGAGTCCGGAAGTCCTTCCACAAGATTACTTCAAGCTTGTTAATCGTTTTGAAATTTAGGTGACTCAGCTTTTTGTGCCACAGCCAACTTGATTCAGCTGTGCTCTTTGCTAATAGACAAGTGTTGTGTGTAGCGATTGACCAATCTACTACGTACATGTTCTTTTGTCTGCATCCTTGCAATACAACTTCATTCGTTTCAGTATCCTTGATTTGGCATATACCCATGTTAAATCCAACATTATAACCCTTGTCACAGAGTTGGCTGATGCTTAACAAGTTGAAGTTGAGTCCTTCAACATATGCAACATCTGAGATTTCTAATCCGTTCCTTTTGATAGATCCAATGCCTCTTATTTCACCTGGAGCTTCATTTCCACCAAATATGACTTTTGCTCCTTTAATTTCCTTGAATTTTAACAGATTTTTCTTGTTTCTGTCATATGTCCGGAATAGCCGCTATCCATGTACTGCATTCCTTGGCACTCAATTTTTCCTTGAACCCTGCAATCAAGGAAATTAAGTTTTAGGTACCCATATTTGTCCGGTCCCGAGGGGTTAGAGTTGTAAGATGATCCAACCAACTTATAGCCAAATGATTTGTCTCTAAGGGGTTGCCATCTATCGCTGCCATAATCATAATTAATCTTGGCAAATTGCTTGGGGATTTTGGGTTCATACAACTGTCTTTTTGTCTCGTATGCTGTGTATATGTTTTAGCAATTGCCTTCTTTGGGTAATTGTGGTGTCTCCGAGTGTAGTGCCTAGGTGCATATGTGTCTTTGATGAAAGCTCTTATACTTTTGGAATGGCCTTTGCCGAGTTCTAAGCCTTTGCCATTTGGGCTTATATTCCATAAGTCTATCTTGATAGTTTTCATTATTCCAATCACTTGGCTTGGATATTTTCTACCATTCCCATCATATGTATTTCTTTTATAGATTTTCCGGGGTTTTGGTAGCTCTGTTTCTTCTTTATAGAGTATTTTCTTTTGAGTTTGCCGAGAACTCACCAATCTCTTCTCACTGTCCTTTCAGCGCACTCAACTCAGTCAAGTTTTTTCCTTTTCCTTTATAACCAAGGCCAGTTTGCTTGTAATTGTGCTTTGGAGTGAATGTGTGTGTAACATTTAGAGTTTTGGATTTTTTTGACTCTTCATTGCTTGAAGATCCTTTTTCCAAAATCACTTTTGGAGTTTGACATAGCACAGAAGAATTAAATCCTAAGCCTGTCTTGTCTCCACATTCTCTTTGACTCATAATAAGATCATCCAATGATTTAGATGCCTTAGTGAATGAGGCAATAACATTTTTGAGGTCATTCTCCCTCTTCTCTATGGCAGCAATTTCTGCTATTAACTTAGCATTTTCAGCCTTTAAATTATCATTCTCATCAGCTATTTGACTTAGAGTACTCAGCTCCTTAGTCAGCTTTGAGTTTTGGCTCTTGAGTAGGCTGTTTTCCTCATTCAATAGTGTGTGTGAGGATTTAATGTGTTCAAAATCTTTCATCATTTTGCCTAATGAATCATAAAGATCAGTGGGTGATGAAGTGTGTGTGTCACAACACTATCAATAAGGTCCGAGTTTGATGAGTTAGAGTGTACCTCATCTTCTTGGTCGTTGATCCTGTTCCTTGGCCATTAAACAGATCGGGGCTTCTTCTTCGAGTCACTTGAGTAGTCGGCTTCATCACAAATCACTTGTCTCTCTTGACTTGGCTATTTCAAAGATCTCTGTAGCCATCATTGCCTTTTTCTTTTCTTGTCTTCTTTCTCTCAAGACCTTTCTTTCTTCTTCATTCCTCGTATTTGTTGACTACATGATATGGGCAATCAATGGCATAGTGACCTGGTTGTCTACAGTTCCAAAGATAGATATTCAACCTTTTGATCACTCTTTCCATTCTTGGATTGTCGATCCTTTGATATTCAGCCTTTTGATAATCTATTCTCTTGGTTGGCCTATCTTCCTTTGACTTGGAGGAGCCGAGTGTCTTCTCGAAGATTCACCCTTTCCTCTCTTGCGTTCTTATTGAAGAACTTGTTGAACCTTTTAACCATCGGGCTATTTCTTCTCGGATCAATGACTTCTTTGACCTCGGCTCTCTTCCCATCTTTAACAATTAGAGCAAATATTTTGGGTACAAATTGTCTCTTCCTGTCTTTTTCTTCTCGGCTCAAACTCGTAGGCTTTGAGATCGAGAATAATTCATGATTGGATGTCTTTGATAGGTCCATGGAATGTCTCGGTGCCATGACCTTCATTTCCCATTCACCGAAGACTTTTTAGGATCTTCATACACATTTCCTTCTCGTGTATATTCCTTTCCAAGTGCGAGATAGCTCATTGGTGATTTCGTGAATCGAGCATCCAGGTTGATCCAGGTTTTCTCCGAGATCATTTTGAAGTTCTCAAATTTCAGTACCACCGATAATTTGTTTTCTTTGATTTGCTTCGAGCCTTCACAAATCAATGTTAGCTTGTCCTGATTTCTTTAGCCGTTTTGCATGATTTGACTTTATTGAACATGGCTTTGTCCAAGGTTTTGTAAATGATGTCCTTGGCTACATTGTCCAGGTTGTATCTTTTTCTATCATCATTTGTCCATTCGCTTCTTGGTTTTTCAACCATGACTGTCCGGGAGCAACATCCTCTTCTCCTTCAAACCGCAGCTTCTTCTCACAAAATTGTGTTCACCTTTAAGATTTGTAGTGGCCCATCTTTCTATCAAGATCACATCTCATCATGTAATGCCGATAGATGAGCACAGATACGAATTTTCCAATCATCAAATTCTTCAATTGTGAACATAGGAATGCGTGTCAAATTTGCTTCCATGATAATAACTTTTAATGATAAAAGAGTTTTGAAAGTTTAAGTGCTAAAGCGGACTTTGAAAAGTTTGGAGATCTAGTTCGAACTAGGTCACGAAGGCTCAATGAACCAACCGCTCGATACCACTTGTAGGTCCCAATGGGTGTAAGTGTAAGGTTTAGAAGGGGGGTTGAATAAACCTTACCAAATTTTCGATTTAGTCCTTTTAAAAATTCGAGTTGATACTACACACCTGTCCTTGGTGGACAAATGATTTAGATAATCGAGAGAGTTAGTCTCTCAAACGGACTCAACCGAGCTGTTGATGGAATAACTCAAATTGTTAAGTCTAAATTAACTCAACTGGTTTGTTTTCAAATGAAGACTTAACACCCTTAAGTTTGATTAAGCAAGGATTTAGTGCTTGGTTTAGTACTTAGAAATTATCAAGTGGATAGCAAATTTATCACAGATTTAAACAATTAAGATGCAGAATTAAAATGTTTGAAATGTAAATGACACAATAAAATTTTTATAGAGGTTCGAAGATGGGGTAATTCTTCTACTCCTCTCTTCTCCAACTCTGGAGGAATCCACTAGGTATTGACCAAGATACAAAGTGGTAAGTCCGGATACAAGTCTTGATCACACAAATGACTTGATCCTTTGGGACTCGATGCGAGACGCCTTGATCACTCACCAAGGCTTCTCGTGCGACTCGAACTTCTTCACAGTGGCAGCCGCTTGCTACTACAAACTCACTTGCACAAGCTCTTTGGATTTGATCACGAAGCCCTCCAAAAGCTCAAGACTTGGTTCGACCACAACCTTCCTACAATCCTTCGTGGAGTGTAGACCCCTTAATTTTTTTAGTATTTTCCTCTTCAACCGATTGAAGTTATCTTTCCTTCACAGGTGAGTGTTGGATTGATGTTCTTCGTAGTGTAGGCTTGAGGATTGAGAATATTTCAGATTTTCTAATAATTGCTTGAACGTTTTTGGTTAAGTCATTCTTAGTTCCTTGATCTCTCTTTTTCTCAAATAAACTCCTCGGCCTTTTATATTGATCTTTCAAAAAATGCCCGTTGAAGAGATAGGCTTATTTTTGAAAGTCACTTGCATCGTTGGCTTGTCTTGTTGCGATCCTTGAATTGCCATTTCCTCGTATGAATTGTTCTCCGGCTTTTCGTAGTTCGACACGGTGTAGTGCTTCCCATTGGTTAATTCCTTTTGCACGCTTCCTCGGGACTGAGCACTTCGAGAAAGGTAGTATGGAGATATTACTTGTTTAAGTATTTCTCTTGATTTCTGTGCAACGGATCTTTTTCAGTTATCTCGACTTGACTGCATTTCTTTGCTTTCCCCAGGTGACTTAGAGTCAACTTCCAATCATTGGATGACTCTTCTGTCACTTCAACTTGAGACTTGGCTCTTCTTGAGTTGACTTGACTAATACTCTACTCAGCTGCATCTCAGCTGCTTCTTCAGTAGAGTTCTCGTCTACTCTTTTTTTGCCATACTCACTGTCTCGCAGCGGAGTCTTCCTTCTAGTTCTCCAGTTGTCTTCTTGCATGTTTGGGCGTAGCTGACTTAACTCAGCTTGATCAGCCCTTATTTATTACAATGCATTTTACAACAAGAATGGGGTGCCAACTTCCTATTCTAAGTTTTACATGGCATTCATCAAAATCTAAACAATAAATTTCCTAACACTATTGCAATCACTCAAAATCCCGTGTTGCATTCAAGAACAAAGCACATTGATGTCATATATCATTTTATAAGAGATCATTTTGAAAAGAAAGACATCACATTGGAATACATCTCAACTGATAAGCAGTTAGCTGACATATTCATCAAACCCTTATGTGAATCAAGATTTGAAGAGTTTAAGCATGAGCTAGGGTTAATTGAGCTGAGTTGATACTCAGAAGACTCAACGAGAAGAGATGGAATGTGAGAAGATGAAAATAGAACAAGTCTCATGAATCAGCAAAGTGAATCAGCCGTATCGGGAAGTCAACTGTATCGAGTTAGATGACAGCTGAGTCACTATACGAAAGGAGAGAAAAAAGTTGAGTCATTTGTGTAGTAAGGTGTCATTTATGAGCTAAGTGACAAAAACGCAATCGTTTTAATAAGAGGGAATGTTTTTAAGCATCATGTCAGAGTAATTATGACCGGTACAGTCAAAAGCTGCACAGTAAGCATATGATTTGATATAAATGCTGCCGCATTAAATGCGAGCAATTAAATGCAATGAGACGTGCTAAATCTGAGCCGTTGATCTCGATCAAAATTCAAAAATCAAAAACACGTCCTTTCATAACCCTTATATACTCATTCTTTCAGTCTTTCTCTCTCACACTTAAAAACTGTTCATCTTCAAGCATGCAAAAGCCAGTTTTTCTCTCTCGAAAACCCTACCTGTTTTTAAAGTAAGTTCATCAAGATTTAATCGGTAAAATCCTCTAGAAATGGCACCAAAGACTAATTTCGTTAAGTTATCAAAGCAAATCCACACAGATCCTGATGCAACCCTTGTGAAGAAAATAGCAGATATGTTAGAAAAATCTGGGCTTAAGGCCTTTCTGACGATAGAATACTCGCACACCTACCTGGAAGAGGTGGCGCAGTTCTATGTGAACGCCGAGGTGTAGGACGAAGGGATTAAGTCCTCCGTCCACCGCAAGGACATCATGATCACTGCTAAAGACCTTGTGGAGCACTGCGTATTACCGTCGGAGGGTATGAAAAATATATGAAGCTGATGTGGACTTGGCTGCTACATGGAAAGAAGTAGCCAAACCTGAGTGTGCTGCGAAAGTAGTCTACACAACCGAAAAGAAATTCTTTGAAGGACGACTATCACAAGCTGATGGATGTCGTCTCAAAATATGTGGATATGAAGTTTGGCAGTTTCAATCAACTATCAAAGACTAAGCTGATCGTCATGGCTGCGATCATGCAAGGGAAGAAAGTTAATTGGGCTGAGTTCGTATACAGCAGACTCTGCCAGAATCGTTGCGAACAAGTCTTTTAAGGAAGATGGATCCTTTGGAGGATCACTCGGCTATGGCCTAGTTATTGGCCGCTTGATGGAAGTGAAGGGCATTCCCGCCTTCGATGGAAAGTCCTTCCATGTAAACAAGAAGATGTTCGTGGCTAACCTCTCAGAGCCCGTAAAAGATCCAATGCAAAGAGGGTGGACACCGGTGAGGGGAATCACCAACCCAGAAACAAGCTGTTGCCTCCTCTCCAAAGAAGAAAGCTTCCCCTGCACCAAAGAAGAAAGTTGCCCTGCAAAAAAGACAAAAGATGCACTGCTTACTGCGATGAGTCACCTACCCGAGTAGCCGTGTCTCTCCTACCCATGCGTAGGAGGTGGAGAAGGAAGCCCTAATACCTTCTCCAACCATCAAAAAGAAAAGGATCGCTTAAGCCAAGAAAGGCGACTCCTAAGTCAAAGAAAGATGCACCCCCACCGCTAAGGAAGGCCGAGGAAGAAGTATCCGAACCGGAACTTCCTCTAGTAAGGACAAAAAGAAGAAGAAGAATCACCAAGCTCTTGGAGCTTGAGAAGACAACGAGTCTACCACTCACCGAGAAAATCTCTGAGATGGCCAAGAGGTGCGGTCTCGAGAAGTTGTCGTTGAAAATGCCAAGTCTGGCCGAGGACGATCAACAGAGGCAAATAGAAGACCCATCTCGTGGATAGAATAAATTTGAGGAAGAATAGGCGGCAGAGACAACAAAATCTCCCGATGAAAGAGTTGTGTCTCCACTTGCCCCCTTTCGCCAAGGAGCCGAGCGAGAGTATGTTGCCTTCCATTCCTGAAAAGAAAGGGCAACAAGAGAGGATGAAGATGATGATATAATCATGTATTCTCCATTATACCCAGACATCCAAAATCGTTTGAGAGCATGGAGAAAATGGAAGCTGAGTCACTCAAGGGTGCAGTTTGAACACCCTGAGTATATTGAGGAAGAAGAGGAGATTTTCAAGCTTCTTGAGATTGACACTGTACTGCAGGCCCTGGATGAGGATAACTCATAAATAAGCTGCAAATTCACAAGGAGCATGAAAAAGCCGAGCAAAATGTGAGAAAGCGGCTCGTGAGAAAGCCAAAGATTTGTCCTCTCACACGGACCAACCATACTCATCCTCACATTGATATGCTTTCGAGAAGTGATGAAGACTTGGACCCCATGGTCGCAATGAGAAAAGTTGGACATGCAGCAAGCCATGTTGGAATCGAGAATAATGCATGAGCAATAGGCGAGGAAGGACCAGGAGATTCTTTTAATCTCACCGGAGATTGATCCGTTGGGAGTGGTACAACAGATTGCCACAATTATTGCCGCAACCACTTCCCGATTCACTCGGAGGACGGATCTAAGGTACTTGGTGATGACACCGGGAACTTGGGCACCCAAGTTGAGCCAACCCCTGTTGAAGATGTCTTACCACCGCCCCCACTACCGAACACTCAATGGAAACAAACCGAGTCCTGAGCAGAGTGACCCCACCATCGATCACTCAGGGTGCGCTAACCGAGGGGGAAACTCACTCCACCGCAGCTAGGTCGGAGGATGTCTTTGTAGATGACTCCACTATGAAGAAAGGAGGCGAAGTGGAGAAAGAGAAAGAAAAGAACAACAACAAGTTGCCACTAACAAAGCTCGAGACAGTTGAGTTTGTCCCACCAAGTGCCAACAACTTTGCGGTGAGGACACCTGCGATGCGAGAGGCACGAGGATGGAGATGCCCGGGAGTTAACACTGGGCACCGAAGTGCAATCCAAGGGGTTGAGACTCTTTCGGATGCCAATGTCCAAGAACCTAAGCCACCGTGTTCTGCCGAAGGGAATGTAGAAGGCCTTCTGCAGTTGAGACGCTAAAGGTATTGAAGGACCGAGGAGGTTGAGACTTCCCTGGGTAAAGAGGCGAATTAACATCCCTCCTATTCATATTGAAGAATTTGAGAAGGAGATTAGTGCTCTTCATGATTCCCAAGACAACCCTGATATATCATTTCTGGGATCCAAGATGAACTCGAGTCCACCTGCTGCACATCAAAAAGACTTCGGTGAGGATGTTCTTCCAAGTGCGAGTAAGCCGATTTCAAAGCCGCCACAAACGTTCAATTTTGATGATGAGCCAAGCCCTCAAGTCTCATCATCTTCCGATGACGCTTATCGATACGGCCAAGAAACAAGAAACTCAAAAGGACAAACCGCTAAGACCGAAGAAGTCCGTTGAGACAGCTTGAGGCTCACCACCGGGTCAATACCATCAAAGGCCCCAAATGAATCACGATCAACTATGCAGGCTTCGGAGTGCGGTAAGAGAAACCTCTCTTACGATTTCACATGTACGAGACAATGCATTTGAAGAGACCTTCCAATTTTCAATCGAAATACCGCACTAGAAGAACAAATTGCACAAGAGCGAAAGAAGTACTCGCACGCGAAGAACCCATCATCCCCTCTCGACTCCATTGTGCCAGCGAAATTCGATTTCGACGTTGAATGGCGACCACCGTGAATCGGAAGTGATAGTTGAAATCCATGAAGTCTTCAAGAAAATTTGTGGAGAGATTGATAGGATCGAACGACATCGCCCTCATTGGACATGCGGTTAGACAATCGAGATGCTACCCTCACAACAACCAACCCGAGAGGGATAGTGATAAGAATCGGGAGTGGTGTCGTGAGCAATCTGCAATGCGTCTCGAACAAGTTTGTTACTTCAAGGCACTCTACAACAGGATGCTTGTTTGGAGCGCAGATACAATGCCGACATGAAGCGAGAGAATGCGAGTACATTGAGAGGTTGCATGCCTCTCACAAAATCGAAATGGAGCCGCTGCAAGAGTTTGAAGAAAGAAATTCTGCGACTTGAGGAGACTATGAATGCCAAATTCAGCCTCCTCATGGCTGAAATGAAACCGTTACAATCGAGTTGAAGGCCACCCGTTTCGAATTTAGATCGACTATCTTTGCCGACTCAAGAAGAATTCAACTATCACCGATCGGACTTCATGCTTGGCCGGGATGTTTCGGGGTTCCTCTCTCCTTTGATGGTGCCAAAAAAGGGAAGAGGAATACCATAAGAGTTTGAAGGAGACGGTTGTAGAGAAGGGAAAGAAACTTGAATTGGTGTGTAGAGAAGAAAGAGACAAAATTGTTGAGAAGATGAAAGAAAAGGGAAAAGTCATGTTGAGGGGGAAAGGTCAATGGATGTGACTCTAATGCTTGGCCGAAACCCTCGGCAAAGGTCATGTCACGACTAGCATAATCAAGAAACTTCCCGTAATCTCCGCTCTATCACTCACAGCTGTGCATGTCTCATAAGAAGAAAATTGTAGAAGCGAGAGATGGAGAATTTCGACAAAAGAACGGATGTCCGTGTTGAAGAGATGTTAAAACAATTTGGAGGCATTCCAGTAGGAAAAGATACAGATGCCATTCCAGATGACGGACAAGAGCCAAGATTTGTTGAAGAATTCAAAACGCTCGAGTTCGAAGGATATTTCAAAAACATGTCCATAACCCAAGCCTGGGACTTGTCTTGGGAGAAAGGATCAAGTCAGGGAGTGCGAAGAAGGCGATAGGCGACGGACTACTAGCAGATCACTCTGCTGGTAAGAAGAAGACTCCAATACAATATGCGCCCAGAAAAGAAGGAAGGAGTGGTGGAGGTGGAGGTTTTATACCCAGACCTCTACCCAAAAATATTGAATATGTAGATCCAGGCAAGAAAGAAAGGATCTACTGGCCGATATGATGTTATAGCCAATCAATCAAGAGAGAAAAAATCTTTGAGTATGTCAAAAGAATCGAAGAAGAAAATAAGAGACAAACTGAGCTGTGGCAAGAAAGACAGGAAAGAAAACGAAAAGATGAAGCTGCCAAAAGAGCCTACGAAAAGAAGAAAGCAACTGAAGATGAGAAGAAGAGAAAGAGAGCTGATGAAGACAGAGCTGAAGAAGAAAGAAGGAGGCAGCGAAGGCGATGAAGTGTTGCTGCTAACCCCTTCATGTATTTTACTTTTGTAAATACATATGTATGTAAGTCTTCTGTACATTTAATGAAAAATCTGTATTTTGCGTAGATATATTATATGCTCAAATTGCTCTGATACACATTGTAAACAGCTGTGTAAAGAACAAGAATGATATGATCAATAAAACGATCTATTCAACACATACATTCTTTGTTTCTACATTGTCTGTATGTATCTGTGCTGTTTACATTTTACTTAATTTTGTTAAGTTTTGGCATCATCAAAAAGGGGGAAATTGTTGGAAATTTTATTGTTTAGATTTTGATGAATGCCATGTAAAACATAGACTAGAAAGTTGGCACCCCATTTTCCTTGTAATTCTTATTGTAATAGATAGGGATGTATAAGCTGAGTCAAGTCAGCTATGCCTGGAAATACAAGAAGTCAACTGAAGATGTGAAGTGAAGACTCCACTGAGGAATAGCTGAGTATGGCCAAGAAAGAAGACCAAGGACTCGACTGAAGGAGTATCGGTTGTGAGACAGCTGTGAGAAGAATCAGTTAAGTCAACCCAAGAAGCCAAGTCAAGTTGAAGTGACAGATGAGTCTTTCAATCAATGGAGCAGACTCAAGTCACCTAGGGAAAAGGCAGCTGCAAAGAGGAGTTAACTGAAAAGAATCCGTTGCACAAAAGTCAAGAACATTACCTAAATAAGTAATACTTCCATGCTGCCATGTCTTAAAGTGCTCACCCCCGAAGCGTGCAAAAGAAATAAACCAATGGGAAGCATCGCACCTCGTGTCGAACCACGAAAAGTCTGGACATTCATTTAATACCAGGAAAGGTCTACATCTCAAGATTGAAGACCAAAAAAAGACAAGCCAACGAACACAAGTGACTTTTGAAAATCAGCCTATCTCTTCAACAGGCAGATTTTTGAAAGTGCACTATGAAAGGCTGAGGAATCACTTTGAGAAAAGGTTACCTTGCATACCGAGATAACAAGAATTATTCATCAGAACACAAAAATATTCTCAAGTTATTCAAGCAAAATCCTCAAGCCTAAATCTCGAAGGAAATCGATCCAACACTAAGTCGTGAAGGAAAGACAACTTCAAACTGTTGAAGAGGAAACTTTTGAAGAAGCAAAAGGGGTCTACATTCCAAGGAGGATTGTAAAGGTTCAAGGTCAAACCAATCTCAAGTTATTGGAGGGCTTCGTGATCAAATCCAAGAAGTTTGAGAAAGTGAGCTGAAGTAGCAAGGCAACCGCCCTGTGAAGTAGCTGAGTCGGACGAGAAGCGGCCGTTGTGTGACCAAGGCATCTCCAGATCGAGTCCCAAAGGAACAAGTCACCGTGTGATCAAGACTTGTATCCGGGACCGATAACCACTTTGTAAAAACTCGATCATTACTTAGTGGATTCCTCCGGGGAGTTAGAGAAGAGAGGAGTAGAAGAATTACCCCATCTTCGAACCTCTATAAAAATTATTGTGTCATTTACATTTCAAGATTTTATTTCTCGCATATCACTTTATATCTGTGATAATTTGCTATCCAACTGATAATTAACAAAGTGCTGAAATTAAGTGTTAAAACAAACTTAAATGAAATTCAAGGGTGTTAAGTCTTCCGCTGAAAATCTCATCACAGCCAAGTTAAGGTTTAGTCTAAACAACTGAGTTATTCTATCAACAGCTCTTTCGAGTCGGTTGAGTGGTTAACTCTGCTAATTAAATAACTTAGCTGTCCACAAAGACTTAGCTGTGTAATTAACTCTGTAATATTTTAAAAGGACTAAAATCGAAAAGTTGGTAAGGTTTATTCAACCCCCCCTTCTAAACCTTACTCACACCCCTTGGGACCTACAAATAATCAAATATAATTTTTGCCCCCAACATAAGCCCTCCACCTCAAGTCTTCATTGAGAATAAAGCGAAAGACGAGCTAGACTGTCTTGTATTTGGTTTGTCTGTTGTGTATATTATCTTGCCTTTGAATAATCTTTGACCACTTTTGTATAAGGATACTTGGAAGAAGAGCCTTTGACCATGTCTTCCAAAGGTAATATTTCTCTCTCAGACTCTTTAACTTTGAAATTTTTGCTTTGTAGAAGACTTAGAAATTTCTTGAAAGTTGAGGTGAGAGACCATGGAGAGTTGGAGTGATCAATGGATCGTGTCAAGTGGACAGAGAAGAAGCTCCATAAGCGGAAGAGAGCGCCCGGGGCATCCTAAGCCCCTCGGCCCATTTTTCTTCTCGTGTTTCCCCATCTTCTCTGGAGTTTTTGTATATGTCAAGCCGGATATTGGATTCCAGTCCTTCTTATGTTCCACTTGGAGGCTAGGGTGTCACCGGGCGTTCAGTTTCTGGTTCTGTCACTCCATTTCCACCTTTGTCCATGGCCTTTGATGTTTCTCCTCTCGCTCGAGATATGTGCTTCGATGGCGAAGGAGAAGTAGAGCTTGAGCCAAATTCAAGCTCAAGTGATGAGTCTTCTGAGAAAGAGTCTAAGTAATATACTCCTTAAGAAGTCCGCCGCCCCAAGTATCAACATAGGCCATCTCCTTGGGAGAGTTGGCCAGTCAAGTATCATTTGTTTGCCTTCGTAGGCGACTGAACCCAGCTGATTTACTCCAACCTGATGTGAGATGGCTGAGAGACCATCCACCAGAGCTAGTCATTGGAGATGTGAGAGATGGTGTAAGAACCAGATCCAGAGCTCAACAAGAAGCAATGTTCACTTGCTTTATTTCCCAAATATAGCCAAAAGATGTGTCACAAGCTTTAGACGACACACATTGGATTCAAGCCATGCATGAAGAGCTGAATCAATTTGAAAGGAACAAAGTATGGGAATTGGTGCAGAGACCAACCCATCAAAATATTATTGGCATAAAATGGGTTTTCAGAAACAAGATGAATGAGGAAGGATCTGTGGTAAGAAACAAAGCAAAATTGGTAGCCAAAAGGTATTGCCAAGAAGAGGGAATAGATTTTGATGAAACATTTGCTCCTGTTGCAAGATTAGAAGCAATAAGGATGTTTCTTGCCTATGCTGCACACAAAAACTTCATTGTGTATCAAATGGATGTGAAAAGTGCATTCTTAAATGGATTCTGGAAGAAGAAGTCTATGTTGAGCAACCTCCAGGCTTTGAGCGAGAAGACCATTGGAGATAAGGTGTACAAACTCAAGAAAGCTCTATATGGATTGAAACAAGCACCAAGAGCACTGGTATGATACATTATCTCAATTTACGATAGATAATGGATTCACCAAAGGCAAAGTGGATAGAACACTCTTCAAAATTCAAGATGGTTAGAGTATCTTTGCTTGTTCAAATATATGTGGATATTATCATTTTTGGATCCACAAACAAAGAGTCAGTGTGATAAGTTCTCAAATCTCATGCAAGGCAAATTTGAAACGAGCATGATGGGAGAGCGACTTTCTATCTAGGACTTCAAGTTAAACGGTTGAAAGATGGAACCTTCATAAGTCAAACAAAGTACACCGAGAGATTTAATGAAGAAATTTGGTATGGAAGAGAAGTCTTACGTGAAAAATACCAATGAACACATCGATCAAGATGGACATGGATGCAAATGGTAAAGTCAGAGATCAAACAAGATACGAGCACTTATTGGATCATCGCTTTATTTAATAACGAAAGCGGCCGGATATCACCTTTGTAGTAAGTGTATGTGCAAGATTTCAATTTGCTCCAAAGGAGAGCCATATGACTGTAGCTAAGAGAATCCTAAGATATTTGAAGGGATGCCAGGAAGTTGGCTTATGGTATCCAAAGGAAGGTGGATTTAAGCTTATTGGTTATTCAGACTCTGACTATGTTGGATGTAGAGTTGACAGGAAAAGTACTTCAGGAACTTGTCAAATGCTTGGAAACAGATTGGTTTCCTGGTTTAGCAAGAAGCAAAACTCAATAGCCACATCCACAAACAAGAGAGTACATAGGCTGGGCGTTGTTGTGCCCAAGTCTTATGGATGAGACAACAACTGAGAGATTATGAAATTGAAGAAAAAGAGATTCCAATTATGAGTGATAACACAAGTGCTATTTGTAGGTCCCAAAGGGTGTAAGTGTAAGGTTTAGAAGGGGGGTTGAATAAACCTTACCAAATTTTCGATTTAGTCCTTTTAAAAATTCGAGTTGATACTTGCAATTTGTGTCCTTGGAGGACAACATGATTTAGATAATCGCAGAGTTAGTCTCTCAAATGTACTCAACCGAGCATTGATGGAATAACTCACTGTTAAAGTCTAAATTAACTCAACGTGGTTTGTTTTCAGCGGAAGACTTAACACCCTTAAGTTTGATTAAGCAAGGATTTAGTGCTTGGTTTAGTACTTAGAAATTATCAAGTGGATAGCAAATTTATCGTGATTTAAACAATTAAGATGCAGGAATTAAAATGCTTTGAAATGTAAATGACACAATAAAATTTTTATAGAGGTTCGAAGATGGGGTAATTCTTCTACTCCTCTCTTCTCCAACTCCTGGAGGAATCCACTAGGTATTGATCGATATACGAAGTGGTAATGTCCCGATACAAGTCTTGATCACGAGCCGACTTGATCCTTTGGGACTCGATGCCTGAGACGCCTTGATCACTCGGTGGCTTCTCGTCGACGACTCGAAACTTTCACATGGCAGTCGTTGCCTTGCTACTACTCACACTTGCTCAAGCTCTTTGGATTTGATCACGAAGCCCTCCAAAAGCTCAAGACTTGGTTCGACCCTGAACCTTCCTACAATCCTTCGTGGAGTGTAGACCCCTTAATTTTTTTTTAAGTATTTTCCTCTTCAACTGATTGAAGTTATCTTTCCTTCACAGGTGAGTGTTGGATTGATGTTCTTCGTAGTGTAGGCTTGAGGATTGAGAATATTTCAGATTTTCTAATAATTGCTTGAACGTTTTTGGTTCTGGTCAGTTCTTAGTTCCTTGATCTCTCTTTTTCTCAAATAAACTCCTCGGCCTTTTTATATTGATCTTTCAAAAAAATGCCCGTTGAAGAGATAGGCTTATTTTTGAAAGTCACTTGCATCCTTGGAATTGCCATTTCCTCGTATGAATTGTTCTCCAGCTTTTCGAGTTCGACGACACGGTGTAGTGCTTCCCATTGGTTAATTCCTTTTGCACGCTTCGGGGACTGAGCACTTCGAGAAAGGTAGTATGGAGATATTACTTGTTTAAGTAATTCTCTTGATTTACTCGTACAACGGATCTTTTTCGATTATCTCGACTTGATCGCATTTCTTTGCTTTCCCCCAGGTGACTTAGAGTCAACTTCCAATCATTGGATGACTCTTCCGTCACTTCAACTTGAGACTTGGCTCTTCTTGAGTTGACTTGATACTCTACTCTACTGCATCTCATCTCACCGCTTCTTGATAGAGTTCCCGTCTACTCTTTTTTTGCCATACTCACTTGTCTCGCAATGAGTCTTCCTTCTAGTTCTCCAGTTGTCTTCTTGCATGTTTGGGCGTAGGCGACTTAACTCACTGATCACCCTTATTTATTACAATGCATTTTACAACAAGAATGGGGTGCCAACTTCCTATTCTAAGTTTTACATGGCATTCATCAAAATCTAAACAATAAATTTCCTAACACTATTGCAATCACTCAAAATCCCGTGTTGCATTCAAGAACAAAGCACATTGATGTCATATATCATTTTATAAGAGATCATTTTGAAAAGAAAGACATCACATTGGAATACATCTCAACCGATAAGCGGTTAGGCGACATATTCATCAAACCCTTATGTGAATCAAGATTTGAAGAGTTTAAGCATGAGCTAGGGTTAATTGAGTGAGTTGATACTCGGAAGACTCAACGAGAAGAGATGGAATGTGAAAAGATGAAAATAGAACAAGTCTCATGAATCAAAGAAAGTGAATCGGCCAGTATCGGTAAGTCAATCAGAGTTAGATGACAATTTGAGTCACTATACGAAAGGAGAGAAAAAAAGTTGAGTCATTTGTGTAGTAAGCTGAGTCATTTATGAGCTAAGTGACAAAAACGCAGTCATTTTTAATAAGCGGGAATGTTTTTAAGGATCATGTCAGAGTAATTATGACCGGTATAGTCAAAAGCTGCACAGTAAGCATATGATTTGATATAAATGCTGCCGCATTAAATGCGAGCAATTAAATGCAATGAGACGTGCTAAATCTGAGCCGTTGATCTCGATCAAAATTCAAAAATCAAAAACACGTCCTTTCATAACCCTTATATACTCATTCTTTCAGTCTTTCTCTCTCACACTTAAAAACTGTTCATCTTCAAGCATGCAAAAGCCAGTTTTTCTCTCTCGAAAACCCTACCTGTTCTTAAAGTAAGTTCATCAAGATTTAATCGGTAAAATCCTCTAGAAATGGCACCAAAGACTAATTTCGTTAAGTTATCAAAGCAAATCCACACAGGCTCCTCAGTGGATTTCAAAGGCATGATTAAGCAGGGTTCGGATGCAACCCTTGTGAAGAAAATAGCAGATATGTTAGAAAAATCTGGGCTTAAGGCCTTTCTGACGATAGAATACTCGCACACCTACCTGGAAGATAGTGTATTTACATAGAATGTATGTGTAGAATCAATCCTTTTATTGATCATGACATTCTTGTTCTTTTACACAACTGTTTACAAAGTGTATCAGAGCAAACATTTGTCTACACAAAAAAATGAAGAATTTATAGCTTTATTACAGAATACTTACATAGTATGTATTTACATGATAAAATACATGAAGGGGTGGACAACTACACTTCATCTTCTTCGCTGTCTCCTTCTTTCATCTTGTTCAGCATCTTCTGCTCTTCTTCTCTTTTTCTCATCGTCAGCTGCCTTCTTCTTCTTTTCATATGCCTTCCTGGCAGCTTCATCTCTTCTTAATCTTTCTTGTCCTTCCTCCCATAGCTGAGTTTGTCTCTTGTTTTCTTCTTCTATTCTTTTCGCATACTCAGCATTACTTTTAGCCACTTGCAAATTTGCTATTTGGTCAAGACCGCCCAAAGAGATCCCTCCTTTCTTGCCTGGATCTATGTACTCAATATTTTTGGCGGAGGCCTGGGTATGAAACCTCTTCCTCCACCACTACTTTTTCCTCTACCTGCAGGCGTGTATTGTCTTTGGGGTCTTCTTCTTTCGGTGAGTGACCAATGGAGTGACCAAAGCAGAGCGATCGGTAGTCTGTCTGCTGTCGCCTTCTTTACATAACGTGAGACCCTTTTTCCAAGATAAGTCCCAAGCTTGAGCCATAGACATATTTGCAAAGTATCCTTCGGATGCGGCGTTTTAAATTCATCAACTGATCGTGGCTCGTCCCGACATCCGAGATGGCATAAGTGTCTCTCGCTCACTTGGAATGCCTCCATGTTCTTTCAAGATGTTCATAACTCGGGCATCCATTCTTCCTTCCACTTCCTTCATCCCCGCGCTTCAATTGTTTTTCTCTTTTCACCATAGATATAGCAGAGTGTTGGAGTGGCAGAGTCATAGGGAGTTTGCTAATAATGTCACCGTGACAAGACCTTGTTGGGGGTTTGTGCAATCATCAAGGTCACATCCGCGATCCTTCCCCTCAACAAGCTTTCCTTTCTTTTGTTTCAACACTTCCTCACCGACTTTCCCTTCGCAATGCTCCCTCCTTCTCAACTTCGGATCCTCCTTCGCTTTTTAGGTATTCCTCTTCCCCCTTTTTGGCATCATCAAAGGAGAGAGAACGCCCGGAAACAGACTTGCAAGCGGGAAGTCAAGCTCGCGATAGTTGAGTTTTGTCTCGAGTCTGCTACGGAGTATGCGATCTGAATTCGGATCGAGTAGCGTTGGACTCACGAGATTAGCTTCATTTCACCATGAGAAGGCTGAATTTTCTGCTCATATTTGCTTCCAGTACGCCGAAGATCACTCTTATTTTGCTCACGCAGCACTTTATCTCGGCAAAGTGTGAGCTTCATGCATGTGCTCAATGTGTTCTCTCAACTTCGTTTTTGCATCGATTCTCGGCTCTCCATACCACTTGTTGAACAATGTCCTGAAGTATCTAACTTGTTCGACACGCATTGTTTCTTCTTTGTTTCCACCATTCCCGATCCTCACCGTGATGCCTCTCAAGTCGCAGTGAAGATTTGCATCTCTCGTTGTCCAATGCCGCACGTCCATAGAGGCCTGGTGCCTCTCCATTCGCTCAATCTCAAGAAATAATGCCTTGAACACTTCGCGAACTTCACCGATTCTTCCGTTGCATCGATGGCCACGCGTCAAAAAGTCATAGTCACCGAACGATGGTACCGATTTAAATGACATGAAAAGATTCTATAAAGGATTCATCACCGCCAACCGGAATTTGTTCAATGATGAGCGGTGCGCGTGAAGTTCCTTTTGGAGTCGAACCCGCTGCGGCTTGGGGAACTGCGCAGTGGACTCTTTCACCGGGGTCATTTGTGAAGTGGACCCTTTTGCCGAGCCTCGGCTATCTCAACAGCCTTCGTTGGTCTCACCGCTTTCTCAATTGAGTGGACGGGTCCTCGGCCTTATCGAAGCGTCATCGGACGATGATGAGATTTCCATTGGTGGTGCATCATCAAAATTAAAGGTTTGACGAGTAGTCTTGAGATCGACTTGCTCGTCTTTGGGGAACATCCGCACCGAGTCTTTTGGATCTGTCACGGGGATGACTCAAACTTCTTCTTCGCCTTCGATCCTAGAAAAGTTACATCGGATTATCTTGGGAATCATGAAGCGCGCTTATCTCCTTTTCGAGATGGATCAATGATTGCAGGAGGGATGTTCTCTTCATCACCGCTTTACCCCGGAAGTCTCAACCTCCCGTGGCCTTCATTACCTCCAGCAGCTTGATCATAGCGAGGCCTGGGCTTCTCTTTCGACAGTGTCACCGCCTTAGGGTCTTCTGTGGTGGCATCCATTGGAGTCTCAACCCCATGGATTGCACTTTCATCGCCCAGTGTTAACTCCTGTGGTCAACTGTTCCTTCCTCGTGCCTCGCGCATCGCGGCGTCATTAGCCTTCGAGCGGTTGACACCTCAAAATGAGACAGTCTCAACCGCCCCCGAGCTTCGTTGATGGCAATTTGCTGTTCGTTTGGTGGTTGTACTTTCTCCACTTCGCCTCCTTGATTCGTTGTGGAGTCATCTCGCAAAGATTCTCCGACCTTGCTGCAGTGGAGGAGTTTCCCCTCAGGGGCGCACCACCGAGTGACTTGAGTGGGGTCACTCGTCTCCGGACTCCCTATTGTTTTTATTGAGTGTTCAGCCGTTGGGGCGGTGGTAAGACACCTCCAATAGGGGTTGGCTCGATGGGGTCCCCACTATCCCGGTTCATCGCCAGCTTCCTTTATCGCTTCTTCCGAGTGAGCCGGAGAAGTGGTGGCAAGAACAACGATGGCGATTTGTTGAACCACTCCCATTGGATCAATTTCCAAATGTGTGTTCGAGGACTCTCATGGTCCCTCCATCAATCTTTGCTCGTGAAGGATTCTCGATTCGCAATGCTTGCTGCATTTGCAACTCTTCCTCGCGGCGAAGCAGAGTTCGGATCCTCATCACCGCCGAGAAGACATCAAGGAGAGGATGTGTGTGTTCTGTGGTGCCGATAGGCGGCGATCTTTGGCCTTCTCACGTGCCTCAACTTCCTCTCGCTTGTCTTTCCTTCTCCTTATCCTTGAGGATCTGCAGGATATCCGTGCGCTTGTCTTCATCCATCTTTGGATCACAGTGGTTAGTCCAAGGAAGTTTAACAGCTTCCTCTTCTTCTTCTATAAACTCGGCCGTTGGAACTGTTCCCTTGATTTACTTAATTTCCATTTCCTCCACTCACGCAGACGATTTTGGATGTCCGGGTAAGGTGGGGATAGGATTATCACATCACTACCAAATCTATCGCCTTAAATCTTGTCTCACCAAGCGCGACTACATCTATTTCTTCATTGGCCTCTGCT
This sequence comes from Rehmannia glutinosa, assembly GCA_016081115.2. NCBI lineage: Eukaryota > Viridiplantae > Streptophyta > Magnoliopsida > Lamiales > Orobanchaceae > Rehmannia > Rehmannia glutinosa. The sequence continues at coordinate 54,595,026 of CM071928.1, read as the reverse complement.
GACGCCTTCAAGAGACTTGGTGTTTCATCAATTACATCCGAGACTCTACTTCTTGTGAGCTCCCAGATCTCGCTCACTGAGTGGTCGACTCAATGGTTTCTCAAGCTCGTAGTGCTTGATGATTCTTCTTCGTCTCCTAGTTTGCACCGAGGGATTTCTGGTTTAGAGACGGTTTTTCTTAGTCTTGGCTTACCGGTTCTCCTCTTTTTGACGATCGGAGAAGGTATTTGAGAGTCCTTCTCGACCGCTAACTGCTTTGGCGGGAGACACGGCTGCGGGGCGAGTGACTCACTAGGGGCGGGAGCGAGTTTGACTTTCTTTCTTTGCTGCAGAGCAAAGCAGTTATCTTCTTCTTAGCAGCAGGGCGACTTTCTTCTTTGGTGGAGAGGAAACAATTTGTATCTTGAGGGTCACCGTGATTCCCCTCACTCGTGTCGCTCTCTTGGCGTAGGCTCTCTTACGCGCGCTGGAGAGGTTTGATCTCGAACATCCTTTTGTTAACATGGAACGCCTTTCCATGTCTAAGAGGGACTCCTTTCACCTCCATCATCCGGCCAATCACTGTGCCATATCCTAGGATCCTCCAAATGTGCCATCTTCCTTGAAGGATTTGTTCCCTACATTTTGGCATAGTCTGCTGTGTAGACAAACTCAGCCCATTTATTTTCCTTTCTTCAATGATCGCAGCCATTACGATCAACTTTGCTTTTGATTAGTCAAAGTCGCAAATTTGATGTCAATACATTTTGGCAACTATGTCCAACAAACTTTTGTGATAGTCCTCCTTCAAGACCTCTTATTTGCTTTGTGTAAACTATGTTATCGATAGTCGGGCTTGGCTATTTCCTTCCAAGCAAAGATCAAGTTTACATCAACTTCGTTAATTTCGATGCTCCTTCCGTGGTAATGAGCGGTGTTCACCAAATCCTTGGCGAGAGATGGTGAACTCCTTTCCGTGAATGATGACTTTATTCCTTCATCGTGAATCTCGGCGTTCACATAGAATTGTGCGACCTCCTCCACATAGGTCATCGAAAATTCCATCGTCGAAACGATTTCAGCCCCTGGGTCGTTTGGAGTTTTTCAGCTATTTTCTTTATGAGGGCGTCATTAGACCCTGTTTCACCATTCCGTCGAAATCCACAAAGAGACCCGGTGTGGATTTGCTTTCCTAACTTGGTAAAATCATAAGTTGGTGCCATTTTTCAGATTTTATCGAAGAAAACTTCGGGATTGATTTGAAGATAGATAGGGTTTTTGAGAGAATTTTTACTTCGAGAGAGAGAGAGATGAAGTTTTGATAGTGTGTGAGAGAAACGGCGAAAATGGTTTAAGTATGGTTTATGAAAGAAAGTGCGGTGGTTTTTGAAATGTGATCGAAATCAACGGCTTAGATTTTGCACGCCTTATTTAGCATTTAATGTCTCGTATTTAATGCGGCAAAGATTTATATCCAATCATAAGCTTGGTGTGCGGCTTTATGTCCCTGTACACATCATCATTATCTTGACGTCATTCTTAAAAACATTCCCCGCTTAGTAAAAACGATTGCGTTTTTGTCACTTTGCTCATAAGTGACTCAAACATCCTTTAGCCGATTTAACTCCTCTTCTCACAGTTCTCTTAGTTACTCACCATACCGTGATTTATATAATTGTCTTTCCAATACAACATGTACTTAGCTGATTTGTGAGTTCACTCTTTTCCTTTTTCTCGTTCCATTTCTTTTCTTTGAGTCTTCTCAATGTTAACTCACTCAATTAACCACAACTCATGCTTGAGTTCTTCAAATCTTGACTCACATAACGGTTTTGTGAAGATGTCACCAATTGTTTATCGCTTGAGATATATTCCACGATGATGTCCTTCTTTTCAACATGATCTCTTATGAAGTGATATCTCGACATCGATATGCTTTGTTCTTGAGTGCGACACAGATTTTGAGTGATTGCAATTGCACTTGTGTTATCACACATGATTGGAATCTCTTTTTCTTCAACTTCATAGTCTCTCATTTCTTTGTCTCATCCATAGGACTTGGGCACAACAATTGCCCGCAGCCTATGTATTCTCGCTTCACCTGTAGAGGTGGCAATTGAATTTTGCTTCTTGCTAAACCGAAATCAGCCTGTTTCCTAGCATTTGACATGTGCCTGAGGTGCTCTTCCTGTCAACTCGCATCCAAAGATAGTCGAGTCCGAATAGCCAATTAGCTTGAATCCACCTTCCTTTGGATACCATAAGCCAACTTCTTGGCTTCCTTTCAAGTATCTCGATTCTCTTAGCTTTGTCATATGGCTCTCTTTTGGAGCAGATTGAAATCTTGCACATACACCTACACAAAGAAAGTGATGTCCGCCTTTCTTTGTAAGATAGAGCAATGATCCAATAAGTGCTCAGTATCTTGTTTGATCTACAGCTTGCCATCCGCATCCATGTCCGTTTTTGACGTGATGTATTCATTGGTATTTTCACGAAGACTTCTCCTCCATACCAAATTTCTTCATTAAGTCTCTCGGTGTATTTTGTTTGACTTATAAACGTTCCATCCTTCATTGTTTCACTTGGAGTCCAAGGAAGAATGTCGACTCTCCCATCATGCTCATTTCAAATTTACTTTGCATGAGGTTTGAAAATTTTTCACACAAACTCTTTGTTTGTGGATCCAAAAATGATGTCATCCACATATATTTGAACAAGCAAGATACTCTTTTTGTCTTGAATTCTGAAAAGTGTTCTATCTACTTTTCCTTTTGTGAATCCATTTTCGATTAGGAATTGTGACAAGGTATCATACCATGCTCGGGTGCCTTTTTCAATCCATACAAGGCTTTCTTGAGTTTGTATACCTTATCTCCAAGAGTCTTCTTCTCAAATCCTGGAGGTTGTTCAACATACACTTCTTCTTCCAATAAACCATTTAGGAATGCACTTTTTACATCCATTTGATATACAATGAAATTCTTGTGAGCTGCATAGGCAAGAAACATCCTTATAGCTTCCAATCTTGCTACATGAGCAAATGTTTCATCAAAATCTATTCCTTCTTCTTGGCAATATCCTTTGGCTACTAGTCTTGCTTTGTTTCTTACCACAGAACCTTCCTCGTTCATCTTGTTTCTGAACACCCATTTAGTACCAATAACATTTTGATGTGTGGGTCTTTGAACTAATTCCCATACTTTATTTCTTTCAAACTGATTCAGCTCTTCTTGCATAGCTTGAATCCAATGTGTGTCGTCCAATGCTTGTAACACATCTTTGGGCTCTATTTGCGAGATAAAGCATGTGAACATAGCTTCTTGTTGAGTTCTGGATCTCGTTTTGACACCTTCTCTTATATCTCCAATGACAAGTTCTGGTGGATGGTCTCTCAGCCATTTTACATCGGGGTTGGAGTAAGTTAGCTGGATTGATCGTCTTGCAATTTGTTTCTGTGTTCACTCTCTCTCGTAATCACTTAGCTGCAAATTTTCCAAATGTTTTTTGAGATTCACTATCTCATCTTCTTCGAGTTTATAATTCCAAATTCAACTTGAAAGATAGGGACTCTTCTCGTATGGTTGGATGATTCACTTGTCACCGACTCTTCAATGTCTTCTCCATTTACATTTGGCTCATCGAATACCACATGAATGGATTCTTCGCAACCATAGTCCTTTTGTTGAGTACTCTGTAGGCTTTGCTTTGTTGCGTATCCCAAGAAGATACCTTCATCGGCTTTAGCATCGAAAGCCTTTAGATTGTCCTTGCCTCATTTACATCCAAATATTCTCAAATATGCAACATTTGGTTTTCTTCCAGTCCAAATCTCATAGGAGTCTTTGTCACCTATCATTTATCATACATCTGTTTTGAGTGTAGCAAGTCGTGTTGATTGCTTGACCAAAATCTTTTTGGTAATCCTGCTTGACTAACATGGTCCTTGCCGCTTCCTTGAGAGTTTTGTTCCTTCTTTCTCGCAACTCCATTCTGCTTGTGGAGTCCTTGCTCGATAGTTCATGACCAATACCATTTTCAATACAATCGAGTTATTATTCCATTGACAAACTCGGTTCCTCTGTGATCTTATTTTGATAATGGTTTGACTCTTCTCATTTTGAATCCTCTTCATCACCGTGGTAGTTTTCAGAGAGTTTCTTTCTTCTTCCACATGAATATTGTCCATGTATATCTTGAGTAGTCATCTACTACCACCAAGGTGTATTTCTTTCCACTTATGCTAGCCGGTTCAACTGCCCAAATAGATCCATATGTAGCGATGCAATATTCTTGTTGAAGATGGGCATGTCTTTTCCTTGAATGAAGATTTGATTTGTTTTCCTTTCGACATGCATCACATACACTCTCCTTCTTGTATACTTGAGTCCGGAAGTCCTTCCACAAGATTACTTCGTGCAAGCTTGTTAATCGTTTTGAAATTTAGGTGACTCACTTTTTGTGCCACGCCAACTTGATTCAATTTGTGCTCTTTGCTAATAGACAAGTGTTGTGTGTAGCGATTGACCAATCTACTACGTACATGTTCTTTTGTCGCATCCTTGCAATACAACTTCATTCGTTTCAAGATCCTTGATTTGGCATATACCCATGTTAAATCCAACATTATAACCCTTGTCACAGAGTTGGTGATGCTTAACAAGTTGAAGTTGAGTCCTTCAACATATGCAACATCCGAGATTTCTAATCCGTTCCTTTTGATAGATCCAATGCCTCTTATTTCACATGGAGCTTCATTTCCACCAAATATGACTTTTGCTCCTTTAATTTCTTTGAATTTTGACAGATTTTTCTTGTTTCTGTCATATGTCCGGAATGCAGCCGCTATCCATGTACCGCATTCCTTGGCACTCACTGCTTCCTTGAACCCGCAATCAAGGAAATTAAGTTTTAGGTACCCATATTTGTCCGGGTCCCGAGGGGTTAGAGTTGTAAGATGATCCAACCAACTTATAGCCAAATGATTTGACTCTAAGGGGTTGCCATCTATCGCCCATAATCATAATTAATCTTGGCAAATTGCTTGGGGATTTTGGGTTCATACAAATTTGTCTCTTTTGTCTCAGTATGCTGTGTATATGTTTTAGCAATTGCCTTCTTTGGGTAATTGTGGTGTCTCCGAGTGTAGTGCCTAGGTGCATATGTGTCTTTGATGAAAGCTCTTATACTTTTGGAATGGCCTTTCTTTGAGTTCTAAGCCTTTGCCATTTGGGCTTATATTCCATAAGTCTATCTTTGATAGTTTTCATTATTCCAATCAGCTTGGCTTGGATATTTTCTACCATTCCCATCATATGTATTTCTTTTATAGATTTTCTGGGGTTTTGGTAGCTCTGTTTCTTCTTTACAGAGTATTTTCTGTTTGGAGTTTGCTTGGAGGAACTCGCTGAATCTCTTCTCACTGTCCTTTCAAATACACTCAATCGGGTCGTTTTCCTTTTCCTTTATAACCAAGGCCGCTTTGCTTGTAATTGTGCTTTGGAGTGAATGTGTGTAAACATTTAGAGTTTTGGATTTTTTTGACTCTTCATTGCTTGAAGATCCTTTTTCCAAAATCACTTTTGGAGTTTGACATAGCACAGAAGAATTAAATCCTAAGCCTGTCTTGTCTCCACATTCTCTTTGACTCATAATAAGATCATCCAATGATTTAGATGCCTTAGTGAATGAGGCAATAACATTTTTGAGGTCATTCTCCCTCTTCTCTATGGCAGCAATTTCTGCTATTAACTTAGCATTTTCAAATTTTTAAATTATCATTCTCATCACTATTTGACTTAGAGTACTCGGCTCCTTAGTCACTTTGAGTTTTGCTCTTGAGTAGGCTGTTTTTTCCTCATTCAATAGTGTGTGTGAGGATTTAATGTGTTCAAAATCTTTCATCATTTTGCCTAATGAATCATAAAGATCGAGTGGGTGATGAAGTGTGTGTGTCACGATCACTATCAATAGGTCCGAGTTTGATGAGTTAGAGTGTACCTCATCTTCTTGGTCGTTGATCCTGTTCCTTGGCCATTAAACAGATCGGGGCTTCTTCTTCGAGTCACTTGAGTAGTCACTTCTTCATCGCTTTCAATCACCGTCTCTCTTGACTTGGCTATTTCAAAGCTATCTCTGTAGCCATCATTGCCTTTTTCTTTTCTTGTCTTCTTTCTCGAAGACCTTTCTTTCTTCTTCATTCCTGTATTTGTTGACTACGAGGATATGGGCGATCAATGCATAGTGACCTGGTTGTCTGATTCAGCATAGATATTCAACCTTTTGATCACTCTTTCCATTCTTGGATTGTCGAGTCCTTTGATATTCACCTTTTTGATAATCTATTCTCTTGGTTGGCCTATCTTCCTTTGACTTGGAGGAGCCGAGTGTCTTCCGGAAGATTCACCCTTTCCTCTCTTGTAGTTCTTATTGAAGAACTTGTTGAACCTTTTAACCATCGGGGCTATTTCTTCTGGATCAATGACTTCTTTGACCTCGGCTCTTTCCCATCTTTAACAATTAGAGCAGCTATTTTGGGGTACAAATCTCTTCCTGGTCTTTTCTTCTCGGCAAACTCGTAGGCTTTGAGATCCGAGAATAATTCATGATTGGATGTCTTTGATAGGTCCGTGGAATGTCTCAGTGCCATGACCTTCATTTCCCATTCACCGGAAGACTTTTTAGGATCTTCATACACATTTCTTCTGTGTATATTCCTTTCCAAGTGCGAGATAGCTCATTGGTGATTTCGTGAATCGAGCATCCAGTTGATCCAGGTTTTCTCCCGAGATCATTTTGAAGTTCTCAAATTTCTGTACGACCACTGATAATTTGTTTTCTTTGATTTGCTCACGAGCCTTCACAAATCAATGTTAGCTTGTCCCATTTCTTTAGCCGTTTTGCATGATTTGACTCTATTGAACATGTCTTTGTCCAAGGTTTTGTAAAGGATGTCCTTGGCTACATTGTCCAGGTTGTATCTTTTTCTATCATCATTTGTCCATTCAGTTCTTGGTTTTTCAACCATGACTGGTCTGGGAGCAACATCCTCTTCTCCTTCAGCTGCAGTTCTTCTTGGTTTTTTTAAGTATTTTCCTCTTCAACTGATTGAAGTTATCTTTCCTTCACAGGTGAGTGTTGGATTGATGTTCTTCGTAGTGTAGGCTTGAGGATTGAGAATATTTCAGATTTTCTAATAATTGCTTGAACGTTTTTGGTTCTGGTCTGTTCTTAGTTCCTTGATCTCTCTTTTTCTCAAATAAACTCCTCAGCCTTTTATATTGATCTTTCAAAAAAATGCCCGTTGAAGAGATAGGCTTATTTTTGAAAGTCACTTGCAGTCGTTGGCTTGTCTTGTTGCAGTCCTTGGAATTGCCATTTCCTCGTATGAATTGTTCTCCAGCTTTTCAGAGTTCTGACACGGTGTAGTGCTTCCCATTGGTTAATTCCTTTTGCGTTTAAGGGGATGAGCACTTCGAGAAAGGTAGTATGGAGATATTACTTGTTTAAGTATTTCTCTTGATTTACGTACAACGGATCTTTTTCATTATCTCGACTTGACGCATTTCTTTGCTTTCCCCGTGACTTAGAGTCGACTTCCAATCATTGGATGACTCTTGTCACTTCAACTTGAGAGCTTGGCTCTTCTTGAGTTGACTTGACTAATACTCTACTCACCTGCATCTCACCGCTTCTTGATAGAGTTCTCGTCTACTCTTTTTTTGCCATACTCAATTGTCTCTTGCAATGAGTCTTCCTTCTAGTTCTCCGATTGTCTTCTTGCATGTTTGGGCGTAGGCGACTTAACTCGGCTTGATCGGCCCTTATTTATTACAATGCATTTTACAACAAGAATGGGGTGCCAACTTCCATATTACAATGCATTTTACAACAAGAATAAGTTTTACATGGCATTCATCAAAATCTAAACAATAAATTTCCTAACACTATTGCAATCACTCAAAATCCCGTGTTGCATTCAAGAACAAAGCACATTGATGTCATATATCATTTTATAAGAGATCATTTTGAAAAGAAAGACATCACATTGGAATACATCTCAACTGATAAGCAGTTAGCTGACATATTCATCAAACCCTTATGTGAATCAAGATTTGAAGAGTTTAAGCATGAGCTAGGGTTAATTGAGCTGAGTTGATACTCAGAAGACTCAACGAGAAGAGATGGAATGTGAGAAGATGAAAATAGAACAAGTCTCATGAATCAGCAAAGTGAATCAGCCGTATCGGGAAGTCAACTGTATCGAGTTAGATGACAGCTGAGTCACTATACGAAAGGAGAGAAAAAAAGTTGAGTCATTTGTGTAGTAAGCTGAGTCATTTATGAGCTAAGTGACAAAAACGCAGTCGTTTTTAATAAGCGGGAATGTTTTTAAGCATCATGTCAGAGTAATTATGACCGGTACAGTCAAAAGCTGCACAGTAAGCATATGATTTGATATAAATGCTGCCGCATTAAATGCGAGCAATTAAATGCAATGAGACGTGCTAAATCTGAGCCGTTGATCTCGATCAAAATTCAAAAATCAAAAACACGTCCTTTCATAACCCTTATATACTCATTCTTTCAGTCTTTCTCTCTCACACTTAAAAACTGTTCATCTTCAAGCATACAAAAGCCGTTTTTTCTCTCGAAAACCCTACTGTTTTAAAGTAAGTTCATCAAGATTTAATCGGTAAAATCCTCTAGAAATGGCACCAAAGACTAATTTCGTTAAGTTATCAAAGCAAATCCACACAGATCCGGATGCAACCCTTGTGAAGAAAATAGCAGATATGTTAGAAAAATCTGGGCTTAAGGCCTTTCTGACGATAGAATACTCGCACACCTACCTGGAAGAGGTGGCGCAGTTCTATGTGAACGCCGAGGTGTAGGACGAAGGGATTAAGTCCTCCGTCCACCGCAAGGACATCATGATCACTGCTAAAGACCTTGTGGAGCACTGCGTATTACCGTCGGAGGGTATGACGAAAATATATGAAGCTGATGTGGACTTGGCTGCTACATGGAAAGAAGTAGCCAAACCCGAGTGTGCTGCGAAAGTAGTCTACACAACTGAAAAGAAATTGCTGAAGGACGACTATCACAAGCTGATGGATGTCGTCTCAAAATATGTGGATATGAAGTTTGGCAGTTTCAATCAACTATCAAAGACTAAGCTGATCGTCATGGCTGCGATCATGCAAGGGAAGAAAGTTAATTGGGCTGAGTTCGTATACAGCAGACTCTGCCAGAATGTTGCGAACAAGTCTTTTAAGGAAGATGGATCCTTTGGAGGATCACTCGGCTATGGCCTAGTTATTGGCCGCTTGATGGAAGTGAAGGGCATTCCCCTTCAGCATGGAAAGTCCTTCCATGTAAACAAGAAGATGTTCAGGCTAACCTCTCAGGAGCCCAGAAAAGATCCAATGCAAAGAGGGTGGACACCAGTGAGGGGGAATCAACTGACCCCGAGGAAACAACTGTTGCCTCCCCTCCAAAGAAGAAAGCTTCCCCTGCAGCTGCAAAGAAGAAAGTTGCCCCTGCAGCAAAGACAAAAGATGCACCTGCCCCTGCAGACGAGTCACCTACCCGAGTAGCCGTGTCTCCTACCCATGCAGCCGAGGTGGAGAAGGAAGCCCTAATACCTTCTCCAACCATCAAAAAGAAAAGGACTGCCAAGCCAAGAAAGGCAGCTCCTCAGTCAAAGAAAGATGCACCGGCCCCCACCGCTAAGGAAGCTGAGGAAGAAGTATCCGAACCAGAACTTCCTCTAGTAAGGACAAAAAGAAGAAGAAGAATCACCAAGCTCTTGGAGCTTGAGAAGACAACTGAGTCTACCACTCAGCTGGAGAAAATCTCTGAGACTGCTGAAGAAGTGCAGTCTCCAGAAGTTGTCGTTGAAAATGCCAAGTCTGCTGAGGACGATCAACAGAGGCAAATAGAAGACCCATCTGTGGATAGAACAGATGAGGAAGAATAGGCAGCAGAGACAACAAAATCTCCTGATGAAAGAGTTGTGTCTCCACTTGCCCCCGATGCTGCTGAAGGAGCTGAGCAGCAGAGTATGTTGCCTTCCATTCCTGAAAAGAAAGGGCAACAAGAGAGGATGAAGATGATGATATAATCATGTATTCTCCATTATACCCAGACATCCAAAATCGTTTGAGAGCATGGAGAAAATGGAAGCTGAGTCACTCAAGGGTGCAGTTTGAACACCCTGAGTATATTGAGGAAGAAGAGGAGATTTTCAAGCTTCTTGAGATTGACACTGTACTGCAGGCCCTGGATGAGGATAACTGCATAAATATGCTGCAAATTCACAAGGAGCACGAAAAAGCCAGAGCAGCTGAGAAGCAGAAGCTCGTGAGAAAGCCAGCATTTGTCCTCTCACTGGGACCAGCGACCATACTCATCCTCACATTGATATGCTTTCGAGAAGTGATGAAGACTTGGACCCCATGGCTGCAACAGAAAAGTTGGACATGCAGCAAGCCATGTTGGAATCCAGAATAATGCATGAGCAATAGCTGAGGGAAGGACCAGGAGATTCTTCTAATCTCAGCTGGAGATTGATCCGTTGGGAGTGGTACAACAGATTGCCACAATTATTGCTGCAACCACTTCCCCAGTTCACTCAGAGGACGGATCTAAGGTACTTGGTGATGACACTGGGAACTTGGGCACCCAAGTTGAGCCAACCCCTGTTGAAGATGTCTTACCACCTGCCCCCACGGCTGAACACTCAATGGAAACAACCGGGAGTCTGGAGCAGAGTGACCCCACCATCAGTCACTCAGCTGGTGCGCTAGCTGAGGGGGAAACTCACTCCACTGCAGCTAGGTCGGAGGATGCTGTAGATGACTCCACTATGAAGAAAGGAGGCGAAGTGGAGAAAGAGAAAGAAAAAGAACAACAACAAGTTGTCACTAACGAAGCTCAGACAGTTGAGTTTGTCCCAGCTGAAGTGCCAACAGCTTTGCAGGCTGAGGACACTGCTGATGCAGTCGAGGCACGTGATGGAGATGCCCTGGGAGTTAACACTCTGGGCACTGAAAGTGCAATCCAAGGGGTTGAGACTCCTTCAGATGCCAATGTCCAAGAACCTAAGCCAGCTGTGTCTGTCGAAGGGAATGTAGAAGGCCTTTCTGCAGTTGAGACTGCTAAAGGTATTGAAGGACCGAGGGAGGTTGAGACTTCCCTGGGTAAAGAGGCAGAAATTCAGAACATCCCTCCTATTCATATTGAAGAATTTGAGAAGGAGATTAGTGCTCTTCATGATTCCCAAGACAACCCTGATATATCATTTCTGGGATCTGAAGATGAACCTGAGTCCACCCCTGCTGCACATCAAAAAGACTCAGCTGAGGATGTTCTTCCAAGTACGAGTAAGCCAGATTTCAAAGCTGCTTGTCAAACGTTCAATTTTGATGATGAGCCAAGCCCTCAAGTCTCATCATCTTCCGATGACGCTACTGATACGGCCAAGGAACATCAAACTCAAAAGGACAAACCGGCTAAGACCGAAGAAGCTGTTGAGACAGTTGAGGCTCAGCCAGCTGGGTCAATACCATCAAAGGCCCCAGCTGAATCATAGTCAACTATGCAGGCTTCCAGAGCTGCAGTAGAAACGACCTCTCGTACGATTTCACATGTACGAGACAATGCATTTGAAGAGACCTTCCAATTTTCAATCGAGCTGCCTGCACTAGAAGAACAAATTGCACAAGAGCAGAAGAAGTACTCTGCACGCGAAGAACCCATCATCCCTACTGACTCCATTGTGCCAGCAGAATTCGATTTCGACGTTGAATGGCGACCAGCTGAATCGGAAGTGATAGTTGAAATCCATGAAGTCTTCAAGAAAATTTGTGGAGAGATTGATAGGATCGAACGACATCAGGCCTCATTGGACATGCGGTTGGACAATCGAGATGCTACCCTCACAGCCAACCTGAGAGGGATAGTGATAAGAATCAGGGAGTGGTGTCAGCAGCAATCTGCAATGCGTCTCGAACAAGTTTGTTACTTCAAGGCACTCTACAACAGGATGCTTGTTTGGAGCGCAGACAATGCTGACATGAAGCAGAGAATGCAGGAGTACATTGAGAGGTTGCATGCCTCTCACAAAACTGAAATGGAGCTGCTGCAGAGTTTCAGAAGAAAGAAATTCTGCGACTTGAGGAGACTATGAATGCCAAATTCAGCCTCCTCATGGCTGAAATGAAACTGGTTACAACTGAGTTGAAGGCCACCCGTTAATTTAAATCGACATGTTATGTCGCAAAATTCGACTCAAGAAGAATTCAACTATCAGCCGACTGGACTTCATGCTTGCTGGGATGTTTCCAGGGGTTCCTCTCTCCTTTGATGATGCCAAAAAAAGGGAAGAGGAATACCATAAGAGTTTGAAGGAGACGGTTGTAGAGAAGGGAAAGGAAACAGCTGGTGTAGAGAAGAAAGAGACAGCTGTTGAGAAGATGAAAGAAAAGGGAAAAGCTGTTGAGGGGGAAAGGTCAATGGATGTGACTCTAATGCTTGCTAAAACCCCTCAACAAGGTCATGTCACAGCTAGCATAATCAGCAAACTTCCTGTAACTCTGCCGCTCTATCACTCTGTTGTGCCTATGTCTCATAAGAAGAAAATTGTAGAAGCAGAGATGGAGAATTTCGACAAAAGAACGGATGTCCGTGTTGAAGAGATGTTAAAACAATTTGGAGGCATTCCAACAGGAAAAGATACAGATGCCATTCCAGATGACGGACAAGAGCCAAGATTTGTTGAAGAATTCAAAACGCTCGAGTTCGAAGGATATTTCAAAAACATGTCCATAGCCCAAGCCTGGGACTTGTACTGGGAGAAAGGATCAAGTCGTGCGAAGAAGAAGGCGATAGGCAACAGACTACTAGCAATCCTCTGTCAAGTAGAAGACTCCATACAATATACGCCCGAGAAAAGAAGGAAGGAGTGGTGGAGGTGGAGGTTTTATACCCAGACCTCTACCCAAAAATATTGAATATGTAGATCCAGGCAAGAAAGAAAGGATCTACTGGGCTGGATATGATGTTATAGCCAATCTGTAAGTAGAGAGGAAAAATGCTGAGTATGTCAAAAGAATCGAAGAAGAAAATAAGAGACAAACTCAGCTGTGGCAAGAAAGACAGGGAAGAAAAAGAAAAGATGAAGCTGCCAAAAGAGCCTACGAAAAGAAGAAAGCAGCTGAAGATGAGAAGAAGAGAAAGAGAGTGATGAAGACAGAGTCAAGAAGAAGAAAGAAGGAGGCGTGAAAGGCGATGAAGTGTTGCTGCTAACCCCTTCATGTATTTTGCTTTTGTAAATACATATGTATGTAAGTCTTCTGTACATTTAATGAAAAATCTGTATTTTGCGTAGATATATTATATGCTCTGATTGCTCTGATACACATTGTAAACAGCTATGTAAAGAATAAGAATGATATGATCAATAAAACGATCTATTCAACACATACATTCTTTGTTTCTGCATTGTCTGTATGTATCTGTGCTGTTTACATTTTACTTAATTTTGTTAAGTTTTGGCATCATCAAAAAGGGGGAAATTGTTGGAAAATTTATTGTTTAGATTTTGATGAATGCCATGTAAAACATAGACTAGAAAGTTGGCACCCCATTTTCCTTGTAATTCTTATTGTAATAGATAGGGCTGTATAAGCTGAGTCAAGTCAGCTATGCCTGGAAATACAAGAAGTCAACTGAAGATGTGAAGTGAAGACTCCACTGAGGAATAGCTGAGTATGGCCAAGAAAGAAGACCAAGGACTCGACTGAAGGAGTATCGGTTGTGAGACAGCTGTGAGAAGAATCAGTTAAGTCAACCCAAGAAGCCAAGTCAAGTTGAAGTGACAGATGAGTCTTTCAATCAATGGAGCAGACTCAAGTCACCTAGGGAAAAGGCAAACCAAAGAGGAGTTAATCAAAAGAATCCGTTGCACAAAAGTCAAGAACATTACCTAAATAAGTAATACTTCCATGCTTTGCCATGTCTTAAAGTGCTCGATCCTGAAGCGTGCAAAAGAAATAAACCAATGGGAAGCACTGCACCTCGTGTCAGAACCTGAAAAGCTGGACATTCATTTAATACCAGGAAAGGTCTACATCTCAAGATTGAAGACCAAAAAAAGACAAGCCAACGAACACAAGTGACTTTTGAAAATCAGCCTATCTCTTCAACAGGCAGATTTTTGAAAGTGCACTATGAAAGGCTGAGGAATCACTTTGAGAAAAGGTTACCTTGCATACCTGAGATAACAAGAATTATTCATACTGTAACCTGAAAAATATTCTCAAGTTATTCAAGCAAAATCCTCAAGCCTAAATCTCGAAGGAAATCGATCCAACACTAAGCTGTGAAGGAAAGACAACTTCAAACTGTTGAAGAGGAAACTTTTGAAGAAGCAAAAGGGGTCTACATTCCAAGGAGGATTGTAAAAGGTTCAAGGTCGAACCAATCTCAAGTTATTGGAGGGCTTCGTGATCAAATCCAAGAAGCTTGAGAAAGTGAGCTGAAGTAGCAAGGCAACCGCCCTGAGAAGTAGCTGAGTCGGACGAGAAGCCAGCTGTGTGACCAAGGCATCTCCAGACTGAGTCCCAAAGGAACAAGTCACCGTGTGATCAAGACTTGTATCCGACCGATAATAACCACTTTGTAAACTGATCATTACTTAGTGGATTCCTCCAAGAGTTAGAGAAGAGAGGAGTAGAAGAATTACCCATCTTCGAACCTCTATAAAAATTATTGTGTCATTTACATTTCAGCATTTTATTTCTGCATATCACTTTATATCTGCTGATAATTTGCTATCCAACTGATAATTAACAAAGTGCTGAAATTAAGTGTTAAAACAAACTTAAATGAAATTCAAGGGTGTTAAGTCTTCCGCTGAAAATCTCATCACAACCAAGTTAAGGTTTAGTCTAAACAACTGAGTTATTCTATCAACAGCTCTTTCGAGTCGGTTGAGTGGTTAACTCTGCTAATTAACTAACTTAGCTGTCCACAAAGACTTAGCTGTGTAATTAACTCTGTAATATTTTAAAAGGACTAAAATCGAAAAGTTGGTAAGGTTTATTCAACCCCCCCTTCTAAACCTTACTCACACCCCTTGGGACCTACAAATAATCAAATATAATTTTTGCCCCCAACATAAGCCCTCCACCTCAAGTGCTGCTGAGGAATAAAGCAGTACGGGAGCTAGACTGGTACTGTATTTGGTTTGTCCTGTTGTGTATATTATCTTGCCTTTGAATAATCTTTGACCACTTTTGTATAAGGATACTTGGAAGAAGAGCCTTTGACCATGTCTTCCAAAGGTAATATTTCTCTCTGTACTCTTTAACTTTGAAATTTTTTGCTTTGTAGAAGACTTAGAAATTTCTTGAAAGTTGAGGTGAGAGACCATGGAGAGTTGGAGTGATCAATGGATCGTGTCAAGTGGACAGAGAGAAGAGAGCTCCATAAGCGGAAGAGAGCGCCCCGGGGGGCATCCTAAGCCCTCGGCCCATTTTTCTTCTTGTGTTTCCCCATCTTCTCTCGGAGTTTTTGTATATGTCAAGCCGGATATTGGATTCCAGTCCTTCTTATGTTCCACTTGGAGGCTAGGGTGTCACCGGCGTTCGGTTTACGTTCTCACACTCCATTTCCACCTTTGTCCATGGCCTTTGATATTTCTCTTCTCGCTCCAGATATGTGCTTCGATGGCGAAGGAGAAGTAGAGCTTGAGCCAAATTCAAGATCAAGTGATGAGTCTTCTGAGAAAGAGTCTAAGTAATATACTCCTTAAGAAGTCCGCCGCCCCAAGTATCAACATAGGCCATCTCAGAGTTTTTGGGAGAGTTGGCGACCAAGTATCATTTGTTTGCCTTCGTAGGCTGCGGGAGCAGCTAGAGCTTCCTTCAGCATTAGCTTCCTTCAGCATTTGTGGTGTTGGCTCTAGGTCCGGGAAACAAACTTACTCATCCACCCAAGTGCTTCATCATAGTACACCTTTATAGCTTCTCTGTTGGCTTTGTTCTTCCCCCGGATAATTTCCTCATCGGATCCTTTGATCCATGGGAGCATGTGTTAGTTAGTTGATTCCTCAGGCTTATGCATGTATACGGGGTTATGAGCATGCGATGCGATAGTTGGGCTTGACTCTGACTGTAGACAAATTCCATTCTTTGTTCTATGCCAGGAAATCTTCTGATGACACATTCTTTCACTTTTTCCCGCATCCCCATTGTAGTTTCTTGTGGGGCTTCCTTCTCCTGGTGGGCTGTGGAAAGAGGATTTCTTCTTCATGAGGGACAATGGTTGCGAGCTCCCTCACGAATGGGTTTCGGAAGCTATAATGGCTCGAGGCACTCCCACTTACAGAAAAGAGACGACATAAGTTTATAGATCCAGGTGATTGTTTAAGAGTCTTCTGAATGTTAGGGATTTCTTGGCTATCTCACCTTGCTTTACTTCTTTTCATTGCTTCCCGCTTTAATTGTATATTTTGATTGCCTCCATTTTCTATTATTGCTTCTTGCTTGCTTTTCAGGTAAGGAGAGTTATATCATCGCGGAGCTAATGGCCTTTAAGAAAAAGGATAAAGAGAAGTCCAAGGGAAAGTCTTCTGCTAGCAGGAGTTCGAATGCCCCACCCCAGAGTGATAGCGAGCGAGCGCCGCACCTTCATCGCCCAGAGAATGATCGATGCCCGGGCTCTCGCTCCAGTGACTGTGTTGATGTTGTTCCCATTCCCCGTTCTCCTTTAGGCCCTTCTGGGGGGAAGATGTTGAGGATGGAGCCTAGCGCTGTTGCTCCCGGGACTTTGGGACGCAACCTATCTTCTCTGGTGAAGTGAACCGTCGTGAGGGGATACAGTCCCATTGGGACTACACAGATTCTAGCTTGGGCTATTCTAGTATGAGAGGAGATTTATCGGCAGATGATCAGTCCCGTCTTGGGTCTTTGTCCTTCAAGAACATCAAGACTCACCTCTGTGGAGATGTTGCTCAGGTAAGCTATCGTGGTTACTTTGCATCTTTACTCTTCATTCTTTGTCTTCTCACTTGACTAAGACTTGTACAAATTTCGTTGTAGATTTTGAATCTCGCAGCGGCTTCGAACCATCAAGGTGAGGTGATGGAGGTGGAGAATCATCAGCTCTGGGGTGAGCTGAAAGCTCTTAAGGCAGCGACAATCCATCATAACCGTGAGATGTCAGATCTATCCAAGAAGTATGCCCGTGCGAAGGATCAGCTTGCCCACGAGGCGGAAATGGATGAGTTGTTCTTCCAATCTCTCGCTAGTGTTGAGTTATTGGCCAAGGAGAGGTCCAATTCGGTTGAGGCCTACAAGGGTTCCTTGTCCTGTCATTCGAATCTGATGAGAGAGTTCTCCTCCTACATTAATAAGGCGGTGCACCATTGTCAGAGACTTCTACATCAGAGTGGAAAAGCTTCCGATGAAGAGGAGGATGAGGAGGTTGAGACTTCGCAGGGTCTTCATGGCGGAGGGGACGATGTTGCTATGGAGACAGAGCCCCCCACGCTTGATTATTGATGCTTGTATCTTGGCCCAGATGGCCTTCTGATTTCTGCTCACCTATTTAGGGCTTGCATTATGTACTCGAATATTTCTTGCTTTCTCTTTTCATCTTGAGATGTTTCTTTGCCCTATGGGGCCGGATGATATTTTATTGCACTTATGTTATATTGACGTTGTTCCTTATGCTCATTTGTTCGCTCTTTTATCATGCTTTATTTGTGGTGCTTGGATGTAACTTCTTTCTGTGGAAGACTTGCTCATTCTGAGGGATTTTATCATGCACATTTTCCACGTTTGAGGTGGATTTTTCCCTTTGGAGGGAAGCCTTAATTTCTTCTGAATAGCAGGAATTACCTGTGTTAATCATTCTGGAGCTACCCGAGGACTCCCTTCCCAAGCTCAAGGGGCGATCTTCTGAAGCTCATAGAGGGCATTCTTTTAGAGCCTGGAGGGGGGGGACCCTTCTAGAGCTCTTCTTTGGTTCTTGCTTTATCGTTTTGATCTATTTTGTCCCGGTGTTAGAGTTTTTTTGCCTTCATTTTTCATCGTGGGATAACATTTCGTGGGGTGCCCTTCCAAAGCTCAGAGTGGGCACCCTCATGGATCTTCATGGGGCGTCTTTCCGGAGTCCGGAGGAAGCACCCTTTTGGAGCTTCCTTCATAGTCTTTACTTTAGTAGTTTGATCTCTTACCTATACGTGTTAGCTTTTTTCCTTTTTCTTGCACACTTTCTCATGGAGAAGAATTCACGGGGACTCTTGTGAGGAGGCCCCTTCTCCCCTCCGGGGTCTTAGCCGGGGAGGGATAATTTACTAGGACCCCCTAGTGAGAAGATCCCTCCCATCCGAGGTTTTAGCCGAATGAGGTTTAATTTGCGGGGACTTCCCCGTGGGAGAACCTCTCATCTCTGGGAGCGCATAGAATCATTGGAGATGTTTATTAACGGGGACTTCCCCATAAAGGGAGCCTCTCATCTTCGGGAGCGCGTAGTATCAGTAGAGAGATTTATTAATGGGGACTCCTCCTTGAGAAAGCCCCTCCTCTCCAAGAGCGCGTAGCATTACTGAAGAGATTTATTAACGGGGACTCTCTCGTGACATAGTCCCTCCTCTCCGATAGTACGTAGCATCACTGGAGAGATTTATTAATGGGGACTCCCCTATGAGGGAGCCCCTCCTCTCCAGGAGTGCATAACATCACTGGAGAGATTTATTTATGGGGACTCCCCCGAAAGGGAGCCCCTCCTATCTGGGAGCATGTAGCATCACTGGAGAGGTTTCTTTATAGTGACTCCCTCGTGAGAAAGCCCCTCTTCTCCGGAGTGCCGGAGGAGAATTCCTGTGTGCCACCTCCTGGATTGTGGGTAGGATATCCTCTCTCAGGGGTTTGCCCGAAGATGATTGAATACATTATAAACGATAAGAAACAAATTCTTTGGTGGATAGTTGCATCTTGTAATCATGAGAACTGATGAAAACAAATTATGAGTTGCATTAATTATTCAAGAATAAACAATATGCGGAGCCGACATGTAGACCATTAAAACTTAAAGTAATAATAATTTTTAATGCCTCATGGGCGGAAATGAATTTAAACAAATAAAAATATGAAGATCCCCAGAGAAGGGGATGCGAATCGGTGTTCCGTGGAGTTAGCAAAGTTCATGGCTCCTAAGGTTGCTCGGCATGATCAGTCTCTTCTTGCCTAGGCTCCTTCTGTAACTTGCATCAGTCCACATAAACCTTCAGATAACCTTCCTAAACCAGCCTTTCGATTTCTCTCTTCAATTGGAAGCAAGTTTCAGTGGTATGTCCTTTGTCGCAGTGGTAGCGACAGTATTTGACAGAATTTGCTCTGTTCAGGTCGTCTGTCATTGGAGCGGAAGGCTCTATGATCCCCTTCTTCCGTGCAGTGGTTAATGTTTCGATTAAGGAAGTGTTTAAGGGAATGAGCTTTGACTCGTGGTTTCTTTTCCCACCTCCACTTATATCACTTCTTGCTGGCCTTTCACCGTTTTCCTTCCTTGGACCCTTTCAACATTGATTCTTGTCATTCTCTCTGGACTTGCGCTTGGTACTGGACTCAGACTTGGTGGATTCCTCTACTCGAATGTATTTTTCTGCCTGGCCTAATAACTCCTCCAAGGTGGAGGGAGGCTTCCCGGCCAGGGACTCTCTCAGACGTCCTTGGAAGAGATTCTGCTGCAATATCCTGGCTAATGTCTCATGCTTAACATTGGCTATTTTTGTTGACAGCTTCCATGAGCCGCTTCATAAATTGCCGGAGCGTCATCTCCTTCCTTTTGCTTCACCTGAAAGAGGTGAGGGATAGTCTTGGGGCACTTCTTGTTGATGGAGAACTGTTGCATGAAGGCTTCGGTAAGCTTTTCCATCCCGAGATTGATCCTATCGAGAGCTGATTGAACCAAGTCACTACCTGCTTGGTCAATGTAGTGCGAAACACCTTGCAATAACAGACGTCCATCATGTCGTAGAGATCCGCCCTAGTGTAGAATTTGTCTAAGTGCTCATGGGGATCTCCACTTCCATCGTACTCCAGGAGATTGGATGTCTTTATCCCCGAAGAGAGAGGTTCCTCTAGCATGTTTGGGCTGAAGGGACTTCTCCTTATCACAATTGTTGCTCGAGAGTTGGATTGGCTAATGTTGGGAGCTCTCCACCCTGCTTTAGGGTGGTCGAGTGCCCGTGGGGGTTTCAGCTGGTGCCTCGGGGAATTCCTCGTTGTCGCCTCTCCTTCCTCTATTGGATTTTCCTTTAGTCCATGGTTATCATTCTCGCCTACTCCTCCCGTGGAGTGTTGATTGTTGTCCGTCGGTGCAGCATGGTGTGGAGGTATTCCAGCTGCTGCTTGTTCCCTTAGTGCACGTCGAGCTACTATCCGGGCAGTCTCTTCCAACAAAGCTTGTAAGGTTTATTGAGTTAGGCGAATTTCTTCATGGGCGGAGCCCCCCAAGATGAAAAGGTGGTGCCCCTCTTGCGAATGGAGGAGGGGGCGACACTCCTTTAGGAGGAGGGCTGGCTCATCGGTCGTTCTTCTTGTTGGTCTCCGGCCCCACGACCTATAGCTTGAGATCTAACTTCACGTGCTTGCGACCGAGTTTGCATCTTCGTGTACTTTGGCTGTTCCTACATATGGCACCAAAATTATGGTGTTTTTTAGGGCAGATCACTCAAAGCCAACAGTGTAGCTAAAATCCTCCTTCCCGAGGGGGAAGTCTTCAAGTCTTCTTCTCCGAAGCTGGAAAATCCTTCGATTGGGAACATGTTGCACCCACGTGCAAACATTAGAGGGCCCCGGGAATTGTCCCAGTGAAGCCCCTCCGACGCTCAAGTCAACACGGTGAATGAGAGAATTAAATATTAATTTAATACTGAATTAAATGCATAGAAGAATTATGAGTTAATTAACTTACATATGAATAGAACATACCCTTTTATACCTGTGAGATGGGCTATGGGCAATGTAGTAGAAATCGGCCTATGGGCTAGTTCTGGACACCTTTGGGCTGGGTTATTTTATTAAGAGCCCATTGGGCAATTAATATTGAATTAACATATTAATCAAATTACATATAAATAATTAAATGTCATTTATTCCCCCAACACAACTATTGTTTGTGAAATTTGTAGACGAATAATTATCAGTTAATTTTCTCTACTAAACTTTTGAAGAGAAAAATAGTGTATGTAGAGAGAGAGCCGTTCTGAAAGATGAAGACCGAGAGCAAAAAACTTAAGAACCAAAACTCATATGCTCCTTTTGATTTCTTAACATCCCAATCATTCATCTTTTTTCCTTTTTCTTAATAAAATAAAAACATCTAGACAAAAGTGTGATGTTGATAGCTGATTTCATGAATCAATGCACAAAAGTGCGTTATTATAAAATGTCCATAATAGCCATTTAGTGGCTCAATGCACAAATGTGTAAAATAAAGCCACACATACAATATATATTTGTGGCTCCAATACACACACACATATATACATATATATATGTATTAAAATAAATCTTATTTATTTATTTATTTATTTGGGCAATTGACATAAATACCCCACTTTTTGGAGACAATGTCCTTTTACACTTCCCGATACTATTTTACCCAAATTTACGCTCCCGCCCTTTTTTTTACACAGCTTTACGCTCCCGCCAAAATTTTTGGACTTTTTTACGCCTTGTTTCAGATTGTTTTTAACATGTTTCAAACATGTTCCTTTTAATAAAATTTCAGTAAAAAAAATAAATTTTTGCCCTCGTTAAATAATCCATTTTACAATCGAAGTCTTATAAAAAATCAAGAAATATATACATAAAACAATACATATTAAAACCAAACAAATAAAAAATATTATAGAAACAACATGAATAAAGAAAACACAATTCAATTTTTGATCTAATTCATGAAAACATATAAAACATGGAAACAACCAGGAAGCAATATAGAAACAAACCAGAAACAATATAGAAAACACCATATGAGCGAAAAGAGTTATAAATATGTAAAAACTGTATTTAAACATCGAAAACTACATGGAAACAACAAAGAAACATCAGAACAACATTAAAAACAGTATGGAAACAACCCAGAAACAACGTAAAAAATTTTAAAAACACCACATGTGTAAAAAGAGCTTAAAAATAGGTAAAAATTGTATTTACACATTGAACACTATATGGAAACAACAAAAAAAATTATTAGAACAACATTAAAAATATTATAGAACAACACCGAAATAATAGAAAGAATGTACAAAATATACATGAATAAAAAACAGCATAAAAAATAGGTAAAAGTTATTTTGAAACATCGAAACAACAAAAAAACAACATAGAAACAACAAAGAAACAAATTTAAACAACATCGAAACAACATATATAACATATAAAGCCATACATGAAAACAAAACAAAAAAAAATAATAAAAAATATGCAGGAGCGTAAAAAAAGAAAAAAATAGGTACAACATGAAAAAAATAGGTACAAAAGTGATATGAGCATATTTTGTGGCGTGTTTACCAAAAAGAGGGTATTTTATGTAATTTCCCCTATTTATTTCTCTTCAATCATCAGTGAGCTTCTACAATTAGGCCTACTAGATTATGGTATGGGTTTGGACTTTAAAGTCCAATTAATTAAGGGTTAATTATAAAAGTACCTTGAGGTTTAACCTAATTATAAAAAAACCCAGCTAACTTTCAAAATTACAAAAAATACCCTTGAGGTTTTATTTGTCTAACATTTACCCCCTTCATAACCAAAAAATATTTCAAATTCCCCCATCATATTTATAAAAATGTTACTATTTACACCTTAATTTTAACACTGAATCAAACCTCAGGGGTACTTTTTTTAATTTTGAAAGTTAGGTGGGTATTTTTTTGTAATTAGGCAACCTTAGGGGTACTTTTGGTAATTATCCCATTAATTAATTCTACTAATAAATTAATTCAAATCCCAACTAATCAATTCAAATATTGACTAATTCATTCTATTCCAATTATTTGACTCTCTAATCAAACTGGATTTAATTAGATAATCAAATTATTTAATTAAATATTTAATTTCACAATTGAATTAAATTAAAGCCCAATTACTTAATCTGCATCCAACCATTGATTTTTTCAATATCACAATGTCAAAATCCAAAATTATGTGTGACCCGTTTAGGTCTACGACAAACACTAGTAGTAGGCTTACTACTTTTGCAACTCTCAATTAATAATAACTTATTCTACTGATTAATCCAATTATTTAATATACATGAAATTAACTCTTTAATTTCAAGAATCTACAAATTATGGTAACACTTAGCAAGTAGCATGATTACCTAGTATTAGGTGAAATAACGAGTAAATCTATTTCAATTGCAATTATATACATGTACGATCCTTTCGCAACTAATTTTTCGATTAAATCTTGGGCATAGATTTATAAGTCGAACCTAATTGATTTAATAACTATAATTCAATTTCATGTTCTAGTGATTCTTTTTATCAATCAAATTTATCGGGCCTTGGCCAAGGTGTTTGAACCACAAACTATGAAAACAAAGAAAATTTTCTTATGAAATGACAAGTGTCATTTCTATATTGGCCACACACAAACCTCCATGCACACTACTGTAATACCCAAAATGCCACTTTGTGATTGTCAAGCAATCAAAAGATAAATCAAAGTATTGTAGGATATACACAAAGCCACCGTTGTGCCTCAAGTACGAGGATTAATCATGTACTATTGCAATATGAAAATTCTTATTCGACAAACAAAGCTTCTATCTAAGAATTTTCATTGGGTCATGTTCAACAAAATTGTTCGCGAACAAGCACCCACATATGTGCATTTGTGTCTTAACACTTATGCTAATGGAATATAACATCCTCGTCTCATGAGCATACACCATATGCGCAAGTCTTACTGGGTTATTTAATGTCCTATCTTGAAAAATCCATCGACTTGGAACTAATTTAAGACCAAAGCCTTAGAGGCATGTTCCATGATCGCCATCAAATGCGCGACGATGCCACATCGCTTAAATTGATCAAAAGACTTTATCATATGTGTAAAACCAGCAATTTTATAATTATTATCTTACTTTGCTTTTATTATAATCATAATTAATTTTATTTATATATACCTTTTTTTATATTTTATTTTCTATTAATGGGGTATCACTAATCATACAATCCCCACTAATGCCCATCGTCTCCATTTGTACTAATCATTATCCCCACCTTATCCTTTAGGCCACTTTAGCCAACTAATACGGGAAAAATGCAAAATTAGTCCCCTATCTATAGGGTTGTTGCAATATTAGTCCTGTAACTTTTGAAGTTGTGATTTTAGTCCTGCATGTTTTATATTTTTAGCAATTTTGGTCCCGTAAGTTTTAGATTTGTGCAATTCTGGTCCTATAAGTTTTAAGTTGATGCAAATTTGGTTTTAAAGGCTTGGCTTTAAAGGTTGTTTCAATATTTTAATTATTCCCAAAATGCCCTTGATAGCAAAAAATCAATATACCTAAATCAAGTTTAAAATAGTATCAGAACCTATATTTTATTTACTTGAGTAGAATTTATTTATCACTATCGATTGCCTAATGATGGAAGAATTTTAAATTTATAAATCCAGATCATAATCTAAGATACGACTTCTACATGTATTATTTCCTAATTATGAAAATACAAAAATACGTAAAAATATGCCAAAATTGGTTATTTGGAATAATACGACCGAAATTACCACAACAAAAAAAATAGAAGACTAAAATTGTCAAATTCTAAAAATTACATAATTAAAACTGTTATTTTTGCTAAGGGGCAAAATAGTCATGGGACTAAAATTGCAACTTTAAAAGTTATAGGACTAATTTTGCAATACCTCTATAGATACAGAACCAATTTTGCATTTTTCCCAACTAATACCCACTCACCCATATTTTCAGAAAATTTTAAGGTAAACATTTCTATTTCTCAAACCCACTATTTGTATTTTACAACTTCTCCAAATTTATTTTCTACATACGCAATTCAATGGAGGAAAAAAAATTATTTTCTCAAACCCACTATTGTTGTCAAATTTCATTTTTGTCAAATTCGATGCCGACCGCTGGCGGAAGAGGGAAAATGGAGATCTTGGGGAGGTGCTGTAATTTTCTTTTACTATATATTTTCGGTGTAAGTGCGTGTTCAAACGTGTGTGCGCGATGTATCCGTGTATGTGTATGTGTCTGGTGCGTGTGTGCAAATGTGTGTGTGTGTGTTAATTGTGATTTAGTGTGTGTGCGTGCGCGAGTAATTAAATGTATATATAAATATATATGTGTGTGTGCTATGCGTGATTATATATATATCCTAGGTGTGTTCTATGTGTGTTGTGTGTGCATGTATGTTTTGTGCGTATATGTGTGAGTGTTGTGTGTGTGATGGTGTGTACTCGTGTGTATAGATTAGTGTGTGTGATTCGAGAAAGGCGGAGGACGAGAAGATAAAATGGGGGCAGGGAAGGGGTGGCAATTCGAGTCGTGTTCGGGTTTGCGGGTCGTGTTGAGATATGATAATTACACAAATTTGCCCAACCCGAACACGACCTGTTTAATTATTCGGGTCAGATGGGTCAACCCGAACACGACCTTTTTAATACACGGGTAACCCGAACACGACCCGAAATGACCTGTATATTTTTTAACCTTGAATAAATCTTTTATTTATATTGATAAAATGAGAATTTTGGGTTATTTATATATAAAATATTAAAAAATATTAAAAATAATACTGAAATTTCTTATTTAAACGGGTTAAATGGGTTTAGTGGGTCATTTCAGGTTAACCCGAAACTGACCCATTCATTATTTGGGTTAAATGAGTCTGACACGATTATGACCCGAATAATAAATGGGTCAACCCTAACCCGCTTATATCGTGTTAGGTTCAGGTCGTGTTTTCGTGTCGTGTGAGAGATTGCCACCCCTAGGGCAGGGGCCTCATTTCATAAATTTGATTAAGTCTTGATTTGAATTGAAATTTTAGAATTTTTTGATTTGCTATAATTTCCAAATTCAATTTCCTGATATTTTAATTTTACATCCCAAAGACCCTATCAAAATTTTTGGATTCACTACAACATAAATGACATTAGGTAACATTCAAAAAATGTTACCTAATGGCCATAAAATATTACTATAGACAATAGGTAGCACTTTCATGGCGCTGCACTTGCCCGTGCTACCTATAGTCTAAGGTATCACTTTTATTAGCTTTTAGTAACACTTTTTCTAAATGTTACATTAAGTTTTCTATTGATAACACGTTGAAGCAATATTTCTAAAGTGTTACATATGGATCTTATGTAACATTTTTCTGTAACACTTTTTATATTTGTAACACTTTAAAAAAAATACTTTTAAATTGTTACATATGAATCTTATGTAACACTTTTTTGTAGCACTTCGTAGAAATACTATTTTTTGCCACCAAGTTTATTCGAACCTGCGACCTGTTATGTATGGAAGTTGCAATTTGCCAATAAGCTAAGTTGATTCTTATTACAATTTTTGCTTTGTTTTATATATACACACACATACATATATATATATATATATATTATATGTATATATAATATATTTTATATAATAAAGATTATATTTTATAATATATGTATTAAATTATATTATACACTGTATATATATATATATAATTTTATATTGTATAGTATATAGTTTGAAAATTTGGGTATATTATATATTAAAGGACACAATAAATTAAAAATATCAAAAATATATAAAATAAAATTATCGATATTTTAAATATTCAATTGGTAAAATTAGAAAATATATAAAAATATAAAAGTTTTACCATTCCCATAAAAAAGTTCTAACAAAAAAAATTAAATAATAAAGAAAATAATGAAAAAATAATTTCTATTTGGAGACTAAAAAAATTCCTAAGTAATTACCGATAACATCAATTTTCATTGGTAATTTTTTTAAAAAAAGTGAAAAAATTAAAAAAAAAGATTAACGATGAAATTAGTCTCCGTTAGTAAAAATTAAAAAATAAATAAATAATAATAATAAAATATATACATGTGCATTTTCCGTTGGTATTAAGACGGAATTAATTGTTTTGTTTTAAAAAAATAAAAGCAAAACTAAAATACTTTGTAAAAAGAAAACAAAAATTCAGTTAAAAAAAACAAAGTACATGATGTCTACAATTTTTAGGTTTGGTGACATTAATTAATTAAATAAATCTTTGACATGATTTAATGATAGTTATATAATTTTGTGTTAATAAAATATAGCTTAGAAAGTGTTACAATCAATAAAATATTTCTTGCCAAGAGTGATTCTTAAATAAAGTGATACTTTTCCATTATAAAAGAAATAACAAAACAAAGTGATACTTAAAAAGTATTACTTATATAAAAGTGTTACATACACATTGATAAAAGTGTTACATATTTGAGTTTTGAAATAACAAAAAAGTGATACTTAACAAGTTTTACTTATATAAAAGTGTTACATATTGATAAAGTGCTAAAAAGTGTTATATAAATATTGTAATGTAAAACGTGTTATAAACATATGTTACATATGTACCTTATGTAAAAAGTGCTACAAAATTTGTGTTACCTAATGTCATTTATGTTGTAGTGACTTTTTAATTTGGACATTTCAATTAAGTCCCAATCCCAATTCAAGTTTTAAAATTATCAAATTTATTCCATTAAGTTTCAATTCAGCTCCATTCCCAAATCAAAGTTTCTAAACCTTCTAGTTTAGTCTTGAAGACTCTTTTGATTTAGTCATTTTTTATTCAATTTTTTATAAACAACAATTCAACCCCTAGGACCTAATTAATCTTTTTGGAATTTTAATTTAACCCCATAGATTTTCAATTTGATCCAATATCTCAAATTGACTTTTAATTTCTTTCAGTTAGGCCCCAAAACTTATATTTTTAATCAATTTTTACATACTAGAAGGTGTTGAATTTTATAAGTATAATTATTTTAATTAAAAATTATTATTTATTCTCTAGCCATGAATCATGATAAATTTATATTGTAGGTGACGAAGAACCATACAATTAGGGCTTCTACTTTCGAGCAATTTGTGCATCTAATTTATTTTGTTGATTGATGTATGAATCTTATAACATTTTATGTGTATAATTCTCCTTGTTAAATGTCTAAACTTTCAATTATGTGAATTATGTATTTTTTATATGTTACATAATATGCATAATTATTTGAATTAAATGCTTTCATTTGGTATAAGATATGATAATTTTTATGAATTACATAGGTTCATTGCGTATATTATGTATGTTCATTGGGAAAGAAAAATTTTGATTTGCTCGTTCTTGAAAATATGACATTCATGCCATGGAAAAGGAAATTTTTTTGCCTCGTGCAGAAAAGAAAATAGGGCATTCATTTGTCATTCGGGAAAGAAAAATTTTTTCCTCGTGCCACGAAAAAGGAAAATATGATATTTGTGCCTACGGAAATGTTATGTACTATTTGGCTTATGCAAATGGGAAAGGTTATGTGCTATTTCTTATGCCAATGGAAATATTATGTGTTAATTAATGTAATTGTGCACTATTCGTATTTACTTGGACAATCCCTATCCCTAAACATTGGAATATATGGGTACTCACCCCTAAATTCAACTTTTTTAAAATTACATGGATGGATGCAAGTGTTAAAACCTGGATGTGGAAATTAGAGAAGATTTCACTTTTAAATTATTTCAATTTTAGGAGCTTTGAATTCGTTTCCAATTTCGAACATGTAGGTCCCAAGGGTGTGGTGTAAGGTTTAGAAGGGGTTGGATAAACCTTACCAAATTTTTGATTTTAGTCTTTTTAAGATTTTTCAACGAGTTGACTCAAATCACTTTGTATTCTTGGGGACATTTAAGTTGGCTATATTCAAATAAGTTACCCATTCAATAGACTTAGATTTAGTATAACTTGGATGCTTAAGCTAATATTTAACTTTTGTTGATTTGGTTTTTAACAAATGGAAAGACTTAACACCCTTTAGATAGGTTTAAGGTTATTTTTAACACTTGTTTTAGCACTTATTGATTATCAGTTGGATAGCAGATTTAACTAACAACAGATATAATAAATGTGCAGGAATGTAAGTGTTGAAAGTAAATTGACACAAATAATTTTTATAGTAGTTCGAGGATGGGGTAATTCCACTAATCCACTCTTCTCCAACTCCTGGAGGAATAACTAAGTAATAGAACGAGTTACAAAGCAGTGAACAATGTAGAGACAACCTTGATCACGCAGCTGGCTTCTCCTGCGACTCAGCTTCTTCACGAGGCAACTGCCTTGCTACTTCAATTCACTTTCAAGTCCTTTGATTTGTTCACATAACCCTCCAACAAACTTGAATCTTGGTTCGACCTTGAACCTTTCTACAATCCTTCAACTTGGAAAGTAGACCCTTTTTTATCTTCAAATGTTTTCTCTTCAATCAAGTTGAAGTTGTCTCTCTTTCACAAAGATGTGTTGGATCGAGTTTCTTCGAGTTTTAGGCTTGAGGAATATTTGAAAAGCTTGAGAATTTTGCAGGTTAACTGCTTGAATATTGCTTGGTTCTTGCTAGGTTCAGGTAACCTTTTCTCAAATGCTTCCTCAGCCTTTTATAGTGCTCATTTGAAATTTGCCCGTTGAAGAGATATGGCAGTTTCGAATGACACTTCTAGTTCGTTGGCTTGTCTTTTCTTGGTCTGCATCACTTGTGATGTTGACCCTTCCTTGTATTAATTAGCTTCGTAGCTTTACAAGTTCTGATACAAGTTGTAGTGTTTCCCATTGGCTTATTCCTTTTGCATATTTCTGGGCCAAACACTTTAAGACCTGGCAGCTTGGACATATTACTATATCGAGTAATATCCTTGACTTCCTTCCAACAGATCAATTCAGTTGTCTTGACTTTACTGTTGCCTATACCCCTGGTGACTTGAGTCTTCTCCAATCATAAGATTGACTCAACTATCAGTTCACCTAATAGACTTGGCTTCTCAAGTTGACTTGACTGACACTTCACACAACTGTTCCTCAGCTGATTCTCCTTCAGTCAAGTCTTTGTCTTCCTTCATGGCCATACTCAACTGACACACAACAGAGTCTTCACTGTATTCTGCAGTTGACTTCTTACATTCTTGACTTTGCTGACTTCACTCAACTCTTTCAGTCCTATCTATTACAATACATAATTACAAGGAAAATGGGATGCCAACAATCTAAGTTTTACATGGTATCATCAAAATCTAACAAATAATTTTTCTAACAATTTCTCCCTTTTTGATGATGTCAAAACTTAAAACAAACAAAATAAGTAAACAGCAAACACAAGCAGTGCAGTAACAAAGAATGTATGCTTTTGAATAATAAATTTTATTGATCATAGCATTCTTGTCCTTTACAAAGCTATTTACAACAAGTAACAAAGATATATACAAAAGCAACTTTTCAGCATGTATCTAAGCTAAGTTACAAGAAGAATGAAAATTACAAGGAAATTCACAGAGCTATTACAGAAAACTTACAACTATGTATTTACAACAAAGTAAAATACATGAAGGGGTTCACATCACACTTCAACGCCTTTGTTGCTTCCTTCTTCTCTCTTCATCATCAGCTCTTTTCCTGTCATCTTCTGCTCTTCTCATCTTCCTTTTCTCTTCATCTCTCTTCTTCTTCTCATAAGCTCGCCTAGCAGCAGGGTCATCCCTTCGCTGTCTCTTCTCCCATTCGTGAGTAGTTCTTTTGTTCTCAGCTTCTTTTCTTCTAATTGCTTCGATATTCTTGTGTGAAACCTCATGGTTAGAAATGTGATCGTAACCAGCCCAGTATGTGATCCCTTTCTTCTGTGGATCAACATACGCAACATCCTTTGGTCTTGGCCGCGGTTGAGAACCTCTCCCACTGCCACCATGTCATCCCTTTCCTGACTCAGCTCCCCTTCCTCTAGGAATATACTGTATTGGAGCTTTTGACTTTCCAGCTGAGTGACTGCTAGAAGTTGGCTGCTTATTAGCTGATTTACACATTTCCAGTCCTTTCTCCCAATACAAATCTCAGGCTTGTGGCAGAGTCATATCCTGAAAATAACCTTTTCCTTCTAGAGTTTGGAATTCCTCTTAAGATCTGGGCTCAGATCCAGCATTAGGCATGGCAATATCTCTAAGGGGTTTCATTGCAGCATAGTCCTTTCCGACTGGAGGACCACCATACTATTTTCTAATCTCTTGAACACGCGCAGATTGTTTATCAGCTATCTTCTCGAATTCAGCTTCAATGTCCTTCCTTGCATCTTTCATTGCCATCTCAGCTTTCTTTTCAACAGACAGCTCTTGCAGTAACTTGCTGAGAATAGAAGTTGTGACATCACCTTGCTGTAGGGTTTCAACATACATGAGTTTCAAAGGAAGGATTTTCGAACTTTTTCCCCCTCAGCTATGTCACCTTTCTTCGCCTCCTTATCTCTCCATTTCTTCTCTTTCAGTTCCTTTAGGGCCTCATCTTCCCTCTTTTTGGCATCATCACCAAATGGAAGGGTTAGCCTAGGGAACAAACCGCTCAGAAGGAAATCCAGTTGCTGATGGTTGAATCTTGCTTGATATCCACTTTGGAGTGGGCTGTACGGAATTCTGACCGCATAGCGTTCGACTCAGATGTCACCAATTTCATCCCTGTCATCAGAAGACTGAACTTCTGGTTCATGATGTCTTCTGGTGGTGAAGCTTAACCAACTCCATATCCGACTTATGCGAGGTTTCCATTCTGACCATATACTCCTTCATTATCTACTGAAACATCGACGTATCCGCACTCCATAATAACATCTTTTCAAATAAGGCCTTGAAGTAGTGGACCTACTCTGAGTGCATGGCAGTCTGATGTGCAGCCCATTCCCTTATCCGAACAATAATCCCTCTCAAATTTGCGTTGAGGGTTGCATCACGATTGTCCAGGCAAAGATCTAGTGATGCCTGGCGGCATTCCATCTTCTCAATCTCTTCATAGATTGTCTTGAAGGCATTACGGAACTCAGCTGTTGAAGCCGACTCTACTTCTGGCCACTCTGCATCGAAATCAAAGTTTAATGACACAATCGAATTTGTGGGAATGATGGGCTCTTCCTGCACGATATACTTCACTTGTTCTCTGGCAGACTCAGCTCCCATGTCTGACAGTTCGGCATTGAAGGGAAACATATCCTCAAAAACATCATCTCGAACAAACAGAATCTCAGAAGGTCCATGCTGGGGAGCCTTTCCTTGTTCTTGATGCATTGTACCAGCTCTCTGTGCCACGGCTGCGGCAGTGTCATCAATAGATATCGCAGCTGTGGGAGCCTGATGGGAGGAGCTGTTGGGTTGTTATCTTTGCATCTATGGTAGCCTACGCACACTGACTTTTCGACCCAGCGGTTGTAGGGATTTGCTCAGCTGGTTGAGCCTCAACTGTCTTAACAGCTTCTTCGGTCTCAGTGA
This sequence comes from Rehmannia glutinosa, assembly GCA_016081115.2. Classification (NCBI taxonomy): domain Eukaryota; kingdom Viridiplantae; phylum Streptophyta; class Magnoliopsida; order Lamiales; family Orobanchaceae; genus Rehmannia; species Rehmannia glutinosa. The sequence continues at coordinate 54,562,446 of CM071928.1, read as the reverse complement.
GTTTTTCCTTTTGAGTTACCATGTCCTCTGCTATCTCATCAGCGTCATTGGAGTTTGATGTGGCATGGGGTGATGGCTCATCATCAAAGTTGAATCTCATAGGAATTGTCTTATCACTAACATTGCTCCGAGATTTGAGAACATCCTCAGCCTTGTCCATCGTTGAATCTTCATGGTGTGTGGACTCGGCTTCATCCTCAGATCCCAGAAAATATGTGTCAATGTGTTCTTCGGAATCACGAAGGGTGCTAATCTTCTCTTCTACAACAGCTCTTTCGACTTGAGGAATGTTCTGTTGCTCTGGTTCCTTGCCTAAGGAAGTCTCAACCTCCTTTAGGCCTTTGTTACCCCCTGTAGTCTCAACCGTTGTGAGGCCTTCTACAATCCCTTCGACAGACTCAGCTGTCTTGGGGTCTTCTACATTGGTATCCTTCGGATTCTCAACTCCTAGGATTGCACTTTTATGGCCCAGAGTCTCAACTCCCGTGGCCTCTCCATCCTTTGCTTTAGCTGCATCAACAGCTTCATCGGCCTGCATGTTAGAGGAAATATCAGCTGAGACAGATTCAACTGTCCGAGCGTCGCTAATTTCACTCTGTTTCTCTATGATTTGCTCGCCTTTGCCTCCAAACTTCAATGTTTTGTCTCCCACAGCATCCTCCGACCCTGCTGTGGTGGATAGAGCTTCTCCCTCAGCTGGCGCACCACCTGAGTGAATGACAATGGGGTTACTCAGCTCCTGAGACACAACTTTAGTTCCTTTTCAGTAGTCAGCCGTTGGGGTAGGTGTCTCAACACCTTCTTTAGGGTTAGGCTTGGCTTGGGCGCCCACATTCCCAGCTTCATCGTCGTTTCCCTTAGAGTCTTCTTGAGAATGCACGGGGGATGTGGTCGCTGCAATGACAGATGCAATCTCTTGCACCACTCCCAATGGATCAGTCCGAGGATAGATTTTGGAGGACTCTCTTGGACCTTCTTGAAGGGTCTGCTTGTTCATGGCTCTTGATTCTCTAGTGGCCTGCTTTAACTCGGCCTTTTCAGCTACAACAGCTGGATCCATCTCCTCATCGCTACTGTCAGTGGACTCCATGAGATGTTCATGGGTCCCCGTGTGCAAACATATCTTGGACTTCTCCAAGGCTTTGGCCTTCTCTGGGCTTTCTCCTTCTCATCCTCCTTAATGGCCCTAAGAGCATACATGCAAAACTCTTCATCCAGGGCTTGATGGATGGTTACATATCCAAGGAAACGTAGAAGCTCCACTTTTTCATTGATAAACTTCGGGCGAGTAAACTACTGCCTGGAGTAATCGAGTTTCCAGTTCCTCTAATTCCATAGTCTTGTCTACATGTCTGGATAGACTGGAGAGTACATAATAAGGTCATCATCATCCTCCTCTTCGGCCTCTGGAATAGTGGTTAGTGGAGCTTGTTCCTCCTCAGATTCAGCTTCATCAGTCTGAGGTGATGAGACAACCTTTTCTTCCTGGGTCTTGGCTGTCTCAGCTCCTTTTGTCTCCGCAGCTGTCTCCCGCACATTTGGGTCTTCAATACCATGCTGATCAACATCAACAGTCTTCTCGGGTTCATTCACTTTCTCCTGAGACTGCTCCTCTTGAGCATCAGCAGTCTCAACGATCTCCTTCAGCTGAGTACCGGACTCGACTGTCCTCTCCAAATCTGACTTCTTGAACAACCGTCTTCTCTTGGTAGCAACCAGTGGAATCTTTGGTTCCACCTTTTCAGGCTCTTCAAGGGTGAAGGCTTGTATTTCAATATTGTATTTCTTTGACGCAGCTGCCTTCCTCGACTTGGCAATGCGCTTCTTCTTCACGACTGGTGAGGAAGGTAGAGGTTCCTCCTCAGTCTCGGCTGCAGGGGCAGGGGCATCAGCTGCTCGGGCAGGTGCTTTGGATTTGGCTGCATGGGCAGGTGCTTTCTTTGTCTTAGCTGCTGGGGCAGGGGCAGGCTTGGTTGTCGCAGCTCTCTTCTTAGGAATCGGCTTTGGAGAGAGAGCCGGGGAGGTCTCAGTTGTGTCTTCTGATGGGTTAGCTGATTCCCCCTCATTGTATCTGCCTTCCTCGCATGGGCTTTCTTCTGCGCTCCAAAGAGGTTCGCTTTGAACATCCTTTTGTTTGCATGGAAAGGCTTTCCATGGGGCAGTGCAATTCCCTTGACCTCCATCAAATGGCCAATGACAAGGCCATATCCCAATGAACAGCCAAAGGTCCCATCCTCCTTATAGGACCTGTTGATCATATTTTGGCACACTAGGCTGAAGACGAACTCAGCCTAGTTCACCTTCTCGTCTTTCATAATCGCAACCACCACCGCCAGCTTTGTCCGAGATAGCTGATTGAAGCTTCCGAACTTCATATCCACACATTTGGACACGATGTCCATAAACTTGTGGTAATCTTTCTTCAGAAAATCTTTCTTAGCTGTATACACATCTTTAGCAGCGTACTCCGGCTTTGAAACTTCCTTCCAAGCTGCAGCCAGGTTGACATCCTTCTCAGCGATGTCTTTCAATCCTTCAGAGGGAAAGAAACAGTGCTCAACAAGGTCCTTTGCCGTGATTTTGATGTTCTTTCCGTGGATGGATGATCGAATCTCATCATCATGCACCTCGGCGTTCACGTAAAACATTGCTACTTTTTCCAAATTGGGTATAAGTGAACTGCATCGAGAAAAAGTCCTTCAAACTGGACTTTTCCAGCTTTTCTGCGATCTTCTTCACCAGGACATCATCAACGCCCTGCTTGATCATCCCTTTAAAATCCACGGATGCTCTAGAGTGGATTTTCTCGGATAGCTTCGCGAAATCGTGATTTGCAACCATTTTCAGAACTTTTAACAGAAGAAAAACACGAGAACTTGAACTTAGAAGATTAATGTTTCAAAATATTTTGCAGAGAGAAAACTTGCTTGCTTGCTGAAGACGAGAGTTTGCGTGAGGAGAGAGAAAATGAATTTTTGGTATATATGGGACTCGAAAGGGCGGTTTTTGGAATTTGAAAATTTTGATCAAAATCAACGGTCAGGATTGACTCTTCAAAACCACATTAATTTCCCCACAAGAAAATGCATCAACAATTATATCCAATCATATAGGTTTCTTCGTTTTTGTCGATAGTCATAATTACGCTGACGTCATCCTTAAAAACATTCCCACTTGAATAAAATGACTGCATTTTAGTCACTTAGCTCATAAATGATTCACCTTACATCCAAAGTGACTTAACTCTGCTTCTTTCTTCACATAACATCACCCAGCTGTCAGCTAACTCGAAACAGCTGACTTCCCGACTAGGCTGTTTCACTTGGCTGAAATGTGAAACTTGCCTATTTTCTATTCTCTCTTTTTTTATCTCTGCTTATTGAGTCTTCTGAGTATCCTAACTCAGCTCAATTAACCTCAACTCATTTTTGAGCTCTTAAAACCTTGATTCACATAATGGCTTTATGAATATGTCAGCTAACTACTTATCAGTTGAGATGTATTCCAAAGTGATGTCTTTCTTTTTTCAACATGTATCTCTTATAAAGTGATATCTGACATCAATGTGCTTTGTTCTTGAATGCAATACTGGATTCTGAGTGATTGCAATAGCACTGGTGTTATCACACGTAATTGGAATTTCTCTTTCTTCATTGTCATAGTCTCTCAGTTGTTGTCTCATCCATAAGACTTGGGCAGAATAGCTTCCCGCAACTATGTACTCTGCTTCAGCTGTAGATGTAGCTATTGAATTTTGTTTCTTGCTGAACCAAGAAACCAATTTGTTTCCAAGCATTTGACATGTACCAGAGGTACTCTTCCTGTCAACTCTACACCCAACATAGTCTGAGTCTGAATATCCTACCAGCTTGAATCTTCCTTCTTTTGGATACCATAAGCCGACTTCCTGGCATCCCTTCAAATACCTTAGGATTCTCTTAGCTGTAGTCATGTGAGTCTCTTTTGGTGTAGATTGAAATCTAGCACATACACCTACTGCAAAGGTGATGTATGGCATGCTGGCTGTTAAATAGAGCAAAGATCCAATAAGGGCTATATATCTGGTTTGATCAACAGCTTTACCATCTCCATCCATGTCCATCTTGACTGATGTATTCATAGGAATCTTCACAGAAGACTTCTCTTCCATACCAAATTTTTTCATCAAATCTCTGGTATACTTGGTTTGGCTCATGAAGGTTCCATCCTTCAATTGCTTTACTTGAAGTCCTATGAAGAAAGTCAACTCTCCCATCATGCTCATCTCAAATTTGCCTTGCATGAGGTTTGAGAACTTGTCACATAGCTCTTTGTTTGTGGAATCAAAAATGATATCATCCACATATATTTGAACAAGCAATATACTCTCTCCATCTTGAATCCTAAAGAGTGTTCTGTCAACCTTGCCTTTCGTGAATCCATTGTCAATTAGAAACTGAGACAATGTATCATACCATGCTCTTGGTGCTTGTTTCAATCTATACAGTGCTTTCTTGAGCTTGTAGACTTTATCTCCAATAGTTTTCTGCTTAAAACCTGGAGGTTGTTCAACATAGACTTCTTCTTCTAGAAGTCCATTTAGAAATGCACTTCACATCCATTTCATATACAGTGAAGTTCTTATGTGCAGCATAAGCAAGAAACATTTTTATTACCTCCAATCTGGCAACAGGGTCAAAGGTTTCATCAAAATCTATACCTTCTTATTGGCAATACCCTTTGGCTACCAATCTTGCTTTGTTTCTTACAACAGATCCTTCCACATTCATCTTGTTTCTGAAAACCCACTTAGTACCAATAAAATTTTGGTGGGTTGGCCTTTGAACTAATTCCCATACTTTGTTCCTTTCAAATTGATTCAGCTCTTCTTGCATGGCCTGAATCTAATGTGTGTCTTCCAATGCTTGAGACACATCTTTAGGCTCTATATGGGAAATACAACAAGTGAACATTGCTTCATGCTGTGCTCTGGATCTGGTTCTTATGCCATCTCTAACATCTCCAATGATTAACTCAGGTGGATGGTCTCTCAGCCATCTCACATCAGGTTGGAGTAAGTCTGATGGATTTAGCCGTCTCGCAGCTAAGTTGTCTTGCACAACTTCTTCATCTTCATTCAGTTGTAGACCTTCCAGCTGTCTTTGAGATTCAGCTATCTCATCCTCATCAAGGTTGAGTGCTCTTACATCCGCTTCAACATAAGGACTCTTCTGCATAGTTGGCTGATTCAACTAATCAGCTAACTCATCAATGTCTTTTCCATTTACATTAGGTTCATCAAAACCCACATGGATAGACTCTTCTGTGAACATAGTCCTCTTGTTCAGCACTCGATAGGTTTTACTTTCAGTTGAGTATCCCAAAAAGATACCTTCATCAGTTTTAGCATTAAAAGCCTTCAAATTATCCTTGCCATTATTATAGATGAAGCATTTACATCCAAATATCTTGAAATATCCAATATTTGGCTTTCTCCCTTTCCAAATCTCATAGGGAGTCTTGGTCAATTGCCTATTAATCATGCATCTATTCTGAGTATAGCATGTTGTATTTATGGCTTCAGCTAACATTGTCCTTGCAGCTTCCTTAAGAGTTTTGTTCCTTCTTTCAGCTACTCCATTCTGTCGTGGAGTCCTTGCGGTTGATAACTCATGAGCAATACCATTTTCAACACAATATTGAGTTATTATCCCATCGACTAACTCAGTTCCCCTGTCAGATCTTATCTTTATAATGGTTTGACTCTTCTCATTTTGAACTCTTCTCATCAGCTGAGGTAACTTCGTGTTTCCTTCTTTTTACACATGAAAATTGTCCATGTATATCTTGAATAATCATCCACCACGACTAAGGTGTATTTCATTGCACTAATGCTAGCTGGCTGAACTGGACCAAATAAATCCATATGCAACAGATGCAATATCCTGGTTAAAGAAAGACTTGGCTTATCCTCGAATGATGATTTGATTTGCTTTCCCATCTGGCATGCATCACATATACTTTCTTTCTTGTATACTGAGTTTGGCAATCCTTCCATAAGATGACTCCTTGCAAGCTTGTTGATTGTCTTGAAAACAGATGACTCAGCTTCTTATGCCATAGCCAACTTGATTCGGTTGTACTCCTTGCTAGAAGACATGTACTTGGTGTAGCAGTAGACCAATCTACCACATACATATTCTTTTGCCTTGTTCCTTGCAACACTATTTCATTTGATTCAACATCTTTGATCTGCCATATCCCCATATTGAATCCTACATTGTAGCATTTGTCACAGAGTTGGCTGATGCTTAACAAGTTGAAGTTGAGGCCTTCAACATAAGCAACATCTGTGATCTCCAGTACATTCTTCTTGATGGATCTTGTGCCTTTGATCTCCCCTGGAGCTTCATTACCTCAAAATATGACTTTAGCATCTCTAATCTCCTTGAATCTTGACAGATTTCTTTTATTCCCTGTCATATGTCTGGAACAGCCACTATCCATGTACCAGGTTCCTTGACACTCAGCTGTTCCTTGAACCTGCAATCAAGGAAATCAGTTTTTAGGTACCCATACTTGCCTGGGTCCTGGGGTGTTAGTGCTATAAGATGTTCCAACCAACCTATAGCCAGATGATCTGACTCTAAGAGGTTGCCATCTATCAGTACCACAATCATAATGCACATTAGGAAATTTTTGGGGTTTTTAGGATCATACAACCTGTCTCTTTTTTTGTCTCGTATGCATGTGTGTGTGTTTTAGCAATTGCTTTCTTGGGATAATTATGAAATCTCTGAGTATAGTGCTTGGGTGCATATGTGTGCTGATAATAGCTCTTTTGCCTTGGGAATGACCTTTGCTGAGTTTGAGGTCCTTGCCATTTCGGCTTGTATCCCATAGGTCTTTTCTGATATTTTACATTATTCCAATGAGCTTGGTTTGGATAGTTTCTACCATTCCCATCATATGTATTTATCTGATGAAATTTATGGGGCTTTTGGTAGCTCTGTTTGCTTCTTATAGAGTATTTTCTATTTGGAGTCTGCTGAGGGACCTGTCTGAATTTCTTCTCAGCTGTCCTATCAGCATACTCTACTGGCTTCTTTCCTTTCCCTTTATAACCAAGGCCAGTATGATTGTGATTGTGCTTTGATGTGATTGTGGGTGCAACATTTGGTGTTTTGGGGTTTTGAAATCCTTCATTGCTTGAAGATCCCTTTTCCAAAATCACTCTTGAAGTTTGACTATGCACAGTGGAATTGGATCCTATGTCTGTCTTGTCTCCACATTCTTTTTGACTCATAATAAGTTCATCCAATGATTTGGATGCTTTTGTAAATGAGACAATCACATTTTTGAGATCTTTTTCCCTCTTTTCTATAGCAGCTAACTCAGCTAAGATCTTTGCATTTTCAGCCTTCAGTTTAATGTTCTCATAAGCTATGTGACTCAGAGTACTCATCTCTCTTGTCAGCTGTGAGTTTTGGCTTTTAAGCTGGCTGTTTTTCTCGTTTAAAAGTGTGTGAGAGGTTTTAATGTGCTCAAAATCTTTCATCATTTTGCCTAATGAATCATAAAGATCTGTGGGTGATGAAGTGTGCGTATCTCAGTCACTATCACTTGAATCAGAATGAGATGAGTTAGAATGTACCTCATCTTCTTGATCTTGTTCTTTGGCCATGAGGCAGATCAAAGCCTCTTCCTCTGTGTCACTTGAGTAGTCAGCTTCACTACTATCTGAGTCTACTGCTTATTTGCACTTAGCTGGCTCAACAGTCTCAGCAACCAACATGGCTTTCTTCTTTTCATGTCTTCTCTCTCTGAAGACTCTTTTTTCTTCCTCATTTCTATACTTGTTGACTGGTGGATAGGAACAGTCAATGGCAAAATGTCCTGGTTGTCTGCAATTCCAACATAGGTTCTCAACTCTTTGATCAGCTCTGTCGGTTCTTTGATTATCAGCTCTCTGATTTCCAGCTCTCTTGGGCGGCTGTCCTCCCTTACTTTGGAAGGTGTTGAATCTCTTCTGGAGTTTTCAACCTTGTTTCATTTGTAATTCTTATTGAAGAACTTATTGAATCTATTTACCATGAGGTCCATTGAGTGTCTCAGGGCCATGACCTTTATTTCCCCTTCAGCTGGGAGGGATCTTAAAATCTTCATGCACATCTCCTTCTGAGTGTATTCTTTCCCAAAAGTTGAATGCTCATTTGTTATCTCTATGAATCTGGCATCCAGCTGATCCAAAGTTTCACGTGCAAGCATTTTAAAGTTTTCAAATTTTTGAATAATCTGTTCTGATCCTTCACAAATTTCTTTGAAAGATTTGCACGATTTGACTTTCTTGAACATTGCTTTGTCCAACGTCTTGTAGAGTATATCCTTGGCAACATTGTCTAGGTTATATCTCTATTCATTTGTCCATTCAGTGTGTGGTTTTTCAACCATGGCTGGTCTAGCCTCAGCAGCTTCTCCTTCAGCTGCAGGTGCTGCTCTTACAGTAGTGTTGACTTTGTATATCTGCAATGGCCCATCCTCTATCACAAGCCACATTTCATCATGTAAAGTGAATAGATGAGCCTGCATATGAAATTTCCACTCATCAAACTCTTCCACAATAAACATTGGAATACGAGTTAGATTAGCTTCCATGATAATAATTTTGCTTAAAAGATGAAAGAATTTGAAAAACACAAGTGTTAAAACCTTTTGAAAAGAGAGAGATCTAGTTCAGTAACCAGTGCAGAAGGCTTAATGAACCAACCGCTCTGATACCTCTTGTAGGTCCCAAGGGTTGTGGCGTAAGGTTTAGAAGGGGGGAAGGGTTGAATAAACCTTACCAAATTTTCGATTTTAGTCTTTTTTAGATTTTTCAACAGAGTTGACTCAAATCAGCTGTGCCCTTGGGGGGACAGCTAAGTTGGCTATATTCAGCTAAGTTACCCATTCAATAGACTCGATAGAGCTGTTGATAGTATAACTTGGATGCTTAAGCTAATATTTAACTTTTGTTGATTTGGTTTTTAACAGCGGAAGACTTAGCACCCTTTAGATAGGTTTAAGGTTATTTTTAACACTTGTTTTAGCACTTGTTGATTATCAGTTGGATAGCAGATTTAACTAACATCAGATATAATAAATGTGCAGGAATGTAAGTGCTGAAAGTAAATTGACACAAGTAATTTTTATAGTGGTTCGAGGATGGGGTAATTCCTCTAATCCACTCTTCTCCAACTCCTGGAGGAATCCACTAAGTAATAGAACAAGTTACAAAGCAGTGAACAATGTAGAGACAACCTTGATCACGCAGCTGGCTTCTCCTGCGACTCAGCTTCTTCACGAGACAACTGCCTTGCTACTTCAATTCACTTTCAAGTCCTTTGATTTGTTCACATAACCCTCCAACAAACTTGAATCTTGGTTCAACCTTGAACCTTTCTACAATCCTTCAACTTGGAAAGTAGACCCCTTTTTGATCTGCAAATGTTTCCTCTTCAACTGGTTGAAGTTGTCTCTCCTTCACAGCCTGTGTTGGATCGAGTTTCTTCGAGTTTTAGGCTTGAGGAATATCTTGAAAACCTTGAGAATATTGCAGGTTAATTGCTTGAATATTACTTCGTTCTTGCTAGGTTCAGGTAACCTTTTCTCAAATGCTTCCTCAACCTTTTATAGTGCTCATTTGAAATTTGCCCGTTGAAGTGATAGGCCAATTTCAAATGACACTTCTAGTTCGTTGGCTTGTCTTTCTTGGTCTGCAGCACTTGTGATGTTGACCCTTCCTCATATTAATTAGCTTCGTAACTTTACAGGTTCTGACACAAGTTGCAGTGTTTCCCATTGGCTTATTTCTTTTGCATATTTCTGGGCCAAACACTTTAAGACCTGGCAGCTTGGACATATTACTATATCGAGTAACATCATTGACTTCTTCCAACTGATCAATGTCAGTCGTCTTGACTTGACTGCTGCGTATACCTGTTGACGTGCTTTTTTGGTCAACAAAGGAAAACATGGAGTTTTAATATCGTGGGGGAGTAACTTGAAATGAAAGACAACCAAACAAGGGCTAATTCGGCCTTTTTATTGAGTTTACTGAGCAGAACGTGTCTGGTCAGTTCACATTTTTACAACTCGGTTTCTTGGTCTTTCTTTCACTCTCTTTTTTGTACTCTCCTATTTTCTATCTTTTTTGTTCTCTGTTTCTCTATCTCTCCTTATCACATTCCATGAGGCCCTTTTTATACTCAATGATGGGTTAATCATTGATGTCCAGGTATTGGGACACTTGTCCTTTTCTTAATTGCTCCTAGGATATATAGCTGACTAATTGCAACTTTGTATTAAAATAATGGTGTTATTTACGGCGTGCATGGGAGTATCCATGTGTTGGGAGAATCTTGTTGACCTTAAGGGAATATTTCTACTTTTGAGGGACTATTTTATTTGTGGGCATGTTCTTTTGACCGTTTGACTGACGTCATTAGTGGGCTGCTCTTGTCACGCGTGTTCTGCTCGGTAGGGTGCTCGTTTGAGTACTTACCTTTGTTCTGTTGGGCTGAGCTCGGTCGCTTACATCACTTGGCTCGGTCGCTTGCGTCACCAGAGTCGTCCTGGTCGGCTGGTGTCATTATTAGCTGAATGGCCACGTGGCATTATTTTTGTTTAGCTCGGCTTGGGTGTTTCTACTTTGCCTAGTTCGGCTCAGGTGTCATCAATGGCCCCCAAGTTTAATTCCATGGAGAAAATTCATTTTGAATCGGATTTAAACTTTAATGCTAATCATGAGCCTTAAATGAAAAAAAGAAACCTTAAAGGTCTCCAGTCACTGACATATGTCATTCGTCATTTAATGTTGAAAATGGCGCATTAATTGGGAGTGATGATGGTAAACACGTGGCCTTCAGTTGTTGGACCATTCTGCACAGAAACGGGGACACAAATCGTGCACGGGGGGATGTGACGTTTCCTGCCGCTTTGGCTCAACTTGGGTGCCTAAAGTCCCAGTCTCATCGCCAAGTCCCTTGGACCCATCTTCTGAGTCTTCTGGGGATATGGTCGCAGCAATAACTGTGGCAATCTGTTGCACCACTCCCAACGGGTCTATCTCCAGGAGAGATTTTGAAGACTCTCCTGTTCCTTCCATCGACTGCTGCTCATGCATTAGCCTGGAGTCCCTTAGAGCTTGCAGCATATCGGACTTTTCTGTTGTAGCCATGGGATCCAAGTCTTCATCGGTGTCAGACAACACATCTAACTGAGGATGCGTATGTTCTAGAGTTCCAGTGAAATGACAGATATTTGCCTTCTCCAGTGCGCGGGATTGCTCTTCAGCTTTGTCCTTCTCATCCGCCTTTATGATATGGAGGAGATCCATGCAGTGCTCTTTGTCGAGAGTTGTTCGGACATTGGTGACTCTAAGGAATTGCAGTAATTTCTCTTCCTCCTCGATAAATTCAGGGTGTTTGAACTGCACTATGGAATGACTTAGCTTCCATTCCCTCCATTCACGTAGACGGCTAGCTGGACGTCTAGATACACAGGAAAAACAACAATTACATCATCATATTCATCCTCTTCATGTCCTTCCGTTTCATGGATGGACGGTAGCATACTCTGCTGCTCTTCGCCTTCAACAACATCTGTGGCAGGTGGTGAGACAACCTTTATAATAGGAGATTTCGTTGTCTCGCTGCTTCTTTGGTAAGCCTTTGCTGATCACCTTCAGCAGACTTAGCGATTTCATCAACAATTTACGAGACCGCACTTCCTCAACGTCAGCAGTCTTAGAGGTTTTCTCCAGCTGAGTAGCAGACTCAGCTGTCTTCTCAAGCTCTGAAAGCTTGGATATTCTCCTTCTTCTCTTGGTTCTTACTAGAGGAATTTCTGGTTCGGATTCCTCTTCTTCTGGTTCCTTGGCGGCGGGGGCCAGAGCATCTTTCTTGGATGAAGGAGCCGCTTTCTTTGGCTTGCGATCCTCTTTTTTTTCTGATGGCTGGAGAGGGTATTTGGACTTCCTTCTCTGCCTCGGCTGCGTGGGCAGGAGACACGGCTGCTCGGGCAGGTGACTCGGCTGCAGGGGCAGGGGCATCCATTGACTTTCTTTGCGGGGCGCCTTTCTTCTTTTTGTAGCTTTCTTCTTGGGAGGAGAGGAAATAGCTGTGTCCTCGGGGTTAGCTGATTCCCCCTCGCTTGTATCCACCTTTTTGCATGGGCTCTCTTCTGGGCTCCTGAAAGGTTAGCCCTGAACATCTTCTTGTTTACATGGAAGGGCTTTCCATGTTGAAGGGGAATGCCCTTCGCTTCCATCAAATGCCCAATAACTAGGCCATAGCCAAGTGATCCTCCAAAGGATCCATCTTCCTTGAAAGATTTATTCACAATGTTAAGCGAGTCTGATGTATACAAACTCAGCCCAGTTAACTTTCTTTCCTTGAATGATCGCAGCCATGACGATCAGCTTAGTCTTTGACATTGATTGAAACGCCAAACTTCATATCCACACATTTTGAGATGACATCCATCGACTTGTGATAGTCGCCCTTCAAAGAACTTCTTCTTAGGCTATGTGTAGATGACTTTCGCGAGACACTCCGATTTGGCTACTTCTTTCCATGCAAAAGGCCCAAACTTGACATCGCCTTTGTATTTTTGGCGTGCTCTTCGACGACAATAAGCAGTGCTCCGCAAGGTCCTTAGCAGTAATCATGATGTCCTTGTGGTGGACGGAGGACTTGATACCTTCATCCTGCACCTCGGCGTTCACATGGAACTGCGCCACCTCTTCCAGGTAGGTGTGCGAGTACTCCAACGTAAGAAAAGGTCTTAGACCAGCCTTTTCCAGCATATCAACTATCTTCTTCACTAGGGTTTCATCGGAACCCTGCTTTACCATTCTTTCGAAATCCACAGTCGAACCAGAGTGGATTTGCTTCGATAACTTGACGAAAACAAGCTTTGGTGCCATTTTTGGAAGTTTCTACCGATTAAATCTTGATGAACTTGCTTGAAAGCTTGTAGGGTTTTCAGAGAAAAGGACTTGCTTTCTAATATTTGAAGATGAACAGTTTTAAATGTGAGAGAGAAAACTGAAAGAATGAGTATATAAGGGTTATGAAAGGACATGTTTTTGGTTTTTTAATTTTGATCGAGATCAATGGCTCAGATTTAGCATGTTGATCTATATTTAATTGCCCACATTTAATGCGGCAGCATTTATATCCAATCATATGCTTACTGTGCAGCTTTTGACTGTACTCGTCATTATTACGCTGACATCATCCTTAAAAACATTCCTGCTCATTAAAAATGACTCGTTTTTGTCACTTAGCTCATAAATGACTCAGCTTACGCCACAAATGACTCAACTCTTCTTCTCTCCTTTCATTTAGTGACTCAGCTGTCAGCTAACTCGATACAGCCGACTTTCCGATACGGCTGATTTACTTGGCTGATTCATGAGATTTGTTCTATTTTCATCTTTTCATGTTCCATCTCTTCTTATTGAGTCTTCTGAGTGTCAACGCAACTCAATTAACCCTAGCTCATGCTTAAGCTCTTCAAATCTTGATTCACATAAGGGTTTGGTGAATATGTCAGCAAACTGTTTATCAGTTGAGATATATTCCAAAGTGATGTCTTTCTTTTCAACATGATCTCTTATAAAGTGATATCTGACATCAATGTGCTTTGTTCTTGAATGCAACACAGGATTCTGAGTGATTGCAATAGCACTTGTGTTATCACACATAATTGGAATCTCTTTTTCTTCAATTTCATAGTCTCTCAGTTGTTGTCTCATCCATAAGACTTGGGCACAATAGCTTCCCGCAGCTATGTACTCTGCTTCAGTTGTAGATGTGGCTATTGAGTTTTGCTTCTTGCTAAACCAGGAAACTAATCTGTTTCCAAGCATTTGACATGTACCTGAAGTACTCTTCCTGTCAACTCTACATCCAGCATAGTCAGAGTCTGAGTAACCAATAAGCTTGAATCCACCTTCCTTTGGATACCATAAACCAACTTCTTGGCATCCCTTCAAATATCTTAGGATTCTCTTAGCTACAGTCATATGGCTCTCCTTTGGTGCATTTTTAAATCTTGCACATACACCTAATGCAAAGGTGATGTGTGGCCTGCTTATTGTTAGATAGAGCAGTGATCCAATAAGTGCTCTGTATCTTGTTTGATCTACAGCTTTACCATCTGCATCCATGTCCATCTTGACCGATGTATTCATTGGTATTTTCACGAAAGACTTCTCTTCCATACCAAATTTCTTCAATAAATCTCTGGTGTACTTTGTTTGACTTATGAAGGTTCCATCCTTCAGCTGTTTAACTTGCAGTCCTAAGAAGAATGTCAGCTCTCCCATCATGCTCATTTCAAATTTGCCCTGCATGAGGTTTGAGAACTTATCACACAGCTCTTTGTTTGTGGATCCAAAAATGATGTCATCCACATATATTTGAACAAGCAGTATACTCTCTCCATCTTGAATTCTGAAGAGTGTTCTGTCTACTTTGCCTTTGGTGAATCCATTGTCAGTTAGAAATTGAGACAATGTGTCATACCATGCTCTAGGTGCTTGTTTTAATCCATATAAAGCTTTCTAGAGCTTGTACACCTTATCTCCAATGGTCTTCTGCTCAAAGCCTGGAAGTTGCTCAACATAGACTTCTTCTTCCAACAATCCATTTAAGAATGCACTTTTCACATCCATTTGATATACAATGAAGTTCTTGTGTGCAGCATAGGCAAGAAACATCCTTATTGTTTCTAGTCTTGCAACAGGAGCAAATGTTTCATCAAAATCTATTCCCTCTTCTTGGCAATACCCTTTGGCTACAAATCTTGCTTTGTTCCTTACAACAGAACCTTCCTCATTCATCTTGTTTCTGAAAACCCATTTTGTGCCAATAACATTTTCATGGGTTGGTCTCTGCACTAATTCCCATACCTTGTTTCTCTCAAACTGATTCAGCTCTTCTTGCATGGCTTGAATCCAATGTGTGTCATCCAATGCTTAGGACACATCTTTTGGCTCTATTTGGGAAATAAAACAAGTGAACATTGCTTCTTGCTGAGCTCTAGATCTGGTTCTCACACCATCTCTCACATCTCCAATGACTAGTTCTGGTGGATGGTCTCTCAACCATCTCACATCAGGTTGAAGCAAATTTCTGGGTTCAACTGTCTCTCAGCCGTGTTGTCTTGAGCAGCTCTCTCGTCATCATTCAGCTGCATATTTTCCAGTTGTCTTTGAGATTCAGCTATCTCATCTTTATCTTGGTTGATAACTCTTTCTTCAGCTTCAACATAAGGACTCTTCTGCATAGTTGGCTGATTTAGCTTATCAGCTAACTCTTCAATATCTTCTACATTTACATTAGGTTCATAAAAAACCACATGAATAGACTCTTCTGTGACCATAGTCCTCTTGTTCAATACTCTATAAGCTTTACTTTCAGCTGAGTATCCCAAAAAGATACTTTCATCAGCTTTAGCATCAAAAGCCTTTAGATTATCCTTGCCATTGTTGTGGATGAAGCATTTACATCCAAATATTCTAAAATACCCAACATTTGGCTTTCTCCCTGTCCAGATTTCATAGGGAGTCTTTGTCAGCTGTCTATTAATCATGCATCTATTTTAAGTATAGCATGCAGTGTTTATGGCTTCAGCCCAAAATCTTTTAGGCAGTTCAACTTCAACTAACATGGTCCTTGCAGCTTCCTTGAGAGTTATGTTCCTTCTTTCAGCTACTCCATTCTGTTGTGGAGTTGTTGCTGCAGATAATTCATGTGTAATACCATTTTCAACACAATACTGAGTTATTATCCCATTTACAAACTCAGTTCCTCTATCAGACCTTGTCTTTATGATGGTTTGACCATTCTCATTTTGAACTCTTCTCATCAGCTGAGGTAACTTCTGCAAGGTTTCCTTCTCTTTGCACATAAAGATTGTCCATGTGTATCTTGAATAATCATCCACCACTACTAAAGTGTATTTCTTTCCACTTATACTAGCTGGTTCAACAGGACCAAATAAATCCATATGCAGCAGATGTAATATTCTTGTTGAAGAAGGACTAGGCTTCTCTTTGAATGATGATTTGATCTGCTTTCCCATCTGGCATGCATCACAAACATTTTCCTTCTTGTACACTGAGTCTGGCAATCCTTATACAAGATGACTCCTTGCAAGCTTGTTGATTGTCTTGAAATTCAGATGACTGAGCTTCTTGTGCCACAACCAACTTGATTCGGTTGTGCTCTTTGCCAATAGACAGGTGCTTGGTGTGGCAATCGACCAGTCTACCACATACATGTTCTTCTGTCTGGATCCTTGCAACACTATTTCATTTGATTCAGTATCTTTAATTTGGCACACTCCCATATTGAATCCAACATTATAGCCCTTGTCACAGAGTTGGCTGATGCTTAACAGGTTGAAGTTGAGGCCTTCAACATATGCAACATCTGTGATTTCTAATCCATCTTTCTTGATGGATCCAGTGCCTCTTATTTCCCCTGGAGCTTTATTTCCTCCAAATATGACTTTTGCGCCTCTAATCTCCTTGAATTTTGACAGGTTTTTCTTGTTTCATGTCATGTTTCTAGAACATCCACTATCCATGTACCAGGTTCCTTAGCACTCAGCTGTTACTTGAACCTGCAATCAAAGAAATTAGTTTTTAGGTACCCATGTTTGTCTGGGTCCTGAGGGGTTAGAGCTATAAGATGATCCAACCAACCTATAGCCAAATGACTTGACTCTAAGAGGTTGCCATCTATCTGTGCCATAATCATAACTCACTTTAGCAAATTGCTTGGGGGCTTTAGGTTCATACAGCTGTCTCTTTTGTCTGTATACATGTGTGTGTGTGTTTTAGCTATTTCCTTCTTTGAGTAGTTGTGATATTTCTAATTGTAGTGTCTTGGTGCATATGTGTGCTGATGATAGCTATTTTGCCTTTGGAATGATCTTTGCTGAGTTCTAGGTCTTTGTCATTTAGGCTTGTATTCCATAGGTTTTTGCTGATATTTCATATTATTCCAATTAGTTTGGCTTGGGTAGTTTCTACCATTCCCATCATATGTGTTTCTTTGATAAAACTTCTGGGGTTTTTGGTAGCTCTGTTTATTCTTTACAGAGTACTTCCTATTTGGAGTTTGCTAAGGAACTCTGCTGGATTTCTTCTCAGCTGTCCTCTCAGCATACTCACTGGTTGTTTTCTTTTTCCTTTATATCCAAGAACAATTTGTTTGTGATTGTGCCTTGGAGTGAGTGTGGGTGCAACATTTGGTGTTTTGGATTTTTGAGATGCTTCATTGCTTGAAAATCCTTTTTCCAAAATCACTATGGGAGCTTGACTGTGCACAAAGGAATTGAATCTTATGCCTGTCTTATCTCCACACCTTTTTGGCTCATAATAAGGTCATCCAATGATTTAGATGCCTTTGTAAATGATGCAATCACATTTTTGAGATCATTTTCCCTCTTTTCTATAGCAGTTATCTATGCTATTAGTTTAGCATTCTCAGCCTTCAGCTCTTTGTTCTCATCAGCTATGTGACTCAGAGCACTCAGTTCTTTAGTCAGCTGTGAGTTTTGACTTTTACGCTGGTTGTTTTCCTCATTTAATAGTGTGTGTGAGGATTTAATGTGCTCAAAGTCTTTCATCATTTTGCCTAATGAATCATAAAGATCAGTGGGTGATGAAGTGTGTGTGTCACAATCACTATCACTAGAGTCTGAGTGAGATGAGTTAGAGTGTACCTCATCTTCTTGATCTGGTTGATCTTGTTCTTTAGCCATTAGACAGATCATTGCTTCTTCTTCAGAATCACTTGAGTAGTCAGCTTCACTACTCTCTGAGTCTGCTGCTTCTTTCGACTTAGATGTCTCAGCAGTCTCAGCAGCCAACATAGCATTTTTCTTTTCCTGTCTTCTTTCTCTGAAGACCCTTCTTTCTTCTTCATTCCTGTATTTATTGACTACTGGATATGGACAGTCAATAGCAAAGTGTCCTGGTTGTCTGCAGTTCCAACACAAGTTCTCAACTCTTTGATCAGCTCTTTCCGTTCTTGGGTTATCGGCTCTACGATATTCAACCTTTTGATGCTCAGCTCTCTTGGGTGGCCTATCTTCCCTTGACTTGGAGGGAGCTGAATGTCTCCTGGAGGATTCACCCTTGTTTCTTTTATAGTTCTTGTTGAAGAACTTGTTGAATCTTTCAACCATCAGGGCAATCTTCTCCTAGTTTATGACTTCCTTGACTTCAGCACTTTTTCCATCCTTGACTATAAGTGCAGCTGTTTTGGGTACAGTTGTCTCATCTTGATATTTTCTTCTCTGCTCAAACTCATAGGTCTTGAGGTCTGAGAATAGCTCATGATTGGATGTTGTTGTGAGGTTCATTGAATGTCTCAGAGCCATGACCTTCATTTCCCATTCAGCTGGGAGGCTTCTCAAAATCTTCATACACATTTCCTTCTGTAAATATTCTTTCCCAAGTGCTGAAAGCTCATTTGTGATTTCATTGAATCTAGCATCCAGCTGATCCAAGGTTTCACCTGCAAGCATTTTAAAATTTTCAAATTTATGTACAGCAACAGACAGTTTGTTTTCTTTAATTTGCTCAGATCCTTCACAAATTAAAGTTAATTTATCCCAGATTTGTTTTGCAGTTTGGCAAGATTTGACTTTGTTGAACATTGCTTTGTCCAAGGTTTTGTAAAGTATGTCCTTTGCTACATTGTCCAAGTTGTATCTTTTTATGTCCTCGTTTGTCCACTCAGCCTTGGTTTCTCAACTAGGGCTGCTCTTGCCTCAGCAACAGTTTCTTCTCCTTCAGCTGCAGCTGCTCTCCTTACTGTTGTGTTTACTTTCAATATTTGCAGTGGCCCATCCTCTATCACTATCCACATTTCATCATGTAAAGCAGATAGATGAGCTTGCATACAAATTTTCCAGTCATCAAATTCCTCAATAATGAACATGGGAATGCGTGTCAGATTTGCTTCCTTGATAATAACTTTGCTGAATAAAAATATCTTTTGAAAGAGCAAGTGTTAAAAAATTCCTTTGAAAGATTGGAGATCTAGTTCAGTAACCAGTGCGGAAAGCTCAATGAACCAACCACTCTGATACCACTTGTAGGTCCCAAGGGGTGTAAGTAAGGTTTAGAAGGGGGGGTTGAATAAACCTTACCAACTTTTTCGATTTTAGTCCTTTTAAAATTATTACAGAGTTAATACACAGCTAAGTCCTTGAGGGACAGCTAAGTTAGTTAATCATCAGAGTTAGCCACTCAATAGACTCGATAGAGCTGTTGATATAATAACTCAATTGTTTAGTCTAAACCTTAACTTGGTTGTGATGAGTTTTTCAGCGGAAGACTTAACACCCTTGAATTTGATTTAACTTTGTTTTAACATTTGATTTAAGCACTTTGTTATTTTATCAATTGGATAGCAAATTATCAGCAGATATAAAATATGTGTGTATGAATGTAAATATGCTGAAATGTAAATGACACAAGTAAATTTTATAGAGGTTCGAAGATGGGGTAATTCTTCTACTCCTCTCTTCTCCAACTCCTGGAGGAATCCACTAAGTAATGATCAGAGTACAAAGTGGTTATCAGTCTAGAGACAAGTCTTGATCACGCAGCTGACTTGCTCCTTGGACTCAGTCTTTAGATGCCTTGGTCACACAGCTGGCTTCTCGTCCGACTCAGCTTCTTCACAGGGAAGCTGCCTTGCTACTTCAGCTCACTTTCTCAAGCTTCTTGGATTTGATCACGAAGCCCTCCAATAACTTGAGATTGGTTTGACCTTAAACCTTCCTACAATCCTCTTTGGAAAGTAGACCCCTTTTGATTCTTCAAAAGTTTCCTCTTCAACAGTTTGAAGTTGTCTTTCCTTCACAGCTTGGTGTTGGATCGATTTCCTTCGAGATTTAGGCTTGAGGATATTTCTTGAATAACTTGAGAATATTTTGCAGGTTACACATTGAATATTGCTTGCTCGTTCGTGGTTCATGTAACCTTTTCTCAATGAAATTCCTCAGCCTTTTATAGTGAACTTTCAAAAATCTGCTCGTTGAAGAGATAGGCTGATTTTCAAAAGTCACTTGTGTTCGTTGGCTTGTCTTTTCTTGGTCTTCAGTCTTGAGATGTAGACCTTTCCTCGTATTAAATGAATGTCCAACTTTTCAGGTTCTGACACGAGGTGCAGTGCTTCCCATTGGTTTATTCCTTTTGTACGCTTCTAGGACTGAGCACTTTAAGACATGGCAGCATGGAAGTATTACTTATTTAAGTAATAATCTTGACTTTTGTGCAACGGATTCTTTTCAGTTAATTTCTCTTTGCAGCTGCCTTTTCCCCAGGTGACTTGAGTCTGCTCCAATGATTGAGAGACTCATCTGTCACTTCAACTTGTGACATGGCTTCTTGGGTTGACTTAACTGACTCTTCACACAGCTGCCCCTCAGCTGTTACGTCTTTAGTCGAGTCCTTGATCTTCTTTCTTGGCCATACTCAGCTATTCCTCAGTGGAGTCTTCACTTCACTTCTTCAGTTGACTTATTGTATTCCCAGGCATAGTGGACTTGACTCACTCATTCAAATTTATCTATTAGAATAAGAATTACAAAGAAAATGGGGTGCCAACATTCTAATCTATGTTTTACATGACATTCATCAAAATCTACAAAAAATAATTTCCCAACATAAACCATTGACCAGGAGGATATTTCCCTCATGGTGAAAAGATTTAACAAGTTATTCAACAAGAACTATAAGAGGAACAAGGGTGAAACCTCCATAAGACATTCAGCACCTTCCAAAGCCGAGGAAAGACAGGCCAGCCAAGAGAGTTGATCATCAAAGAGCTGATTATCAGACAGCTAATAATCAAAGAAACAGACAAAAGTGATCAAAGAGCCGAGAACTGTGTTGGAATTGCACAAACAGAGAGATTTTGCGATTGATTGCTTCCTATCCACGACCAACAAGTATAGAAATGAAGAAGAAAAGAAAAGTCTTGAGGAAAGAAGAAAAAAAAGAAGAAATCCATGTTGGTTCTTTGAGATCACGAGCCAGCCAAGTGCAAAGAGGCAGCAGACTCAGATAGTAGTGAACCAGACTACTTAACTGATTCTGAAGAAGAGGCTATGATTTGCCTCATGGCCAAAGAACAAGATCAAGAAGATGATGTACACCAACTCATCTCATTCTGATTCAAGTGATAGTGACTATGATACACACACTTCATCACCCATAGATCTTTATGATTCATTAGGCAAAATGATGAAAGATTTTGAACACAAAAAGTCCTCATACACAATCTTAAATGAGGAAAATAGCAAGCTTAAAAGCCGAAACTCACAACTGACAAAAGATCTGAGTACTCTATGTCATATAACTGATAAGAACACTAAGTTGAAGGCTGAAAATGCAAAGATCATAGCAGAGTTAGCTGCTACAGAAAAGAGGGAAAAAGATCTTAAAAATGTGATTGCCTCATTTACAAAAGCATCCAAAACATTCGATAAACTTATTATGAGTCAAAAAGAATGTGGAGACAAGGCAGACATAGGATTCAATTCCTTTGTGCACAGTCAAACTCCAAGAGTGATTTTGGAAAAGGGATATTCAAGCAATGAAGTATTCCAAAAACCCAAAACACCAAATATGGCACCCACATTCACTCCAAAGCACAATCACAATCATACTAAACTTGGTTACAAGGGTAAAGGAAAGAAACCAAGAGAGTATCTTTGAAGGGACAAGCGAGAAGAAATTGACAGTCCATCAAGAGACTCCAAATAGAAAATACTATGTAAGACGCAAACAGAGCTACCAAAAACCCCATAAATTTCATCAGAGAAATGCATATGATGGGAATGGTAGAAACTATCCAAACCAAGTTGATTGGAAAAATGTGAAATATTAGCAAAGATCTATGGAATACAAGCCAAAATGGCAAAGACCTAAACATGAGCAAAGAACATTCCAAAGGCAAAAGAGCTATTATCAGCACATATATGCACCCAAGTTGTATGATGCTGAAGCTCCCAAGCAATTTGCTAATGTGCACTATGATTATGGCACTGATAGATGGCAACCTCTTAGAGTCAGATCATCTGGCTATAGGTTGTTTGGAATATCTTATAGCACTAATCCCCCAGGACCCAGACAAGTATGGGTACCTAAAAACTGATTTCCTTGATTGCAGGTTCAAGGATTAGCTAAGTGCCAAGGAACCTGGTACATGGATAGTGGTTGTTCCAGACATATGAAAGGAAACAGAAAAATCTGTCAAGATTCAAGGAGATTAGAGGTGCAAAACTCATATTTGGAGGTAATGAAGCTCCAGGGGAGATCAAAGGCACATGATCCATCAAGAAAAATGGATTGGAGAACATAGATATTGCTTATGTTGAAGGCCTCAACTTCAACCTGCTAAGTATCAGCCAACTCTGTGACAAGGGCTACAATGTAGGATTCAACATAGGAATATGTCAGATCAAAGATGTTGAATCCAATGAAATAGTGTTGCAAGGTACAAGGCAAAAGAATATGTATGTGGTAGATTTGTCTACTGCTACACCAAGCACATGTATGCTAGCAAAGAGCTTAGTCGAATCAAGTTGGTTGTGGCATAAGAAGCTGAGTCATCTGAACTTCAAGACAATCAACAAGCTTGCAAGGAGTCATCTTGTAGAAGGATTGCCAGACTCAATGTACAAGAAAGAAAGTATATGTGATGCATGCCAGATGGGAAAGCAAATCAAATCATCATTCAAGGATAAGCCAAGTCCTTCTTCAACAAAGATATTACATCTTTGCATATGGATTTATTTGGTCCATTGAGCCACTAGCATCACTGGAAAGAAATACAACTTAGTGGTGGTGGATGATTATTCAAGATATACATGGACAATTTTCATGTGTAAAAAGAAGGAAACACAGCAGAAGTTACCTCAGCTGATGAGAATAGTGTAAGTCCAAGTGGCTACGATAATCTAGAGAATAAATTATCTCCATCTTTTCGATTTCGCCCTCTTTTTTCGAACCAAATGCTCAAACACAATAATAAAGGTATAAAATGTAAACAACACACGTCGATTTAAAGAGGTTCAACCCACCTAGGGCCTAATCCTCTACCACCCCAAAGATATCCGGGATGGATTTCAAAAAGAAAAAAAGATTTTATTAATTTACCACAAATTAATACAACACCAACTTACAACAACACCTTGAAGAGCACCACACTCTTCTTCAACACCACCTTTGAGATTACCACAATCTCTTCTTGAAGATTACCACAATCTCCAACGGCACCTTGTGAAGATTACCACAATCTTCAACCTTGAAAGAATACCAAATTCTTCAACACCTCAACAACAAGATTATCACAATCTTCTTACACCTAACACCTAGATCACCCAAGTGTGTTCTTACCAAAGAGCACTCACAAGGATATCTTGTGTTGAATGATTACCCAAAAATCAAGATTACAACTCGATAATGAATAATACAATTGAGTGCAATTGTAATCAAGAATAGCCTAGACCTCAAGGATGTGAAAGTGAATAGCTAGGCAAATTACAACAAGAAATAAGACAATGTAAGAACAAGTATATTCTTGAGTGTATCTTGTTGTGTTGTAGTTTTCTCTCATATTGTGTTGCTTCAATTCTTTCTCTATTTATAGAAGATGTCTTGTACATGATAGGCTCCTCTTGGGGACATTAATTTGAAAAAATTGCAAGACAATTGAAGAAAAGAGCTGTTAGAAATCAATCCCACAAATTAAGGAAAAGATATTTAGACATTTTTTTTGTCAAACTTAAGCTTCATCCATAAATAATGAGTTTGAAAAAATTGTATCAACATTTACACGAAGGCGTGCACCTCGATGATGACTAACCACAACCGTCGCACTCATCAAAAAAATGAAAGACAGTTTTGTTTCTTTTGCTCCCGGGTCATACTTAGGTCGAGAGCAAAGCCTATAGGTCGACCGTGTTGAACAAGAGGACTGTTGGTCACGACCATTTTCTCGCAAACATGAAGTTTTACCATTTCCTCAACTTTCAGTGTACGGGTTGCCCTATGAACCTCAAAACAAAAGTGTTGTCCAATTTTATATCGAAAATAAACTTCAAGAAATACTCCGAAAAATAGTGAAAACACTGTAGACCGATCGGGAGTATTAGGACAACATTTAGAAACATTGTTTTGGTGTAAAAAAAAACATTGACAAAAAAATCATTAAGAGTGTTGTCCAATTTTGTCGAAGATAAAACTTGAAGAAATACTCCGAAAAATATTAAAACCATTTTAAATCATTTAGGAGTATTTGGACAACCTTTAAAACCATTGTTTTGGTGTAAAATCAAAATCATCAAAATCATGATAAAACCATTTATCAAACAATCTCCCCCTTTTTGATGATTACAAACCAAAACAATTTTAACGAGGTTGATTTTGAAAACAAAACAATTTTACCGGTTAAAGAGAACTATCCGTTGTGAGCGACAACATTCCATGCAATAAAAACACAAGGATGGGAGTAGAGATATTCAAACACATATAGCAAATGCTCCCCCTATCAACATGCACAACAAGAGTTATATAGAAGCAACTTAAACATAAGCTAAAATATTAGCTTTTCAATATTGGGCTTAAGTATCAATAACTTAAAAGCTCCCCCTGTCAAAGAGACATCATTAGAAACATATATAAGTCCATACTACAACCAATGCACAACAAGAGACATCGTTTGAGCTTATCTTAGCTTCTTTGAGCTAAAGAGCTTATAACCTGTTTCTCCACCTATTTCTCCCCCTTTGGGATCATCAAAAAGAATGTTAGCATGATAAATACATCATATATTCATATCAAAGTGTGCAACTAAACCGATGTATCGAGCTATTTGAACATTGAAGCTTATAAGCCAAATAGGAGGGAAAAGTCGAATCATACGACTTGTAGAAGCTTATGAAAACTCATTTGATAAGCAAAACATGATCTCTATAAATATATAAGACTTTTGAAATCGAGGGAATCATGTAGGTGATGAATTTTTCATTGAAACATTTTACCGAACACTTGGCGGGCGTCAAAAATTGAAAAAGATATATATAGCCCTTGTAAATGAAATCAAGCCAAGTTTTTTTATCACCAAATGCGATTTAATAAGAATCATACATCAACAATCAATAAGCTCATTATAAACATATACAAATCTCATCAAGAAAATACATATATGTCAAGTTCTCAAGGGTTCAACCCAATTGAGCTAAAGAGAGTTAAATTCTTACCATTCGATCAAAAAAAACAAGCAACAATGATGATAACCAAGCTAGGTAGTCCCCAAAATATATAATTCATGCATCAAAACTCATTTGAAGTGAATTGTAAGTCCAAAGAGTTTCTCTTCACTCGATGAAACTTTTTGCTCATGTTGCCACTTGTAAGTCCAAGCGGCTACGATAATCTAGAGGGGGTGAATAGATTATCTCCATCTTTTCGATTTCGCCCTCTTTTTCGAACCAAATGCTCAAACACAATAATAAAGGTGCGGAATGTAAACAACACACGTCGATTTAAGAGTTCAACCCACATAATCCTCTACCAAATGGATGGATTTCAAAAAGAAAAAAAGATTTTATTAATTTACCACAAATTAATACAACACAACTTACAACAACACCTTGAAGAGCACCACACTCTTCTTCAACACCACCTTTGAGATTAAAACTAAGATTACCACAATCTCCAACGAGATAAGATTACCACAATCTTCAACCTCAAGAATACCAAATTCTTCAACACCTCAACAAGAAGATTACCACAATCTTCTTACACCTAACACCTAGATCACCCACTTACCACAAGAACACTCACATCTTGTGTTGAATGATTACAAAAATTCAAGATTACAACTTAATGAATAATACAATTGAGTGCAAGTGTAATCAAGAATAGCCTAGACCTCAAGGTTGATAGAACACTCTTCAGGATTCAAGATGGAGAGGGTTTACTGCTTGTTCAAATATATGTGGATGATATCATTTTTGGTTCCACAAACAAAGAGCTGTGTGACAAGTTCTCAAACCTCATGCAAGGCAAATTTGAGATGAGCATGATGGGAGAACTGACTTTTTTCCTAGGAGTTCAAGTCAAGCAATTGAAGGATGGAACCTTCATAAGTGAAACCAAGTATACCAGAGATTTGATGAAGAAATTTGGTATGGAAGAGAAGTCTTCTGTGAAGATTCCTATGAATACATCAGTCAAAATGGACATAGATGCAGATGGCAAAGTTGTTGATCAAACCAGATATGGAGCCCTCATTGGATCATTGCTCTATTTAACAGCAAGTAGGCCATACATCACCTTTGCAGTAGGTGTATGTGCTAGATTTCAATCTGCACCAAAAGAGAGCCACATGACTGCAGCTAAGAGAATCCTAAGATATTTGAAGGGATGCCAGGAAATCGGCTTATGGTATCCAAAGGAAGGAGCATTCATGCTGGTAGGATACTCAGACTCAGACTATGCTAGATGTAGAGTTGATAGAAAGAGTACTTCAGGTACATGTCAAATGCTTAGAAATAGATTGGTTTCTTGGTTCAACAAGAAAAATTTCAATAGCTACATCCACAGCATAAGCAGAGTACATAGTTGCGGGAAACTATTGTGCCCAAGTCTTATAGATGAGACAGCAACTGAGATATTATGATATTGAAGAAAAAGAGATTCCAATTATGTGTGATAACACTAGTGCTATTGCAATTACTCAAAATCCAGTATTGCACTCAAGAACAAAGAACATTGATGTCAGATATCATTCTATAATAGATCATGTTGAAAAGAAAGACATCACTTTGGAATACATCTCAACTGATAAGCAGTTAACTGACATATTCACAAAGTCATTATGTGAATCAAGGTTTGAAGAGCTCAAAAATGAGTTAGGGTTAATTGAGTTGAGTTAGATTGCTCAGAAGACTCAATCAGCAGAGAAAGAAGATGAAAAAATGAAAAATGAGCAAGTTTCACATGTCAGCCAAGTGAAACAGCCCAGGCGGGAAGTCAGTTGTATCGAGTCAGCTGACAGCTGAGTTGCATTATGTGAAGAGAAAGTAAAGCTAAGTCACTTTGGAAGTAAGCTGAATCATTTATGAGCTAAGTGACAAAAACGCAGTCGTTTTAATTGAGCAGGAATGTTTTTAAGGATGACGTCAGCGTAATTATGATTTGTCGAAGACAAAAGTCGCCGCGAAGAAATCATATGATTGTATATAAATGTTGCTGCATTTAATGTGGGGAAATTAATGCGGTTTGATGGCTTAATCTCAACTGTTGATCTTGATCAACTTTTTCAAATTCCAAAAGACGTCATTTCGTGTCCCATATATATGAAATTTCATTTTCTCTCTCCTCACGCAAACTTACTCGTGTTCAGCAAGAAAGCATTTTTCTCTCTGCAACCAAGTTCAAAACCCAAGTTCTTCAAGTTCAGTTTCTGCATTTATTCGGTCAAAAGTTCTGAAAATGGCTAGTTCTCATGATTTCGCGTTGTTGTCCGAGAAGATCCACTCTAGATCGTCTATGGACTTTGTTGGTATGATCAAGCAGGGCATTGATGGTGCCCTTGTGAAGAAGATAGCTGAAAAGCTGGAAAAGTCTGGTCTGAAGGACTTTCTATCGATGCAGTTCACGCACACTTATCTGGAAGAAGTGGTTATGTTTTACGTGAACGCGGAGGTGCATAACGATGAAATCTGTTCATTCGTCCACAGCAAGGCCATTAAAATAACTGCAATGGACCTTGCTGAGCACTGTTTCCTACACTCTTAAGGGTTGAAGGACATCGCTGAGAAGGATGTCAACCTGGCTGCAGCTTGGAAGGAAGTTGCTAAGGCAGTGTACGCTGCGAAGGCTGTGTATACAGATAAGAAGGATTTTATGAAGGAAGACTACCACAAACTGATGGACATCGTGTCCAAGTGTGTGGATATGAAATTTGGGAGTTTCAATCAGCTGTCCAAGACTAAGCTAATTGTGATGGCTGCAATCATGCAAGAGATGAAGGTGAACTGGGCTGAGTTCCTCTTCAGCCGAGTGTGCCAAAATGTGATCAATCGGTCCTACAAGGAGGATGGGACCTTTGGATGTTCGCTGGGTTATGGCTTAGTCATTGGACATTTGATGGAAGTGAAGAGGATTGCTTTGCGTCATGGAAAGCCATTCCATGTGAACAAGAAGATGTTCAAGTCGAACCTCTCTGGTGTGCAAAACAAGGCCCATGCAAGAAAGGCGGATACAAGTGAGGGGAAATCAGCTGACCCTACTGAAGACACAGCTGAGACCTCCCCAGCTCTCTCTCCGAAGCCAACATCTAAGAAGAGAGTTGCGACATCTAAGCATGTCCCTGCCCCAGCAGCCAAGTCGAAAAAGGCATCTGCCCCCGCAGCCAAACCCAAAGCTCCTGCCCACGCAGCCGATGCTCCTGCCCAAGCCCCTGCCTCCACAGCCGAGACTGAGGAGGAACCCTGAATTTCCGCACCAGTCGTGAAGAAGAAGCGCAATGCTAAGTCAAGGAAAGCAGCTGCAAAGGCTTCTATTGAAACACAGGCCTTCACCATTGAAAAGCCTACTGGAGTGGAGCCAGAGATTCCGTTGGTTGCCACTAAGAGAAGGAGGTTGTTTAAGAAGCATGAATTGGAGAAAACAGCCGAGTCCGATACTCAGCCGGATAAGCCCAGTGAGACTGTTAATGCTGAAGAAGAGCAGTCTCAAGAAAAAATGCAAGAGCCCGAGAAGACTGCTGGTGATAATCAGCAGAGAACAGAAGACCCAGCTGTGTGGGAGACAGCTGTGGAGACTGAAACAGCTGAGACAACCGAGCCCATGAAAGAACAAGTTGTCTCACCCCCTCAGACAGACGCAGTCTAGTCTGAGGATGAGCAAGCCCCTCTAACCACCATTCAGGAAACCGAAGAGGATGTTGATGACGATCTAATAATGTACTCTCCAGTATACCCAGACATTCAGCGCAAACTAGAGAGAATGGAGGGCATGGAAACATGACTATTCAAGGCGGCAATTTGCTCACCCTGAGTACATTGAGGAGGAGGAAGAGCTCCTTAGATTCCTTGGACATGCTACTATCCAATTTACCCTCAATGAAGAAAGTTGCATGGAAACCCTTTGACTCATCAAGGAGGAAGAGAAGGAGAAAGCTTAGGAGCGAGCCAGAGCCTTTGAGAAGTCCAAGATATGTCTGCAAACAGGGACATATGAGCATATCAATGAGTCCACTGACAGTGAAATGGAGGACATGGACCCTATTGTGCAGCAGAGAATAAGGCCGAGTTAGAGCAGGCCACTCGAGAATCAAGAGCCATGCATGAGATGAATCTTCAAGAAGGTCCGGAGAGTCCTCCAATGTCTCTCCTAGGACTGATTCTTTGGGAGTGGCATAGCAGATTGCCTCTGTTATTGCTGAGACCATGTCCCCCGTGCAGTCTGAAGATGGCTCCAAGGGAACTGGCAATGAAGCTGGGAATTCGGGCACCCAAGCCAAGCCTAACCCTGAAGAAGGTGTTGAGACACCTACCCCTACGGCTGAACACTCAAGGGAAACAACAGCCGTGTCTCAGGAGTAGAGTGACCCCATCATCATTCACTCAGCTAGTGCGCCAGCTGAGGGGGAAACTCTCTCCACCAGAGTAGGGTCGGAGGATGCTTTGGGAGACCAAACAAAGAAGTTAGGAGGCGAAGAAGAGAATACCACTGAGCAGTAGAGTGACATTAATGATGTTCGGACAGTTGAGGCTATCTCAGCTAAGATGTCAACTGCTATGAAGGCCGATGAAGCTATTGATGCAGCTAAGTAAAAGGATGGAGAGGCCCTAGGAGTTGAGACTCTGGGCAATGAAAGTGCAATCCAAGGAGTTGAGACTCCAAAGGATGCAATTGTCGAAGACCCTAAGATAGCTAAGTCTATCGAAGGGATTACTGAAGGCCCTACAACGGTTGAGACTGTTGGGGGTAATGAAGGCCTAAGGGATGTTGAGACTTCCCTGGGTAAAGAGCAAGGTGAACAGAACATTCCTCAACTTGAAGGAGTTGCTGCAGAGGAGGAGATCAGCGCCCTTCATGATTCCTAAGAGCACATAGACATATCATTTTTTGGATCAGAGGATGAAGTCGAATCCACACACCCTAAAGATTCTTCAATGGACAAGGCTGAGGATGTTCTTAAATCTCATAGCCGTGTCAGTGATAAGACAGCTCCAATTAGATTCAATTTTGATGATGAGCCATCTCCAAAGGCCTCATCATCTTCCGATGACGCTGATGATACAGCTTAGGACCAGGTAACTCAACAGGACAAACCTACTGAGACCGAAGAAGTTGTTAAGACAGCTGAGGCTCAGTCAGCTGAGCAAACACTCTCAAGCGCTCCCGGATGGAACAGTCGATTCGTGAGGCTTCCACAAATGCCAGCGAAGAATAACTTCAACAGCTCCGTCGTAGGTTTTTACAGCTGTGACATATGTCAATGATGCTGCCACAGCCGAGGCACAGAGAGCTAATATTTTGCATCAAGAACAAGGGAAGGCTCCCCAGCAAGCAGACTCGGAGATTCCATTTGTTCGTGATGATGTTTTTGAGGACAAGTTTCTCTTCACACTCAAATTGCTAGACTTGGGAGCTGAATCTGCCAGATATCTAAAGAAGTATTCCGTGCAAGAAGAGCCTATTATTCCTACATATTTGATTGTTCCTATGGACTTCAATTTCGATGCAGAGTGGCCAGCAGCCGAGTAAGCCTCAGCAACTGAGTTCCGTAAAGCTTTCAAGACTATCTGTGAAGAGATTGAGAAGATAAAACGCCACCAGGCATCTATAGATCTTAGACTGAACAATCGGGATGCAACCCTCACAGCTGATTTGAGAGGGATCATTGTTCGTATAAGGGAATGGGATGCACAGTAGACAGCCATGTGATCTGAGCTGGTCCACCACTTCAAGGCCTTATTTGCTAAAATGTTGTTGTGGAGTGCGGACACTTCGATGTATCAGAAGAGGATGAAGGAATATATGGTTAAGATGAAAACCGCCACAAGTCGGATATGGATCTGCTTAAGCGCTATCACCAAACCAAAATTACTTGCCTAGAGAATAGCATGAATGAAAAGTTCAGTCTTCTAATGGCGAAGATGAAATTGGTGACAGCTAAGTCAAAGGCAACTCAGTCCGAGTTCCGAAAAGCTCACTCCGCAGCAGACTCAAAGCAGGATTCTACCATCAGCAAACTGGATTTCCTCCTAAGTGGTTTATTCCCTGGGCTAACCCTTTCATTTGGTGATGATGCCAAAAAAGGGGAAGATGAGGCCCCAAATGGATTGAAGGAAGAGATGAAGAAAGGAGGTGACAAAGCTGAGGGGGATGAAAGTTCAAAAAATCTTTCTTTGAAATTGATGTATGCTGAAACCCCACAGCTAGGTGAAGTCACAGCTTCTATTCTCAGCAAGCTACCCCAGAGCATACCTATTGAGAAAGCTGAGTTAGCCATGAAAGATAAAAGGAAGGCCATCGAAGCTGCATTCGAGGAAGTAGCTAAGAAGCAGTCAGCTCGCGTTCAAGAAATTATGAAGCAATATGGTGGTCCTCCAGCCGAAAAGGACTATGCTACGATCAAACCCCCGAGAGACATTGTTATGCCCGATGCTGGATCTGAGCCCAAATCTCTAGAGGAGTTTCAAACTCTAGAAGCAGAAGGTTACTTTCAAGGGATAACTCTTCCTCAAGCCTGGGACTTGTATTGGGAGAAGGGATTGGATTTGTGTCAATCAGCTGATAAGCAACAGACTTCCAGCAGTCACTCGGCTAGAAAGTCAAAGGCTCCAATACAGTATATTTCTATAGGAAGATGAGCTGAGTCAGGAGGGGGAAGACATGGTGGCGGTGGAAGAGGTTCTCAACCATGGCCAAGACCAAAAGATGTTACATATGTTGATCCACAGAAAAAGGGATCACATATTGGGTTGGACATGACCATCTCGCTAATCTTGAGGTTGCACGCAAGCTAGCTGAAGCTAATAGAAGGCAAGAGGAAGAGAATGAGAGAGCAAATTGTGAATGGCTTGAGAGGCAGCGAAGGGATGACCCTACTGCTAAGAGAGCTTATGAGAAGAAGAAGCGAGAGGAAGAAGAAAGGAAGAGGAGAAGACCAGAGGATGACAGGAAGAGGGCTGAAGATGAAGAGAGAAGAAGGAAGCAGCAAAGGCGTTGAAGTGTGTTGCGAACCCCTTCATGTATTTTACTTGTTGTAAATACATAAATGTAAGTCTTCCGAATAGCTCTGAATTTCCTTGTAATGTTCATTCTCTATGTATCTTAGCTTAGATATACGTTGCATTTTCATACTTGTATAAAGCTCTGATACTCATTGTAAACAGCTTTGTAAAGGACAAAAATGTTATGATCAATAAAATGATTATTCAAAGCATACATTCTTTGTTATTGCACTGCTTGTATTTTTGTTGTTTACTTATGTTATATGTTTTAAGTTTTGGCATCATCAAAAAGGGGGAAATTTTTAGTAAATTTATTTGTTAGATTTTGATGATACCATGTAAAACTTAGACTAGGAAGTTGGCACCCCAATTTCCTTGTAATTCTGCATTGTAATAGATAGGACTGGAAGAGCTGATTTAAGTCAGCAAAGTCAAGATTACAAAAAGTCAACTGCAGACTAGAATGAAGACTCTATTGTGTGTCAGCTGAGTATGGCCTAGAAGGAAGTCAAAGACTCGACTGAAGAAGAGTCAGCTGAGAAACAGTTGTGAGAAGTGTCAGTCAAGTCAACTCAAGAAGCCAAGTCTATCAATTGAAGTGATAGTTGAGTTGATCCCATGATTAGAGCAGACTCAAGTCACCTGGGGTAAAGGTAGCAGTCAAGTGAAGACAACTAACTTAGATCCGTTGGAATAAAGTCAAGAATATTAGTCGATATAGTAATATGTCAAGCTGCCAGGTCTTAAAGTGTTTGGCCCATAATTGTGCAAAAGGAATGAGCCAATGGGAAACACTGCACTTTGTGTCAAAACCTGCAAAGCTGAAATGCCATTTAATACGTGGAAAGGTCAACATCACAAGGGCTGCAAACCAAGACAAGACAAGCCAAGTGACATTTGAAACTAGCATATCTCTTCAATGGGCAAATTTCAAATGTGCACTATAAAAGGCTGATGAAGCATTTGAGAAAGGGTTACCTGAACCCACAAAGAGCAAGCAATATTCAAGCAATTAATCTACAAATTCTCAAAGCATTACAAGTTATTTCTCAAGCCTAAACTCGAAGAAACTCGATCCAAAACAAGTTGTGAATGAGAGATAACTTCAATTAGTTGAAGAGGAAACATTTGAAGAAATAAAAGGGGTCTACTTTCCAAGTTGAAGGATTGTAGAAAGGTTCAAGGTCAAACCAATTATCAAGTTTGTTGGAGGGCTTCGTGATCAAATCCAAGAACTTGAGAAGTGAGCTGAAGTAGCAAGACAACTGCCTCGTGAAGAAGCTGAGTCGCAAGATAAACCAGCTGTGTGATCAAGGTTGTCTCCAGACTGATAACCGCTTTGTAAACTGATCTGTTACTTAGTGGATTCCTCCAGGAGTTGGAAAAGAGAGGACTAGAAGAATTACCCCATCTTCGAACCTCTATAAAAATCTTGTGTCAATTTACTTTCAGCATTAACATTCTTGCATTTACTTTATATCTGTTGTTAGTTAATATTTGCTATCCAACTGATATGTAACTAAGTACTAAAACAAGTGTTTAAAACAAGCTTTAAATCAATCAAAGGGTGCTAAGTCTTCCGTTGTTAAAACCAAATCAACCAAGTTAAGTATTTGGCTTAAGAAACCGAGTTATACTATTACAGCTCTATCGAGTCTGTTGAGTGGGTAACTTAGCTGAATAGCCAACTTAGCTATCCCCCAAGGACACAATTGATTTAGGTCAACTCTATTGAACAATTTAAAAGGACTAAAATCGAAAATTTGGTAAGGTTTATTCAACCCCCCTTCTAAACCTTACACCACACCCCTTGGGACCTACACTTATCGTGAGTCGTCGAGTATGTTCTGAATTTGGATCTCAAAGCCATGGTCTCAACTGCCATCAGCTTCATCTCAGTTTGGAGCACCTTTATTTGTTGTTCCACATTGGCCTCCATCCTTTGAATTTCTGACTTATGACGAGTCTTGAGCAACTCCATGTCACTTTTGTGGGATTGATCTATCCTAAACATGTGGTCCCTTTGACGCTGCTGGAACTTGGCATTGTCTGAGCTCCAGATCACCATTTTTGCGAATAAAGATTTGAAGTAGGTGACCTGCTCATGCCTTAATGCCTTTGTCTGCCCGATCCATTCTTTGATTCTTAAAAAATTCCTCGGATATCCCAAGTAATATTGGCATCGCAGTTATCAAGTCGTTGGTCTAATGCTTCTAATCAATGCTCTAAACGTTCAATTTCTGCACAAATAGCTTTGAAGGATTTATGGAAGTCGGCTACATCAGATTGTTCCTCCGCCATACAACATCAAAGTTGAATACAATTGCACCATAGTAGTTTTAGCTTTGAGTTTCAATTTCTTCGGGAGAGACTTGGATGGTATATCCGCAAGTTCCATGGTTGCCTCTCGCTTCAAGGGTATATGGGCTTGAATGGAAAGTATTCAAGAAATAGATTCTCGGGGAAATAGGAATCTCCACATCCTCGACCGTGGGAGCTTTTCCTTCTCCTTCAAAATTTCCTCACTCTATATGCCTCCTGTTTCAAAGATCATTAGCGTCTTGAGCGATTGAGTTAGCTTTGTTGGTTGGTGATCCTCGAGATGTCTTAACGGCTTCCTTGGTATCAGATGTATCTACCTATTGAGTAGTCTGGTCCCCAGCTGACTTATCAGTATCATTGGAGGGTGATGGTACCATTGGGGGTTGGCCATCGACCATTGTGAAATTCATATAAGTAGCCTTATCACTAGCTTGCCTTCTCTTTGCCTGTGCTTCCTCTAGAGCTGTGTCCTCGTTTGATTTTTCGATATGGCTGGACTCATCTTCATCATCGGTTCCCAATAACTCCACATCAACATTCTCTTGGGAGTCGAGAAGAGCATTGATCTCCTCTTCTCCAGTGACCTCTTCATGAGGGGCAGGCACTTTTTTTACCACTTTCTTACCTAGGGAAGTCTCAACCTCCTCCAGGCCTTCACTACCCTCAGCAGTCTCAATCGGT
The DNA here is from genome assembly GCA_016081115.2 of Rehmannia glutinosa. NCBI lineage: Eukaryota > Viridiplantae > Streptophyta > Magnoliopsida > Lamiales > Orobanchaceae > Rehmannia > Rehmannia glutinosa. Next base: position 54,527,124 of record CM071928.1, on the reverse strand, counting down.
GATGGGCCTTGTACATTCCCTTTTTGCGGTCTCAATGCAGCAGGGATCTTCAAATAGATTATCCCTTCAAAGAGACGGAGCTACTTTAGGGTCTTGATTTGCATCCTTCGGACTCTCTACTCCCTGGATTGCACTTTCAAGGCCATGAGTCTCAACTCTTGTGGCCTCACTACCATCATTTGCCTTAGCTGCATCAGCAGCTTTATCGGCATGCATGGCAGCTGAAGTTTCAGCTGAGACAGTCTGAACCATCTTAGCTTCATCAACCTCGATCCATTTGAATCGTAATATTCTCACCATCGTCTCCTAACTCCTTTTGTGGTTGGTCTCTCATAGCCTCCTCCGACCTAGTTGTGGTGGTTTGAGTTTCTCCCAAGCTAGCGCACCAGTTGAATCTCGAGCAATAGAGTCACTCAAAACTTGAGACACGGCTATTTGTCCAAATGATTGTTCAGCCATTGGGGCAAGTGTCTCAACACCTTTTGCAGGGAGTGGTTTGGCCAAGGTGCCTGCTTCATCACCTTCCTTAGCTTCATCCCCATTCTTCCTGGAATTGTTATCCTCCGAGTGCACAGGAGATGTGGTAACTTGAATGTTTCTCACCATCTCCATTATGTCAAGGCTAGGAGTAATCATGACAGATGAAGATTCTCTAGGGCTCCTATTCAATTGTTGCTCGTGTATCTCCTCGGATTCCCTTATTGCTTTGCCTTAACTCAGCTTTCTCGGCTGCAATAGCAGGGTAAATTTCTTCAATGTCACTATCACTGATGTTAGCTAGTTCCAGGGCAAATTTAGGTGCATCTGTGAAGGCAAATGAATGAGGCTGTTTTGACTTTTCGATAGCCATTGCCTTCTCGATGGCTTTCAACTTCTCTTCATCCTTCTTTTCATAAAGGATGGTTGTGTACATATCTAGGTTAAGAACGGAGCTAACTGAGATATTTCCCAGGAAGCTCAGAAGCTCTTCTTCTTCTACGAACTCAGGCCTCTGGAATTGTTATCTGGCATAGCTCAGCTTCCAATGCCTCTAGATCCTAAGTCATTCTTGGATGTCAGGGTAGGCAGGAGACAATATTATGAGGTCATCGTACTCTTCTGAATAGGCACAAGTGGAGCATGTTCCTCCTCAAGTGATCGAGCATCGGTTTGAGGGGACTGAATAGTTAACTCTTCAGACTTGTCAGTTGTGTCTGCTCTGTGTTCCTCAACTATCTCCCGAATAGCTGTTTCTTGTTCAATCTGTTGATCTGTGTCACCATACATTTCTTTAGACTGCTCTTCTTTAGCTTCAGCAGTCTCCTTTGTCGGTTGAGTGCTAGATTCCATTGGCTTCTTAAGGTCCGGTCTTTTTACCAACCGCCTTCTTTTGGTTGGAACCAAGGGAACTTCTGGCTCCATATCTTCAGGCTCATCAAAAGTAAAAGCATTTTCGCTAGTCTTCTACTTCTTTGACACAGCTGCTTTCCTAGGCACATCAATGCGCTTCTTCTTCACGACTAGAAAATGTACAAGAGGTTTCTTCGCAGTCTCGGCTACTGCGGTAGGTGACGGTTCAGGGTTGGCTGTAAGGTCAGGTGACCGTTTCGGGGTTGGTTCGCGGGCAGGGCTTTCTTTGAAACGGCTGCAGGGGGCAGGTGCATGCTTTTGCTACAACAGCTCTCTTCTTCTTCTGAATCAGCTTCGAAGAAGCAGCTGGGGCGGTTGCAGTAGTGTCCTCAGAGATAGGATCAGCTGACTTACCTTCGCTGGTGTCAGCTCTGCGTGCATGTGCTAGCCTCTGAGCACCAGACAGATTTGCGTTGAACATCTTCTTGTTCACATGGAATGGCTTCCCATGTCAGAGTGCAATCCCTTTCACCTCCATCATATGACCAATGACTTGGACACGATATCCATCAACTTGTGATAGTCGTTCTTGATCAATAATTTCTTGGTTGTGTAAAAAATGACCTTTAGCAAGAGACTACGGCAAATCTCCTTCCATGCCGCAACCAGGTTCACATCCTTTTCAGCAATGTCCTTCATCCCGTCTAAAGGCAGATGGCAGTGAGCAGCTAAGTCCGCAACAGTAAGTTTGATGTCCTTGTTGTGGATCGAAGACCTTATCTCTCCATCGTGAACTTCAGCGTTCACGTAGAACATAGCCACTTCTTCGAGGTATGTGTGCGAGAACTCCATAGTGAGATGTTAGGAAATTTATTGAGTAGATTTTGATGATACCATGTAAAACTTAAACTAGGAAGTTGGCACCCCATTTTCCTTGTAATTTGTATTGTAATAGATAGTGCTGAGAAAGCTGAGTCAAGTCAGCTATGCTAAGGAATACAAGAAGTCAAATGCGGACTGGATTGAAGACTATGCTGTGTGTCAGCTGAGTATGGCCAAGAAGGAAGTCAAGGACTCGACTGAAGGAGTGTCAGCTGAGGAGCAGCTGTAAAAAGTATCAGTCAAGTCACCTCAAGAAGCCAAGTCTCAAAGTTGAAGTGACAGTTGAGTTATCCAATGACTGGAGCTAACTCAAGTCACCAGGGTAAAGACAATGATCTAGTCAAGACAACTACTTAGATTCATTGATTAAAGTCAAGAATATTACTCAATATAGTAATATGTGAAAGCTGTTAGGTTTAAAGTGTTAGTCCCAAAATTGTGCAAAAGGAATAAACCAATGGGAAACACTGCACCTTGTGTCAGGCACCTGCAATGTTGCGAAGACATTTAATACGAGGAAATGTCAACATCAAGGACTGCAACAAGATAACCCAATCAACAAAAAGTGACATCTAAAATTAGCCTATCTCTTCAATGGGCAAAATTTCAAATGTGCACTATAAAAAAGCCGAGGAAGTTATTGAGAAGAGGTTATCTGAACCACGAACAAGCAAGCATTATTCAAGCATTTAACCTACAATATTCTTATTAATATTCAAGCAATTACTCAAGCTTGAAACTCGAAGGAAATCGATCCAACACAAGTTGTGAAGGAAAGACAACTTCAAATCTGTTGAAGAGGAAACTTTTGAAAATCAAAAGGGGTCTACTTTCCAAGTCAGGATTGTAGGAAGGTTCAAGGTCGAACCAATATCAAGTTTGTTGGAGGGCTTCATGATCAAATCCAAGAACTTGACAAGTGAGCTGAAGTAGCAAGGCAGCTACCCTCAGAAGAAGTTGAGTCGCAAGAGAAGCCAGCTGTGTGATCAAGGCTGTCTCCAGACTGTTCACCACTTTGTAAACTGATCTGTTACTTAGTGGATTCGTCCAGGAGTTGGAAAAGAGAGGATTAGAAGAATTACCCCATCTTCGAACCTCTATAAAAATATTTGTGTCATTTAGTTTCAGCACATTTATCTTCCTGCATATTTACTTTATATATGCTGATAGAATCATATTTGCTATCCAACTGATTTATAACTAAGTGCTAAAAATCAAGTGTTTAAGACAAGCTAAAATCTAATCAAAGGGTGTTAAGTCTTCCGCTGATAAAACTAAACCAGCTAAGTTAAGTTTAGGTTAAACAACCGAGTTATTCTATCAACAGCTCCATCGAGTCTGTTGAGTGGCTAACTTAGCTGAATAACCAACTTAGCTGTCCCTCAAGGACACATTTGTTTGAGTCAACTCTGTTGTAATTTTAAAAGGACTAAAATCAAAAATTTGGTAAGGTTTATTCAACCCCCCCTTCTAAACCTTACTCACACCCCTTGGGACCTACAAGTGGTATTAGAGCGGTTGGTTCATTGAGCCTTCCGCATTGGTTACTAAACTAGATCTCTATCTTTTCAAAAGATTTTAAACACTTGTATTTTCAAAATCTTTCATTTTAAGCAAAGTTATTATCATGGAAGCAAATCTGACACGCATTCCTATGTTCACTATTGAAGAATTTGATGATTGGAAAATTTGTATGAAGGCTCATCTATCTGCATTACATGATGAAATGTGGCTTGTGATAGAGGATGGGCCATTGCAAATACTAAAAGTGAACACAATCAGAAAAGAGCAGCATGAAGGAGAAGAAGTCACTCAAGCAAGACCCGACCATGGTTGAAAAATCAAGGACTGAGTGGACAAATGAAGATAGGAAGAGATAGAACTTGGACAATGTGGCCAAGGACATACTCTACAAGACATTGGACAAAGCCATGTTCAATAAAGTCAAATCTTGCAAATCTGCAAAAGAAATCTGGAATAAACTAACTTTAATTTGTGAAGGATCAGAACAAATTAAAGAAAATAAATTGTCTGTTGTTGTTCAAAAGTTTGAAAATTTCAAAATGCTTGCAAGAGAAACCATGGATCAGCTGGATGCCAGATTCACTAAAATCACAAATGAGCTTTCAGCTCTTGGGAAAGAATATATAAAAAAGGAAATGTGCATGAAGATCTTAAGAAGCCTCCCAGATGAATGGGAAATGAAAACTATGGCCCTGAGACATTCAATGGACCTCTCAAGAACATCTAACCATGAGCTATTCTCAGACCTCAAAGCATATGAGTTTGAGATGAGAAGAAAGGAGCAAGAGGAGACAGATGTACCCAAGACAGCTGCACTGATGGCTAATGATGGAAAGAGAGCTGAATCCAAGGAAGTCATAGACTAGGAGAAATTGCCCTGATGGTCAGAAGATTCAACAAGTTCTTCAATAAGAACTATAAAAGAAATAAGGGTGAGACCTCCAGAAGACATTCAGCTCCTTCCAAGTCAAGGGAAGACATGCCACCCAAGAGAGCTGAACATAAAAGGGTTGAATATCAGAGAGCTGATAATCCAAGAACAGAAAGAGCTGATCAAAGAGCTGAGAACCTGTGTTGGAACTGCAGACACCCACGATACTTTGCAGTTGATTGTTCCTATCCACCAGTCAACAAATATAGGAATGAGGAAGAAATAAAAGTCTTCAAGAAAAGAAGACAGGAAAAGAAGAAAGCCATGTTGGCTGCAGAGACTACTGAAACAGTCAAGTCTAAAGAAGCAGCAGACTCAAAGAGTAGTGAAGTTGACTACTCAAGTGACTCTGAGGAAGAAGCTATGATTTGCTTTATGGCTAAAGAACAAGATCAACCAGATCAAGAAGATGAGGTACACTCTAACTCATCTCATTCAGATTCAAGTGATAGTGATTGTGATACACACACTTCATCACCCACTGATCTTTATGATTCATTAGGCAAAATGATGAAAGATTTTGAACACATAAAATCCTCACACACAATTCTAAATGAGGAAAACAGTCAGCTTAAAAGCTAAAACTCACTTGACTAAAGAGCTGAGTACTCTGAGTCACATAGCTGATGAGAACACTAAGCTGAAGGCTGAAAATACCAAGATCATAGCAGAGTTAGCTGCTATAGAAAAGAGGGAAAAAGATATCAAAAATGTGATTGCCTCATTTACAAAGGCATCCAAATCATTGGATGATCTTATCATGAGTCAAAAAGAATGTGGAGATAAGACAGGAATAGGATTCAATTTCTTTGTGCACAGTCAAACTCCAAGAGTGATTTTGGAATAAGGATCTTCAAGTAAAGAAGCATCTCAAAAATCCAAAACACCAAATGTTGCACCCACATTCACTCCAAAGCATAATCACAAACAAATTGGCCTTGGATACAAAGGGAAAGGAAAACAACCAGTTGAGTATGCTGAGAAGACAGCTAAGAAGAATTCCAGCCGAGTTCCTCAGTAAACTCCAAATAGAAAATACTCTGTGAAAAGCAAACAGAGCTACCAGAAACCCCAGAAATTTCATCAGAAAAATACATATGATGGGAATGGTAGAAAATACCCAAACCAAGTTGATTGGTACAATGTGAAATATCAGCGAAGACCAATGGAATACAAGCCTAGATGGCAAAGACCTAAAACTCAACAAAGGTCGTTCCAAAGGCAAAAGAGCTATTTTTAGCACACATATGCACCCAAGCACTACACTCGAAATTTCACAACTATCCCAAGAAAGTAATTGCTAAAACACAAACACAAGCATACAGATAAAAGAGACAGCTGTAAGAACCTAAAACCCCCAAGCAATTTGCTAATGTTCACTATGATTATAGCACTGATAGATGGCAACCTCTTAGAATCAAGTCCTTTGGCTATAGGTTGGTTGGATCATGATTGTTATAGCACTAACCCTCAGGACCCAGGCAAGTATGGATACCTAAAAACTAATTTCCTTGATTGCAGGTTCAAGGAACAGCTGAGTGCCAAGGAACCTGGTACATGGATAGTGGTTGTTCCAGACATATGACATGAAACAAGAAAAACATGTCAAGAGTCAAGGAGAATAGAGGTGCAAAAGTCATATTTGGAGGAAATGAAGCTCCAGGGGAAATCAAAGGCACAGGATCCATCAAGAAGAATGGATTGGAAATCACAGATGTTGCTTATGTTGAATGCATCAACTTCAACTTGTTAAGCATCAGCCAACTCTGTGATAAAGGCTACAATGTTGGATTCAACATGGGAGTGTGCCAGATCAATGATGCTGAATCAAATAAAATAGTCTGCAAGGATCAAGACAGAAGAATATGTATGTGGTAGATTGGTCTAGTCTGCTACTCCAAGCACTTGTTTGCTAGCAAAGAGCACAGCCGAATCAAGTTGGTTGTGGCACAAGAAGCTGAGTCATCTGAATTTCAAGACAATCAACAAGCTTGCAAGAAGTCATCTTGTAGAAGGATTTCCAGACTCAGTATACAAGAAAGAAAGTGTATGTGATGCATGCTAGATGGGAAAGCAAATAAAATCTTCATTCAAGGATAAGCCAAGTCCTTCTTCAACAAGGATATTACATCTATTGCATATGGATTTATTTGGTCCAGTTGAGCCAGCCATATAAGAGGAAAGAAATACACCTTGGTAGTGGTAGATGACTACTCTAGATATACATGGACAATCTTTATGTGTAAAAAGAAGGAAAGTTTGCAGAAGTTACCTCAGCTGATGAAAAGAATTCATAATGAAAAGAGCCAAACCATTATAAAGATAAATCGGCAGAGGAACTGAGTTTGTCAATGGGATAATAACTCAGTATTGTGTTGAAAATGGAATTACTCATGAGTTATCAGCTGCAAGAACTCCACAGCATAAAGGAGTGGCTAAAAGAAGGAATAGAACTCTCAAGGAAGTTGCAAGGACCATGTTCGTCTGAAGCTGGATTGCCAATGAGATTTTGGGCTGAAGCCATTAACACCGCATGCTATACTCAAAATAGATGCATGGTCAACAGGCAACTGACCAAGACTCCCTATGAGATGTAAATGTTTCATCCATAACAATGGCAAAGATAATTTAAAGGCTTTTGATGCTAAATCTGATGAAGGTATCTTTTTGGGATACTCAGCTAAGAGCAAAGCCTATAGAGTGTTGAACAAGAGGACTATGATTACAGAAGAGTCTATCCATGTGGGTTTTGATGAACCTAATGTAAATGGAGAAGACATTGAAGAGTTAGTTGATAAGCTGAATCAGCCAACAATACAGAAGAGTCCTTATGTTGAAGCTGAAGTAAGAGCAAGCAACCCAGATGAAGATGAGATAGCTGAATCTCAAAGACATCTAGAAAGTTTACAGCTAAATGAAGATGAAAGAGTTGTTCAAGACAACTTAGCTGCAAGACGGCTGAATCCAGCAGACTTACTTCAACCTGATATGAGATAGGTGAGAGACCATCCACCAGAGTTAGTTATTGGAGATGTTAGAGATGGCATAAGAACCAGATCCAGAGCACAGCATGAAGCTATGTTCACTTGTTTTATTTCCTAGATAGAGCCTAAAGATATGTCTCAAGCATTGGATGACACGCATTGGATTCAAGCCATGCAAGAAGAGCTGAATCAGTTTGAAAGAAACAAAGTATGGGAATTGGTGCAGAGTCCAACCCATCAAAATGTTATTGGCACAAAATGGGTGTTCAGAAACAAGTTGAATGGAGAAGGAAGATTGGTAGCCAAAGGGTATTTCCAAGAAGAGGGTATAGATTTTGATGAAACATTTGCTCCTGTTGCAAGATTGGAAGCAATAAGGATGTTTTTTGCTTATGCTGCACATAAGAACTTCATTGTGTACCAAATGAATGTGAAGAGTGCATTTCTGAATGGACTGTTAGAGAAAGAAGTCTATGTTGAACAACCTCCAGGTTTTGAGCAGAAAACTATTGGAGATAAGGTATATAAGCTCAAGAAAGCATTATATGGACTGAAACAAGCACCAAGAGCCTGGTATGATACATTGTCTCAATTTATAACTGACAATGGATTCACCAAAGGCAAAGTTGATAGAACACTCTTCAAAATTCAAGATGGAGAGAGTATACTGCTTGTTCAATATATGTGGATGACATCATTTTTGGTTCCACAAATAAAGAGTTGTGTGACAAGTTCTCAAGCCTCATGCAAGGTAAATTTGACATGAGCATGATGGGAGAGCTGACTTTTTTCCTAGGACTTCAAGTCAAGCAAATGAAGGATGGAACCTTCATAAGTCAAACAAAATATACCAGAGATTTAATGAAGAAATTTGGTATGGAAGATAAGTCTTCTGTGAAAATTCCAATGAATACATCAGTCAAGATGGACATGGATGCAGATGGCAAAGTTGTTGATCAAACCAGATATAGAGTACTCATTGGATCATTGCTCTATTTAACAGCAAGTAGGCCAGACATCACCTTTGTAATAGGTGTATGTGCAAGATTTCAATCTGCACCAAAGGAAAGCCACATGACTGCAGCTAAGAGAATCCTAAGATAGTTGAAGGGATGTCAGGCAGTTGGCTTATGGTATCCAAAGGAAGGTGGATTAAAGTTAATTGGTTACTCAGACTCAGACTATGCTGGATGTAGAGTTGACAGGAAAAGTACTTCAGGTACATTTCAAATGCTTGGAAATAGATTGGTTTCTTGGTTCAGTAAGAAACAAAACTCAATAGCCACATCCACAGCTGAAGCAGAGTACATAGCTGCGGGCAGTTGTTGTGCCCAAGTCTTATGGATGAGACAACAGCTAAGAGATTATGATATTGAACATAAAGAGATTCCAATTATGTGTGATAACACTAGTTCTATTGCAATCACTCAGAATCCTATGTTGCATTCAAGAACAAAGCACATTGAGGTCAGATATCATTTCATAAGAGATCATGTTGAAAAGAAAGACATCACCTTGGAATACATCTCAACTAATAAACAGTTAGCTGATATATTCACAAAGCCTCTATGTGAATCAAGATTTGAAGAGCTCAAGAATGAGTTAGGGTTAATTGAGCTGAGTTGAAACTCAGAAGACTCAATCAGCAGAGAAAAAAGATGAGAAAATCAAAGCAGAGCAAGCTTCACACTTTAGCCAAGTGAAACAGCCTTATCGGGAAGTCAGCTGTATCGAGTTAGCTGACAGCTGAGTTACTTCACAAGAAGAGAGAAGCAGAGTTAAGTCACATTGAATATAGCTGAATCATTTATGAGCTAAGTGATAAGAACGCAGTCGTTTTAATTGAGCGGGAATGTTTTTAAGGATGACGTCAGCGTAATAATGACGATCACAGTAAAAGATGCACAGTAAGCCATATGATTGGATATAAATGATGTTGCATTTAATGCGGGCAATTAAATGCGGTTTTGATGTTTTAATCTTAGCCGTTGATTTTGATCAAAAATTTCAAAATCCGAAATATGTCCTTTCATAACCTTTATATACGGAATTTTGCATTTCTCTCACCTTACGCGAATTGTTCATCTTCAAGCATAGAAGCATCTTTCTCTCTAAACCCCTAAGTTCTTTCAAAGCAAGTTTCTCATTTTTCGTTCGGTAAAAATCTCTGAAAATGGCCCCAAAGCATGATTTTGTGAAGCTTTCAAAGCAAATCCACACCGGTTCTTCAGTAGATTTCGATGGGATGATCAAACAGGGTGTTGATGAAACCCTGGTTCTGAAGATAGCTGAAATGTTGGAGAAGTCCGGCCTAAAGGCATTTCTGACGATAGAATACTCTCATACCTACCTTGAAGAGGTAGTGATGTTCTATGTGAATGCAGAAGTGCAGGACGATGAAATCAAATCTTCCGTCCACAGCAAGGTCATCAAACTCAGTGCAAAAGACCTTGTTGAGCACTGTTTGTTGCCCTCGGAGGGCTTGAAGGACATCTCGGATGTAGATGTCGACTTAGTTGCGGCTTGGAAAGAAGTGGCCAAGCCAGAGTGTGCTGCGAAAGTGGTTTTCACAGCCAAGAAGGATTCGCTGAAGGACGACTATCACAAGCTGATGGACGTTTTCTCAAAATGTGTCGACGTGAAGTTTCGAAGCTTCAATCAGCTGTCCAAAACTAAGCTGATCGTGATGGCTGCGATCATGCAAGGAGAGAAGGTTAATTGGGCTGAGTTTGTTTACAGCAGACTCTGCCAGAATGTGTTGAACAAGACCTATAAGAAGGACTGGTCCTTTGGATGTTCTTTGGGATATGGCCTTGTGATTGGCCATCTCATGGAGGTGAAGGGCATTGCTCTTCGTCATGGCAAGCCCTTTCACGTGAACAAGAAGATGTTCAGGGCAAACCTTTCTGGTGCCCAGAAGAGAGCTCGTGCCAAGAAAGCTGATACAAGTGACGGGGAATCAGCTGACCCTGAAGAATCTGGTGAGACCCCTCCCTCGAAACAGAAAGTTGCCCATGCAGCCAAGCCCAAGAAAGCTCCAGCCCCTGCAGCCGAGTCACCTGCCCGAGCAGCCGAGACTCCTGCCCCTACAGCAGAGACTAAGAAGGAACCCTCACTCCCTTTTACAGTCGTAAAGAAGAAGAGGACTGCCAAGTCGAGGAAGGCAGCTCCCTCTAAGAAGAGTACCCAAGTCCCCACCTCTGATGAATCTGCTGAAGCAAAACCAGAAGTTCCTTTGGTTTGTCCAAGGAAAAGAAGGCTGATCAGGTAATCCGAACTTGAGAAGACGACTGAATTTGCTACTCAGCTGGAGAAAGAAGTCGAGACTACTGGTGATCAAGAAGTGCAGTCTCCGGAAGTTATTGATGCATCTGCGAAGTCTGCTGATGGTAATCAGCAGATATCTAACGAAGACCCAATTGTGAGGAAGACAGCTGAAGACAGTGAAGCAGTCGAGACAACTGAGCCTAATGTTGAAAAAGTTGTCTCCCATCCTACAACTGATGCTGTTGCATCCAAGGAAGAGCAAGGTCTCTTACCTCCCATTCCGGAAACTGGAGGAGAAGGTGAAGATGATGATGATGATGATGATGTAATCATGTATTCTCCAGTCTATCCAGATATTCAACGACTTGCGGGAATGGAGAGCATGGAAGATAGATCACTCAAGGGTACAGTTCACTCGCCCTGAGTTTATTGAAGAAGAATAAGAGCTTCTCTGGTTCCTCTGCGTAAATGACGTTTGATCTGCCCTAGATGAAGACAACCGCATGGATATCCTCCGCATCTAGAAAGAGGAATAAAAGGAGAGAGCTGACGAGCAAGCCCGAGCCTTGGAGAAATCCAAGATGTGCCAATTTATAGGCTCTCACGAGCATACTCACACACATCTTGATATTCTCTCAGAAAGTGATGAGGATATGGATCCTGCTGCTACAGCTGAGAAGTTGGAGATGCAGCAAGCCTTGCAGGAATCCAAAGCCATGCACGAGTAGCAGTTGTTCGAAGGTCCAGGAGAGTCATCCCAAACTCTTCTACAGACTGGTCCTCTGGGAGTGGCACAGCAAATTGCATCAGTCATTGCTGCAGCCACGTCCCCCGTGCAATCAGAGGATAGATCCAAGGGAGATGGCGATGAAGCTGGGAAGTTGGGGACCCAAGCTAAGCCTACCCCTGAAGAAGGTGTTCTCACACCTACCCCAGCGGCTGAGCACTCAACGGAAAAGGCCGCGTCTCTGGACCCCACAATCAGTCACTCAGCTAGTGCGCCAGCTGAGGGGGGAACTCTCTCCACCATAGTTGGGTTGGAGGTACTCATCTATGAAGAAAGGAGGCAAAGTTGAGAAAGAAAGTGAACATCAGCAGAGTAACATTGACGAAGCACGGACAGTTGAGTCTGTCCCAACTGAAGTGTCAACTGCTTTGAAGGCCGATGACACTGCTGATGTAGCCGAGGCACAAGATGGTGAAGCCCCGGGAGTTAACACTCTGGGCTCAAAAAGTGAAATCCAAGGGGTTGAGACTCCTCTGGATGCCATCGTCCAAGACCCTACGATAGTTGAGTCTGTCGAAGGGAATGTAGAAGGCCCTGGTGCAGTTGAGACTGCTAAGGGTACTGAAGGCCTTGGGGAGGTTGAGACTTCCCTAGGTAAGGAAAATGATGCAATTATTGAGAACATACCTCTGGTCGAAGGTGCTGCCACAGATGAAGTCATTGGTGCCCTTCAAGACTCTCAAGAAAATATTAACACATCCTTCTGGGATCCGAAAATGAAGCAGAGTCCACACCAATTACAGAGGATGTTCACAAATCTCAGAGCCAAGTAAGTGAAAAGATGGCTCCTATGGGTTTAAATTCGATGATGAGCCAACTCCACAAGTCTCATCGTCATCTGATGACGCTGATGATACAAACAATTCATTTAGAGAAATCTCTCGAGACCGAGGAAGGCCGGGGCAGTGAGGCTCAATCAGCTGGGAAAAACATCACGAATGCCCTAGCTAGAACCGAGTCATCTGAGCAGGGTCCCATAGTTGTAGTAGTAACGACTTCATCAGCTCAGCCGCAGCCTCCCACAGTTGTGACAACTGCCGATGAAGCTGCCGCAGTTGAGGCACACAGAGCTGAGTCAACGCAGGCACAAAATCAACAAGATATTCCATATGTGCGCGATGATGTCTTTCAAGACATGTTTTCCTTCTCCCAAAAACTGCCTGAATTAGAGGAAAAAACAGTTCTTGAACAAAGGAGATACATTGTACGAGAAGATCCCATCATTCCTACCGACACAATTATTCCAGCAGACTTTAATTTTGACACAGAATGGCCGGCAGCTGAATCGGGCGAGACAACTAAGGTTCGTGAAGTCTTCAAGAAGATCTGTGAGAAGATTGAGAATATTGAAAGACATCATGCCTCACTGGATTTACGATGGACAATCAAGATGCCACTCTCACCGCTGATTTGAGAGGGATCGTGGTGCGGATTAAGGAATGGACTCAATAGCAGACTGTCATGAGACTCGAGCAAGTTCGCTATTTCAAAGCCTTATATGGAAGAATGCTCGTATGGAGTGCTGATAACTCCATGATCAGGCAAAGGATGAAGGAGTATATTGAAAGGATACACCAGTCTCACAAAATAGATATGGAGCTGTTGCAACAATTCCACAAGAATGAAATTCTAAGACTCGAGAATGCCATGAATGACAAATTCAGCCTTCTCATGGTTGAAATGAAGATAGTCACAGTCGAGTCTAAGGCAGCTCGCTCAGAGTTTTGAGCCGCATATGATGCAGCAGACTCCAAACACAACTCCACGATCAGCATACTGGATTTTATTCTTGGAGGTATGTTCCCTGGGGTTCCTCTCTCCTTTGATGATGCCAAAAAGGGGGAAGAGGAGTTCCTCAAGGGCTTAAAAGAAGAAAAACTAAAGAAAAATGCAGCTGAGAAGAAAGATGCAGTTGAGGGGGAAGGAAGTTCAAAGCAATTGCAATTGATGTACGCTGAAACCCCTCAGCAAGGTCATGTTACTGCCTCCATCCTCAGCAAACTCCCTGTGACCCTACCAATCGAGAACGTTGTTGTATCAATGGCAGACAAAAGAAAGATCATTGAAGCAGGGTTTGAGGAGTTAACTCAAAATCAAGATGCTCGCGTTCAAAATCTTATGAGACAATATGGTGGTCTTCCAGCTGGAAAGGATCAGGATGTGATACCTGATAATGGATCTGAGCCTAGATTGATTGAAGAGTTCAAGACACTTGAGTCAGAAGGCTACTTCCAAGGACTGGCTCTGTCTCAAGCCTGGGATTTGTATTGGGAGAAAGGTCTAGCACTATGTAAAGAAGCTAGTAAGGAAGCTAGTAAGCAGCAGTCACTCAGCTGGAAAGCAGAAGACTCCCGTGCAATACACTCTAAGAGGTGGAAGAGCTGATTCAAGAAGAGGAAGAAGTGGTGGTGGAAGAGGTTCCCTACCTCGACCAAAACCCAAGGACGTAGAATATTTAGATCCTGACAAGAAAGGCTTGCTCTACTGGGCTGGATATGATCACCTTGCCAACCTAGAGGTTGAAAGGAAGAACGCTAAGGTTGTAAGAAGACAAGAAGAAGAAAACCAAAGGCAGACAAGAGAATGGCTCGCTAGGAAGCAAAGGGATGACCATGCTGCCAAATGGGCCTATGAAAAGAAGAAAATGAGGGAAGACAAAGAGAAAAAGGGAAAGAGAGTTGATGACGATGAGGAGCGCAAGAGAGTTGAAGAAGAAAGAGGAAGGAAGCAGCGAAGGCGTTGAAGTATTGCTGCAAACCCCTTCATGTATTACTATTGTAAATACATTCATGTAAGTCTTCTGTAATAAACTTAGTGAATTTCCCTGTAATTTTTCACTCTATATGTATCCCTGTATCTTAGCTTAGATGCATGTATATTGCTCTGATACCAAATGTAAACAGATGTGTAAAGAACAAGAATGCTATGATCAATAAAATGATCTATTTTAAGCATACATTCTTTATTACTGCATTATCTGTATGTATCCTTGTTGTTTATTCTTTCTTTGAATGTTTTTATGTTTTGGCATCATCAAAAAGGGGGTAATTGTTAGGAAATTTTTTGAGCAGATTTTGATGATACCATGTAAAACTTAAACTAGGAAGTTGGCACCCCATTTTCCTTGTAATTTATATTGTAACACACATGGCTGATTAAAGTCAAGAATATTACTCAATATAGTAATATGTCAAAGTTGTCAGGTCTAAAGTGTTAGTCCTGATAAACCAATGGGAAACACTGCACCTTGTGTCAGGCACCTGCAATGCTGCGAAGACATTTAATACGAGGAAATATCAACATCAAGGACTGCAACAAGACAAGCTAACGAACAAAAGCGACATTTGAAATTAGCCTATCTCTTCAACGAGAAAAATTTCAAATGTGCACTATAAAAGGCTGAGGAAGTTATTGAGAAGTGGTTACCTGAACCACGAACAAGCAAGCATTATTCAAGCATTTAACCTGCAATATTCTCATTAATATTTAAGCAATTCCTCAAGCCTGAAACTCGAAGGAAATCGATCCAACACAAGCAGTGAAGGAAAGACAACTTCAAATCTGTTGAAGAGAAAACTTTTGAAGAATCAAAAGGGGTCTACTTTCCAAGTCATGATTGTAGGAAGGTTCAAGGTCGAACCAATATCAAGTTTGTTGGAGGGCTTCATGATCAAATCCAAGAACTTGAGAAGTGAGCTGAAGTAGCAAGGCAGCTGCCCTGTGAAGAAGCTGAGTCGCAAGAGAAGCCAGTTGTGTGATCAAGGTTGTCTCCAGACTGTTCACCACTTTGTAAAGTGATATGTTACTTAATGGATTCCTCCAGGAGTTGGAGAAAAGAGGATTAGAAGAATTACCCCATCTTCGAACCTCTATAAAAATATTTGTGTCATTTACTTTCAGCACATTTATCTTCCTGCATATTTACTTTATATCTGCTGATAGAATCATATTTGCTATCCAACTGATTTATAATTAAGTGCTAAAAATCAAGTGTTTAAGACAAGCTAAAATCTAATCAAAGGATGTTAAGTCTTCCGCTGATAAAACCAAACCAGCCAAGTTATTCTATCAACAGCTCCATCGAGTATGTTGAGTGGCTAACTTAGTTGAATAACCAACTTAGTTGTCCCTCAAGAACACATATGTTTGAGTCAACTCTATTGTAATTTTAAAAGGACTAAAATCGAAAATTTGGTAAGGTTTATTCAACCCCTCCCCCTTCTAAACCTTACTCACACCCCTTGGGACCTACATGAGAAATCCTTTGAGACCATATTTCTCCAACTTTGCAGCAATCTTCTGGGCTAGGGCTTTGTCTACTCTTTGTTTTACCAAACCTTCAAAGTCCACTGTAGATCCAAAGTGGATCTTCTCAGCCATCTTGACAAAATCGTATTTGGGTGCCATTTTTCGAAAAATGATCGATGAAAAACTTGTAAAACGATGCTTGTGAGAATTAGGGTTTCACTTAGTTGCAGAGAAAAACTTTGGCTTGCTTGAGAAAGATGAGTGTTTTGTGAGGAGAGAAAAATTTTGATTTTGGTATATAACGGACGTGAGGGGATGGTTTTTAGAATTTGAAAAGGTTGATCAAAATCAACGGTCAAGATTAAATGTTTGAAACCGCATTAAATTCCTCACATTAAATGCAGCAGCATTTATATCCAATCATAGGCTAAATGTGTATAGGCTTTATTCTGACACCAAAATTACGCTGACGTAATGCGCAAAAAACATTATCGCTCACAGAAAAACGATTGTGTGTTGTCACTTAGCTCATAAATAACTCAGCTATCTTCCAAAAGTGACTTAACTCTGCTTCTCTCTTCACATGATGATCACTCAGCTGTCACCTAACTCAATACAACTGATTTCCTGTCTTGGTTGTTTCACTTGGCTGGAAAGTGAAACTTTGCTGGTTTTCATTTCTCACTTTTTTGACTATGTTGATCGAGTCTTCTGAGTCTTCTAATTTAGCTCAATCAAGCCTAGTTCATTCTTAAGCTCTTCAAATCTTGATTCACATATTGGCTTAGTTAATATGTGAGCTAACTACTTATCAGTTGCAATGTATTCCAAAGTGATGTCTCTTTTTTCAACATGATCTCTTATAAAGTGATATCTGACATCAATATGCTTTGTTCTTGAATGCAATACAGGATTCTGAGTAATTGCAATAGCACTTGTGTTATCACACATAATTGGAATCTTTTTTTTTCTATATCATAGTCTCTCAGCTGTTGCCTCATCCATAGAACTTGCGCACAACAGCTGCCTGCAGCTATGTACTCTGCTTCAGTTGTGGATGTAGCTATTGAGTTTTGTTTCTTGCTGAACCAAGAAACTAATCTATTTCCAAGCATTTGACAAGTACCTGATGTACTCTTCCTGTCCACTCTACATCCAGCATAGTCTGAGTCTGAGTAGCCTACCAGCTTGAATCCTCCATCCTTTGGATACTATAAGCCAACTTATTGGCATCTCTTCAAATACCTTAGGATTCTCTTGGTTGCAGTCATGTGACTCTCTTTTGGTGCAGATTGAAATCTAGTACTTACACCTACAGCAAAGGTGATGTGTGGCCTACTTGCTATTAAATAGAGCAGTGATCCAATGAGAGATTTATATCTGGTTTGATCAATAACTTTGCCATCTGCATCCATATCCATCTTAATTGAAGTGTTCATTAGGATCTTCACTGATGACTTTGCTTCCATACCAAATTTCTTCATTAAATCTCAGGTATATTTGGTCTGACTTATGAAGTTTCCATCCTTCATTTGCTTGATTTGAAGACCTAAAAAGAAAGTCAGCTCTCCCATCATGCTCATTTCAAACTTACCTTGCATGAGGTTTGAAAATCTTTCACACAGCTCTTTATTTGTGGAACCAAAAATGATGTCATCCACATATATTGAACAAGCAGTATACTCTCTCCATATTAAATTCTGAAGAGTGTTCTATCAACTTTGCCTTTGGTGAATCCATTGTCAGTTAGAAATTGAGACAATGTATGATACCAGGCTCTTGGTGCTTGTTTCAGTCCATATAATGCTTTCTTGAGCTTATATACCTTATCTCCAATAGTTTTTTGCTCAAAACCTGGAGGTTGTTCAACATAGACTTCTTCCTCTAACATTCCATTTATAAATGCACTCTTCACATCCATTTGATACACAGTGAAATTCTTGTGTGCAGCACAAGTAAGAAACATCCTTATTGCTTCCAATTTAGCAACAAGAGCAAAGGTTTCATCAAAATCTATTCCTTCATCTTGGCAATACCCTTTGGCGACCAATCTTGCTTTGTTTCTTACTACAAATCCTTCCTCATTCATCTTGTTTCTAAATACCCACTTAGTACCAATAATATTTTGGTGGGTAGGCATTTGAACCAATTCCAATACATTATTTCTTTCAAATTGATTCAGTTCTTCCTGCATAACCTGAATCCAATGTGTATCATCTAATGCTTGAGATACATCTTTGGGTTCTATCTAGGAAATGAAACAAGTAAACATGGCTTCATGTTGAGCTCTGGACCTGGTTCTTACTCCATCTCCAACATTTCCAATGATTAGCTCAGGTGGATGGTCTCTCAGCCATCTCACATCTGGTTGGAGTAAGTCTGCTGGATTCAGCCGTCTCGCAGCTAAGTTGTCTTGACCAGCTTCTTCATCATCATTTGGTTGCAGACCTTCCAGCTGTCTTTGAGATTCAGCTATCTCATCTTCATCATGATTGAGTGCTCTTATATCAGCTTCAACATTGGGACTCTCCTACATAGTTGGATGATTCTTCTTCTCAGCTAACTCATCTATGTCTTCTTCACTCATATTAGGTTCATCACGAACCACATGGATAGACTCTTATGTGTCCATAGTCCTTTTGTTCAGCACTCTATAAGCTTTATTCTCAACTGAGTATCCCAAAAAGATATCTTATCAGCTTTAGCATCAAAAGCTTTTAAGTTGTCCTTGCTATTGTTGTGGATGAAGCACTTACATCCAAAGATCTTGAAATATTCAATATTTGGCTTCCTCCCTTTCTGAATTTCATAGGGAGTCTTGGTCAATTGCATGTTGATCATACATCTATTCTGAGTGTAACAAGCAGTGTTGATGGCTTCACCAAAATCTCTTAGGCAATCCAGCTTCAGCAAACATTGTCCTTGCCGCTTCCTTGAGAGTTTTGTTCCTTCTTTCAGCTACTCCATTTTGTTGTGGAGTTCTTGCAGCTGATAATTCATTAGCAATACCATTTTCAACACAATACTGAGTTATAATCCCATTGACAAACTCAGTTCCCCTGTCAGACCTTATCCTAATAATGGTTTGACTTTTCTCATTTTGAACTCTTCTCATCAGCTGAGGCAATTTCTGCAATGTTTCTTTCTTTCTACACATGAAAATAGTCCATGTATATCTTGAATAATCATCCACCACCACTAAGGTGTATTTCTTTCCACTAATGTTGTCTGGTTCAACAGGACCAAATAAGTCCATGTGCAACAGATGCAATATCCTTGTTGAAGAAGGACTTGGTTTGCACTTAAAGGATGATTTGATTTGCTTTACCATCTGCCATGCATCACAAATGCTTTTTTTCTTGTACACTAAGTCAGGCAATCCTTCCATAAGATGACTCCTTGCAAGCTTGTTGATTGTCTTGAAGTTCAGGTGACTCAGCTTCTTGTGCCGCAGCCAACTTGATTCGGTTGTACTCTTTGGTAGCAGACATGTGCTCGGTGTAGCAGTTGACCAATCCACTACATACATGTTCTTCTGCCTTGTTCCTTGAAGCATAATTTCATTTGATTCAGCATCCTTGATTTGGCAAACTCTCATGTTGAATCCTATATTGTAGGCTTTGTCATGGAGTTGGCTAATACTCAGTATATTGAAGTTGAGGCCTTCAACATATGCAACATTTGTGACCTCCAATCCATTTTTCTTTATGGATCATGTGCCTTTGATTTCCCTAGATCTTCATTTCCTCCATATATAACTTATGCACCTTTGATTTCCCTGAACTTTGATAGATTTCTCTTATTTCCTGTCATATGTCTGGAACAGCCACTATCCATGTACCAGGTTCCTTGGCACTCAGCTGCTCCCTGAACCTGCAATCAAGGAAATTAGTTTTTAGGTACCCATACTTGTCTGGGTCCTGAGGGGTTAGTGCTATAAGATGTTCCAACCAACCTATAGTCAGATGATCTGACTCTAAGAGGTTGCCATCTATCAGTTTCATAATTGTAGTGCACATTAGCAAATTGCTTGGGGTTTCTAAGATCATACAGTTATCCCTTTTCTCTGTATGCCTGTGTGTTTGTTTGAGCATTTGCTTTCTTGGGGTAATAGTGGAATTTATGTGCTTGTTGGGTTTTGTGTCGGGTGCATATGTGTGTTGATGATCGCTCTTTTGCCTTGGGAATGACATGTGATGAGGTTGAGGTCTTTGCCATTTAGTCTTGTATCCCATAGGTCTTGGCTGATATCTCACTTGCTTATTCCAATCAGCTTGGTTTGGATAGTTTCTACAATTCCCATCAGATGATTGTCTTTGCTGAAAACTCTGGGGCTTTTGGTAGTTCTGTTTAGCTTTCACAGGGTATTTTCTTTTAGAGTATGCTGATGGACTTTTCTGAATTTGATTTCAACTGTCCTTTCAGCATACTCAACTTGCTTCTTGCCATAACCTTTATATCCAAGGCCAGTATGGTTATTGTGTTTTTGTGTGGGAGTTGGTGAAACATTTGGTGTTTTGGATTTTTGGATTCCTTCATTGCTTGAGGATCCTTTTTCCATAATCACTCTTGGAATTTGGGCATGCACAAAAGAATTGAATCATATGCATGTCTTATTTCCACTTTCTTTTTGAGTCATTATAAGTTCATCCAATGATTTGGATGCCTTTGTAAATGAAGCAATCACATTATTAAGATCTTTGTCTCTCTTTTCTATAGCAGCTAATTCTGCTTGGATCTTAGCAATTTCAACCTTCAGATTTGTATTCTCATCAGTTATGTGTCTTAGAGTACTCAGCTCTTTAGTCAGTTGTGAGTTTTGGCATTTAAGCTGGCTGTTTTCCTCATTTAATAGTGTGTGTGAGGTTTTGATGTGCTCAAAATCTTTCATAATTTGGTTAATTGAATCATAAAGATATGTGGGTGATGAAGTGTTTGTGTCACAATCACTGTCACTATAATCTGAATGAGATGAGTTAAAGTGTACCTCATCTTCTTGATCTTTTGGATCTTGTTCTTTGGCCATGAGGCAGATCATTGCCTTTTCCTCAGTGTCACTGGAGTAGACTGCTTCACTACTATCTGAGTATATATGGTGGTTCTTTGCACTTAGTTGTTTCAGCAGTCTCAGCAACCAACATGGCTTTCTTCTTTTCTTGTCTTCTTTCTCTGAAGACTCTTCTATCCTCTTCATTTCTGTATTTTTTGACTGGTGGATAAGGGATCAACAAAAATGTCCAAAAAACATGTTCCAGGTCTTGTCGCTCTATCAGCTTCCAACAACTTTGATATTCAATTCTTTGATGTTCAGCTCTCTTGGGTGGCTTGTCCTCCCTTGCTTTGGAGGGTGTTGAGTGTCTTCTTGAGGATTAACCCTTGTTCCTTTTGTACTTCTTATTGAAGAACTTGTTGAACCTTTTTACCATTAGAGCAATTTCCTCCTGGTCTATTATCTCCTTTGGCTCAATTTTCTTCCCTTCACTGGCCATGAGTGCAACTGTCTTGGGCACAACTGCTTCTTCTTGTTCCTTTATTCTCAGCTTAAACTCATATGCCTTGAGGTCTGAGAATAGCTCATGGTTTAATATTTTGGAGGGGCCCATGGAGTGTCTCAGGGCTATGACCTTCATTTCCCACTCAGCTGGGAGAGACCTTAAGATCTTCATACACATCTCCTTCTGTGTGTACTCCTTTCCCAGAGCTGAAAGCTCATTGGTGATTTTTGTAAATCTGGCATCCAGCCGATCCATACTCTCACCTGCAATCATTTTAAACTCTCCGAATTTTTGGACTATAACAGTTAATTTATTTTCTTTGATTTGATCAGATCCTTTACAAATCAAGATAAGTTTTTCCCAAATTTATTTGGCTGATTTACAAGATTTGACTTTATTAAACATAGCCTTGTCCAAGGTTTTATAAAGAATGTCTTTGGCAACATTGTCAAGATTGTATCTCTTTCTATGTTCGTTGGTCCATTCACAACAAGGCTTCTGAACCATAGCAGGTCTGAGCTCTGCTGCAGCATCCTCTCCTTCAACTGGAGGTGCTCTTCTCACATCAATGTTGACCTTTAGAATTTGCAGTGGCCCATCCTTTATCACTAGCCACATCTCATCGTGCAAAGCTGATAGATGAGCCTGCATACGAATTTCCACTCACCAAACTCTTCCACAGTGAACATAGGAATGCGAGTTAGATTTGCTTCTATGATAATAACTTTGCTTTTGATGTAAAAGCTTTTAAAAACTCGAGTGTTTTTGCTTTTGAAAAGATTGAGATCTAGTTCAGTAACAAGTACGGAAGGTTCAATGAACCAACCGCTCGATACCACTTGTAGGTCCCAAGGGGTGAGTAGTAAGGTTTAGAAGGGAGGGTTGAATAAACCTTACCAAATTTTTGATTTAGTCCTTTTAAATTTTTGTTAGAGTAAATAACAAATCAACTTAGTCCTTGAGGGATAGCTAGGTTAGCTTAGTTCAGCAAAGTTACCCACTCAACAGACTCGACTGAGTTGTTGACAGTATAACTCAGCTGGTATTAGCTAACACTTGAATTTATAGTTGATTTGGTTTTTGTTCAATGGAAGAATTTTCACCTTGTTGTTTTAAACTTGTTTTTCAACACTTGTTTTTTGCAATAGTTATTATCAGTTGAGTTCAGCAATTATAACTTAACAACACATATAAAAGATATGCAAGAAATTAAAGTGATGTAAGTAAATAAGACACAAGCAATTTTTATAGTGGTTCGAGGATGGGGTAATTCCTCTAATCCACTCTTCTCCAACTCCTGGAGGAATCCACTAAGTAACAGATCTTGGTTACAAAGTAGTCTACAGTCCGAGTCAGCCTTGATCACATAGTTGGCTGCTTCTAGGACTCAACTTCTTCACAAAATAGCTATCTTGCTATTTCAGCTCCCTCGAACTCTTGGAATTGATCACACAGCCTTCTAACGAGCTGAAAGCTTCTAGTTCGAACTTGAACCTTACTACTACTCCTTCAAACTTGGAGGGTAGACCCCTTTTGTTCTTTAAACATATTTCCTCTTCAACTTGATGAAGTAATCTTTTATTCACTGAATGTGTTGGATTGAATTCCTTCGATTTTGGGCTTGAGGATTTTCTTTGAAAGCTTGAGAGTATTTTGCAGGTTTTTCTTGCTTGAATGATTGATAGTCTTATGAAATTTGTAATTTTGTCGGTCACCTTCTCTCACTTGCTTCCTCAGCCTTTTATAGTGTTGATTCGAAAATATGTCCATTGAAGAGATAGACATATATTTCAAATCTCACTTGTAGGTTGTTGGCATGCCTTGTCCTTGGAACATTAATGAGGATCGTACCATGATTTTAATGCTCTGAACGTTCCTTGGTCTCTGCAGGTTTTCAGGTACATCACATTGGTTCCTTGCTTTTTGCACTCTTTTAGCAAAATAGTTTTATTGTTGGCAGCCTGACACAAGCCTATTTCCAGCAAAACCTTGACTTGTGTTGACAACGGATCTCTATCATCTTTCTTCAAGTCTTGTTTGTTGCATACCCCTTTGACATTCGATTCCAATCATTTTGGAATGACTTAGCTGTCAGTCAGCTGACTGAGACAGCTTTTTTGTCACTTGACTGATCCTTCACTTAGCTTCACACAGGTGACACACAGTTGGGTCTTCTCTTCAATCTTCAGTCGACTCTTGTAATCTTCAACTTAGCTGACTCCAACTTAGCTCGTACAGTCCTATGTATTACAAGTTGAATTATAAAGAAAATAGGGTGCTAACTTCCTATTCTAAGTTTTACATGGTATCATCAAAATCTAAACATAAATTTTTCTAACATCTTCCGCTGAATCTAAGGCAAGCACCTAATCCAGAATTTCATCGTTAGTAATATCAAAACACATACCTTTTGACTCCTGCGAGTGGGTCAAGCACCATCCAATGCGTCTTTCTTCACAACTTTTTTAAACTGAGCTTCCATGCATGGTGTCAACACATCAATCATATTGCAATGTTCGATGTTTTCATGGAATTGCATTACTTTATAGATCAAAAATAGCATGTGCTCGTCATTTACTCTCAATGTTATATCACCTTTTTGCACATCGATTAGTGCTCTACATGTAGCTAAGAATGGTCTTTCTAGAATCAATTGAATCTCACGATCCTCTTCCATTTCCAACACAATAAAGTCCGCTGGAAATGTGAATTTGTCTACCTTAACCAATACATCCTCAATCACCCCTTTCGGATAAGTTACCAAATGATCCGCCAATTGTAGGGTGATTGTCGTAGGCTTTACTTCGCCTAGCCCTATTTCCGAAATATTGATAACGACATTAAGTTTATGCTAGCACCTAGGTCGCATAGTGTTTTATTAAAGGTTGTACTCCCAATTACACAAGGAATTGTGAAACTCGGGGAATATTTAAGCTTTTGGTATATTCCTTTGAATAATCGCACTACACTCTTCTATTAGTTTTACCATTTCATATTCTGAAATGTTTATTTTCTTTGCCATAATATCTTTCAAAAACTTAGCATAATTTGGCATTTGTTCTAAAGCATCCGTAAAAGTTATATTAATTTGAATTTTCTTAAAAATTTCAAGAAATTTAACAAATTGATCATCTAATTTCTTTTTTTGAAACCTTTGCGGGAAAGGGATAGTTACCTCAGTTTTCGGGATTGTTGGAGTAGAAACTACCTTTGGTTTTCCTACTGGTTTTGGCTCAGCTTTTACTGCCTTGTCTTGTTCCTCAATTGTTTCATATTCAATCTTTTGTTCAACCGGCATCTTTCGACCCTCATATCCTTTTTCTGGTGTTGGCCACCTACTGTTGTGCCTATCTGCCCCACATGTGTTTCCAAATATTTCAGTCTCGCATTCATATTGGTGTTCAACTGAGTAACCTGATCCTCGATTATGTCTATCTTAGCTTTATCCTGATTTTAATTTGGCTCATGTTTCCCAGATGAATGAGGCTAACATCTCTCCAGAGATGGTTTCTGTTCCCTCGACTCCGTCCTGCCTCGATTACCCATATTAAAATCTGAACATCGCTGAAAAATGTTTATGTTGTTATCATAAGAAAAGTTTTCATGGTTCCGCAACCCCGGATTATAATATGTAAGTGCCTGTCATTTCTATAGTTGTTGTTGCAATTTTGTTGTCCCACAAAATTTGTCTCTTCTACAACAATTGTTGGCTCTCTTGAAGTCGCTTGATGCATCGCATCCAGTTTCATACTTAGCATGGATATTTGCTCGGTGAGCATGGCAATTTTATCTTCATCCTGGATCTCTACGACACGTCTATTATCGGATCTTTCGGATGGCCATTGGTAATTGTTGTTTGCCATCTCCTCCAGCAATGCTAGTGCCTCATCCGGATATTTTCCTAGTAGTGCACCCTCAGATGCAACATCTATAATAGTTCTCGTATTGCCACTTAAACCATTATAAAAGTATTGTACATGTTGGTAGTGGGGACGTGTTGAGGGCACTTCCACAACAACTCTCTAAACCTATCCCATGCTTCATATGGCGGTTATGTATCTAACTGCCTAAACTGGGTGATTTCACTTTTCAATAACAGTGTCTTGCTTGGGGGAAAATACTTAGCCAAAAATCGTTGACTTAGTTCAGCCCGATCTGCTGTGGGTGGTGTCAAAGAGCATAATCATATCTTAGCCTTATCATGTAGAGAGAATAGAAAAAGATGGCATTGAATGGTATACTCATAAACACCATTCATCTTAATTGTATCGCAGATTTCTAAAAATTGCGCCAGATGCGAATTAGGATCTTCAATGGTTCTTCCCGCAGACTGATTTTGTGAACATCTTGATCAATGCATGTTTTAGTTCAAAATGGTTTGCGTTAATCGGCAAACAGGCTACACCCCCATACCATTGACTAACTTTCGGCTGGAAGTAGTCTCTGACTGCCCTTCTCGCGGGCCTCTCCTCAATCTGGTTCCGTCCATTCGCCCCTAGTGGGCGCTCCTCATTGTTTCTGTTATTCACATCGTCCTGATTGTTTCCATCTGCCATCACTTTAGATCTTTTTCTTCACCATTTTGTTGTCTTTTCGATCTCTAAGTTAGTGGGTATCGATTGGATAGATCTGAAAAGTGTGATCATGCACTGGTTGCACTCAACAAAACAACATTATAACCAAAGCAAATAAAAAATAATAATACAAAAAATCGAAAAAAATTAAAAATAAAAAAATCAAAGAATAAAAAAATATTGCTTCAATTAAGATTGAACTGCTTATTACTATATCCAAGTTTAATCTTTCAATCCCCAACAACAGCGCTAAAAACTTGATCGTGAAAATCTTTTCATTAAACTGCAAGTGTATAATGTAGCTAGAAAATAGCAGCGAGCAAGGTCGTATTCATCAAGGATTGAATACGAAACACTTAGGCTATAGTAAATATCATATTTCAATTTTATTGAAGCGGTTGAAAATCACAAGTTTATTTATCTAAATCTAATATTAACAAATAAAATAACTAAATTTTTAAAGACCTGAACTCCACAAGTTTTCAACAAATACGAAAGCAACCCTAGGCACATAATCTCAACATGTTTCTTCAATATTAAATCTAATTAATGTTTCATCAAAACAAGTTTAAGTGTATCTATGGGTTCAATTCTTAAATTAGTTTATTCCCCCTCCCGAAGCAAATAAACAGTTGATTAATACCAATTACTAGCATCCCTACTTAACAATTAATATCAACTCCCAAAAGATCTTTGAATTGAAGTACTCCTCACAAACAGTTATAAGCCTCCCGGCTCTATATCCGTTTATGTCTGAATTCGATTTTTGTTTGTTAGAACTCATCTCCGGAATTATGACCTAACAAATATGACTTGCAAATTATTGGCCAAATAATCGACAAGAAACAAGCATTCGAATTCATATAATAAAACACAAAAACCAATTAAGAAAAACAATCAATATAGATTTAACATGAATCCACAGTTTTGATTATGCCCTAGGATCAGAAAGATTAACCTAACATATTTGACAATATATTCATAGACAAACTTGAAATCAAATAGTTTGACATCATCTAAGTACAAACAAGAGATCTAAACTAAAAAGATAGAACCCTTCTTGTCAGGATGGATCCTTCTTCGAAGTCTCGAACCCTTGTGCTTCCGTGGATGTGAAAGTCCTTGTGGTGTTCAATGTTGATTAGTGCCTTCCTCTCAAAAGTATGTAGATTTATGTAACCCTAATATATTTTGATGTACTTTCAGATGTATCCAGTTATATTTTCGTCCAAGGCTTGGTCCCCCTTTTATAGGTGCTTTGAGAGATCACTGGTAGAGTCCCGATGGAATTAGGAAACAAAACCAGATGCAGGACAAACCACACGGCCATGTGATTTCACACAGGCAGACCGTGTAAACCGTTTTGCTCTCTACTTTTTGTCCAAACAAGTCACACGACCATGTCATTTCACACGGTCCGGTCGTGTACTTCGTCTATGAAATTCTTCCCTTGAACAAGTCACAAGGGCGTGTAAAAACACATAGTACCATTCACACGGCCATGTGAAGCCGCACAGGCTGACTGTGTGCCTTGTTTTTTGTCGTTTTCTTTGCATATTCGATCGTCTCTTCCCATTCGTCATTCTTGTATGGGTCGTCTAACTAATATCTTCTCATTTTAGCTATGTTTCTTGTAAAAATTACAAGAATACGCAGTATCATGCCCTTCTAAGGAAATCAAGTAAAATACATTAATTTTACGTGCAAATGCATCAAATATATATCGAAATAAGCCGCCAAATGCACGTATATTTTACACGTATCAGCGGACTAGAAGCAGCTTACCTTGACACCCGCCAACCAGGAGCAGCGAGAAAGGGTTGAACGCTGCAAAGACCTGGTGACTCATCATCTTACCATGATAGAAGGCCTTGATGTACTGGTGCGGCGACACGTGGAAACGATTGACCACTCACACCAAATGATGGCCCAAATGTAGACCCAGATTGAGGCTCTACAACTGCAAGTAGAGACTCAAGAAGAATAGATGTTGATGAATCAGGGTGACTTTGAGCAACATGCTCAACTAATCAGGAACCAGGTCCTAGAAGCCATCAATATCATTCCGGATGTGGCCCCCGAGATGGAGGAAGAACCAGAAGAAGATCTGGAGAAGATCCGGAAGAGGATCCCTAGATGAACCTGATGGACTTTCTATGGATCCGGAGGAGTGGCAGGAGAACCCGGCCCAGTGGTTGTCATTGACAATGATAAGGATGATGAAGCACGTAGCACAGCCCCTGATTAGACTAGCCTTGCTTTATTATAGTTTAACTCTCGCACTTAGATTTTGTAATCATTTAGACCAATGTTATAATGAATATTGGTATTGATTGTATGGCAACCGCCCTAACTGTTGTAATTCAACAGTAGTTTTTTCGTAATATAGTACTCGTACTTTCTTATATTACCTTGCTATGTGTTATTGTTTCTAATTCCCGTAATTTGTTAAATTTGACTTGGTCTATCGTGAATTCTTGCACGCTATACTTTTGACATATAATTTTAAATGTGTAAGATAAATGAATGCTAACCGCTCTAAACACAGATGGCCGAACAACGCAGTAGGGGAAGGCCACGCGCTATTGAAAGGGAGGACCTTAACCCTCCACGAGGCAGGACACCCTCACCAGAACTACCACCTCCCCTAGCTGCGAGAGAAGACTTGACAGTGCAAGCTCTCCAATAAATCTTGTTGTTCATGCAAAAACAAGAAGGACAGAACCAGAACGTGTAGGAGTCTGTGCATGATGTACATGACCGGGTGTTGGAGCGATTCATGTGCTCCGACCTATTGATTTTTCGAGGAGAACCAGACAATGCTAAGGTCGAGGATTGGCTCGAGCCAATGGAGAGTATTTTTGCCGCCCTGCAGTACATTGAAGAACAACAAATCACCTTGGTTGTTTTTTGCTTGGAATCCGTAGCCCGAGACTGGTGGAGGGTTGTGGAATGGAAATAGGTTCAAGACAATACCCGTAGGACGTGGGAAAACTTTCTACTAAATTTCAAGGATCAGTATACAAGTGGTCCGAGAAGCCAGGAGTGATTAGTTTCACCGGTTGAGGCAAGGAAATATGACGGTCACCTAGTATGAATCTGAATTCCACCGACTGTCGAAGTATGCCTTGGGCTCCATAAGCACTGAGGCGGATAAGTTGTACCAGTTCACCAAGGGGATTAAGGTTGGAACTGCAGAAACAATTACTGACCGTGGAGCTGGATACGTACTCGACTGCGTTTAAGGCAGCAGCCGACTAGAAATAGGACTAAGCCGAATTGGGCAACTTCAATAGAATAAGGCCTCGGGCACTAAAAGACCATGGCGGAAGGGCATCCAGACTGCCTGTGAAATTCCAAGGGGTGGAACTGGAGAGGCCAACAAAGGGAAACAGTCGAGCAAGGCCAGGCTCGCCCTCACTGCCATAAGACGGGACATTCACTAGATCGGTGTTGGCATAAGCAAGGGAAATGTCTCAGATATGGCAGGACACAACATCATATTTGGGACTGCGCAATGTGTACCGCTCCTGGAAATAAGCCAGTGCCACTATTAGAAACACGAAAATAAGTCGGACAATCGAGCAAGTGCGCTTACCCGTGTCTTTGCTTTAGCAGGCAAGAGGGCTCGAACGCGACAAATATGGTGGAAGGTATATTTTTGGTATCTGATCACCATGCTAAAGTATTGTTTGAGATCATCACACTCCTTTATTGCACTACATTTTGCTCATAACATGCATACCTGCATGGAACGCATGACTATTTGCTTAGAGGTGTCAGCTCCTTTGGGTGCGAGCCAAATAACTGATGCCATATATAATGCATGTGAAATAAAAGATTGACGATGTGTGTTTTCCTGCTAATTGTATATTATTGCCTATATTTGAGTATGATATTATTCTAGGAATGGATTGGTTATCTACACACTTTGCACAAATAGACTGCACAATAAGACGTTAAGTTGTGTAAACCTAGAAACCCATAGTATAGCTATCGGGTAGGGCACAAATCTCGTTAGCCCCGATCATTTATGCCATTAAGGATAGAAAAGCGATCTCAAATGGGGCACAAGGGTACTTGGCATTTGTAATTAATAAGCTTAAGGTTGAGACCCAGATTCACCAGGTGCCTATAGTGTCGGAATACCTGGACGTATTTCCGCAAGAACTCACTACACTTCCCCTGGATAGGGAAATCAAATTCACCATTGAGACATTACCAGAAGCACTGCTAGTAGCAAGAACATTGTACAGAATGGCTCTAGTGGAACTACAAGAGATGAAGGCTCAACTACATAAGTTAATGGATGTGGGATTTATTCGACCTAGCACATCCCCGTGGGGGGCTCCAGTGCCATTTGTCAAGAAGAAAGATGGGTCATTGAGACTGTGCATAGACTATCGCGGTCTTAATAGTATGACCATCAAAAATAAGTATCCCCTCTCGAGGATCGATGAGCTCTTTGACCAACTTCAAGGAGCCATGGTGTACTCAAATTTTGATTTACAACAAGGGTACTATCAGTTGAAGATTAAGGACGAAGACATACCTAAGACAACATTCCAAACTAGGTGTGGTCACTTCGAATTTGTAGTGATGCCATTCAGTTTGACAAATGCCCCTGCAGTTAGAGATGTTAAATGGGCTCGGGCCCGCGGGCCAACCCGTGTAACCCGGAAAATTAGCAGGGTTAAGGCCAGGTTTTTTCTGGCCCGTTTAAATTGGGCCTTTTTGGCCCAGATCGGTTAACCCGCGGGCTAAACGGACCTGCCCGCCAGGCCAATCAGGCTAGCCCGCGGCCCTTTTTTTGTGCATTTTTTGTATTCCAAAATAGAGGATTGGTGAATTAAGGGATAACAAAACTTACCAAACATTTCCTGAGAAAGATATTTTTATAATGACTTAAAATGTGATCATTTATGATGACTTAAAATGTTATATAATTTATATCCCTCTAATAAATACAACACTATAGTCTAAATAGTTTAAACACTTCATGACTTGAAATGTGACAAATAATTGAAACCTTATGCAAATAATCATAAAGATGAATTTATTTCATTTTGAGATTTCAACTTCTCTCACGCACAAATATTGAACATCAAATTGCATTTTATCATTCTTTACATTTATTTAATTTGTTTGACAAAAGTCAAAAGGTATTAAACAAATATTTATTATATGGGTGTTTATCATTCTACATTGTAGTTTGTTGTTTCTATTTTTATTTTAGAAATGAGTTTTACTTACACATATTTTTGTTTTAACACTTATTGCATTAAGCATCTTTACTAAAGTCTCAAAGCCTTTGGTGATAATGATGATGTTTGAATTGTATTTTGAATTTTAAGACTTTTCTCCTTGTAATGCAACATAAAAAAAATTGTAATATAGTTTTTTGCATATTTAGTTTAATGTTATATTGTTATACATGCTTTAGTTTAAAATTTAGATTTAGATAAAAAAATTCTTGGCTTGTAGCCCGATAGTAGCCCATTTAGCCCGAAACCCGCTAGGTTTAGGGTTAGGTTCGCAAAATGCTAGCCCGTTTAATAGTGGCCCATTTAACCCTAAGCCCGTTTAGCCCGAAGCCCGTTAGGGCTGGCCCTATAGGTCTAGGGCTAGCCCGTTTAACATCTCTACCTGCAGCATTCATAGATTTAATGCATAGAGTTTTTCGGTTTTACCTCGATCAATTTGTAGTAATCTTCATTAACGACATACTCGTGTATTCCAAGTCGAGAGAGGATCACGAACGTTATTTAAAGATTGTACTTGAGACACTACAACAACACAAATTGTACGCCAAATTCAGCAAGTGTGAATTTTGGCTGGAGAAAGTCACGTTCCTATGTCATATAGTGTCTGGAAATGGAATCACATTGGATCCATCAAAGGTACAGACCATTGTTGAATGGGAACAACCAGAAACAGTGACACATATCCAAAGCTTTTTGGGATTGACTGGAAATTACCGAAGGTTTATAAATGATTTTTCTAAGATGGCTGGACCACTTTCGTGATTGACTCAGAAGCAAGTCAAATTTGAGTGGAGCGACAAGTGTGAATCCAGTTTTCAAGAGCTGAAAAATGACTCACAACTGCTCCCGCCCTAGCTCTTCCAAGTGGAAGTGAAGTATTTTTAAAAAAAAAAAAGTGGAAGTGAAGTTTTTGTTATTTATAGCGACGCTCAAAGGAAGGACTATGAGTCGTACTCATGTAAGAGGGAAGAGTAATCGCTTACGCCTTGTGGAAACTCAAACCATATGAGGAAAACTACCCAACGCATAACCTAGAGCTGGGAGCAATAGTATTCACATTGAAGAAGTGGCGAAACTACCGATATGGAGCAACATTTACCGTTTTCACGGACCACAAGAGTTTGAAGTATTTTTCTCCCAGAAGGATCTCAATTTGAGGCAGAGAAGGTGGATGGAACTTATTGAAGATTATCAATTCAATATCTAGTACAACCTTGGGAAGGCAAATGTAGTGGCAGATGCCTTAAGTAGAAATTCTAGTGTAGTCAGGCTTATGATTAGGGAATGGAAATCCTTAGAGGAGTTGAGTGTATGGAATCCAATGAGAACGGATACTCAGATATTTTACACCAATATCTCGGTTAGGCCTGAGTTACTAAGTGAGATTAAAGCAGCACAGGAGGGAGAACCAAAATTTAGAGAACTTACAAAAAGGTTCTAAAAAGAAATCGACCAAAGTTCTTGGTAGTAGAAGATAAAATCTTAAGCTTTAAGAACTGGGTGTGTGTGCCAAACGATGAGGTGTTGAGGAATATGATTTTAGGAGAAACACATCGTTCAAAGTACACAATACATCCCGGAGATAATAAAATGTACAAGGATTTGAAGCAACATTTTTGGTTGGTAAACATGAAGAACCAAGTAGCCGAGTATGTGGCAAGATATCTGACTTGCCAACGTGTCAAGGTTGAACACCAACGGCCATCAGGGTTACCACAACCATTACAAATTCCCCAATGGAAATGGGAATTTATCACAATGGACTTTGTAGCGGACTAAAGGAGGACATGATACCATATGGGTTGTGGTGGACAGACTCACTAAATCAGCCTATTTCTTGTCGATCAAGAAGATGGATAGTTTACATAAACTGGCACAAATTTATATCCGAGAGATTGTACGACTGCATGGAGTACCAGCTGACATTATTTCAAATAGAGACCCGAGGTTTGTCTCAAGATTCTAGAAGTGTTTGCACGGGAAATTGGGAACAACACTAAGCTTTAGTACGTTTGCCCATCCGCAAATCGATGGACAATCAAAGAGGACAATTCAATCTCTCAAGGATATGCTAAGAGCTTGTATTCTGGATTTTCAAGGAAGCTAGGATTCTCACTTGCCATTAGTAGAGTTCGCCTACAACAACAGCTACCAGGCGACAATAGGGATGGCGCCTTATGAAGCAATATATTGGCGAAAATGCATATCCCCGTTACACTGGGAGATTGATGACCAGTGGACCCCGAAAAGAGAAACGAAACTCCAGCAAACCATTTCCAAGAATGGACTTGATACAGGAGACTGTAGACAAGGTCAAATTGATAAAAGAAAAATTTGGACAGTTCAGAGTCGGCAGAAGAATTATGTAGACGGAGAAGAAAGAAAGGACTTGGATTTTGAGGTTAGAGATGAAGTATTCCTCAAACCCTCACCACGAAAGGGATTAATCCACCCAAAGAAGGGAGAAAAGTTAAGTCTGAGATACATTAGGCCGTATAAGATACTCATAAGGATCGGGAAACTAGCTTATCAATTGGAACTCCCACCTCTTATTGCTAGAATGTATGACGTGTTCTACGTCTCCAGATT
Source organism: Rehmannia glutinosa (assembly GCA_016081115.2). Classification (NCBI taxonomy): domain Eukaryota; kingdom Viridiplantae; phylum Streptophyta; class Magnoliopsida; order Lamiales; family Orobanchaceae; genus Rehmannia; species Rehmannia glutinosa. The sequence goes on along the minus strand of CM071928.1, from coordinate 54,493,250 downwards.
GAGGAAATGCCAACCCAACCCCAAGCACGTTATCGCAAAATAAATCCCTCCAATAATGGAGAATTCATCGTATACCGAGAAGCCTATGCAAATCATCGATAGGCGAGTGAGACAACTGAGAAAGAGAGAGATTACAATGGTCAAAGTAGTGTGGCAAGCACATGATCGAGATGAAGATGCTACCTGGGAGATGGAAGAGGATATGCGAAGACAGTACCCAGAACTATTTTATGAAGAATTTGAAGACCAAATTCTCTTAAGGAGGGGAGGATGTGAGGCCCCGGCTTTTTATTAGCTATAATTCAAATTTTTGTAATATTGACAAATGATGTACTACTTGGCTATGTGTCACAATAATTATATTAATGGAACATAGCATTAATCTTGAATTCCCTTAGTATTTGACTACTTATTTTTTTGTTATTTTATTTAATTACTAATTTCTACTTACTAATTAATTACCTAAGCATTTTATTTCATTAACTTGTACATTAGAATTTTAATAACAATCATGACTATAGAAACGTGAGGTAACTTATCTATTTAAGTGATATAGATATAAGACTTGACATATAATAGAACTAATGTGTAAGAGAGATGATAAGGGATTTGGGAGATGTGAAAAAGGGACTCAATTATCACCAAATTTTACCCAAAAAAAAAAGAAAAGAAAAATTGTAGGAGGATAGAGGGAGGGGGCGGCCAAGTGGGCTATGGAGGAGCAAGTTCTTCAATACCCCTCTAATCTTACAACATACGTATTAGGCATGCAAGCCTTTCCACCATTTCAAGACAACTCTTGCCATTTCAAGGCAAGCATGCCTCAACTAGCCACAAAAACACAAGCTTCAAAAAAAATAAGCACTTGAGTGCCATAGAGGGAATGGGGGCGGCCATAAGGGATAGGAGAAGAGGAAGACTTCATCTTATGCAAAACTTCCATTCCTCATCTTCACTTAAACACTTTACCAAAAAATCAACTCATTCCTCTCCCCCCTAAGGACCGATCGAATTCTTGCAACCAAAGGTAAGAAAATTCTTCCTTTTTTCCTCCTAAGACTCAAACTCTTCTTCTTCACCTTTTTAACTTGAAATTCCTACTTCTTGTAGCAACTATAGAGGGCCAAAATTTGAAGAAATAGAATAAGCTTAGTGTTGTTGTGTAGAGAGTCTCAAGAAGTAAACAATCAAAGGTAAGAAACCTCCTTAAGTTAGTATTCTTTTTTCTCCTTTTCACCTCCAACCTCCACCTTCTTGACACTATTTTACACCACCTAGGGGCTGCCTAAGGTTCTTGGAGCCAAGAGAGGGTGCAAAAAGAGTAGAAACTACTTTAGGACCACTACCTTTGAAGACTAAGAGGTGGATGTAAAATTCTTCTAAAATATCCACCATCTCTTCTACCAATTGCATGAAAATTCATTTTTATATGTAAATTTTTGAAATTTATGGATTTTACAAGTATTTTAGAGTATTATATTCTAATAGATTTTTAAAAAGAGGAGCATGATTTTATACTTGCAAAAATATAGATTAAAAATGCCTATTGTTATGTTTTATAGTGTTTATTGATATGTATGTCAAAATATGGTTTAGAAATACTTAATATTAATTTTTATACTTAGGTTAAATTCTAGACTTTTGACTTGGTAGTTAAATCTGAACATTGGACCATTTTTTCAATTTTTGCAAAATATAGGGCCCAAATTGTAATAAATAAAATTGTACAAGGGCCCCCTATAATTTCAAAATTTTGGACTTAAAACACTGTAATTTTGATATATTGAGTGACTCGAAAAATTTGGAAACCCTTCAGGTCAAGAAATGCGATAAAGAACAAACTTGGCACTAAAATGTAAAAGTTTAAACTTAAAGGACCAAACTGAAATTTTAGAAACTTGGACAGTCCCTGTACCCAAAAACATACTAACTTAACAATTATGACTTTTTGGACCCTTAGTTCAAATTTCATAACAATAGGACTTGAAACGAGTCCTTATAATGACAAAATCATTTTTTGGCCAAAATTGTAATTTTCAAAGATAGGACACCTAACCTGCGAATTTTCAAAACTGCTTATACTACAAATTCTTTTTGTCTTAAGAGTAATTTTAAACTTGGAATCATATTTAAACTCCTCCCGGTTTAAGAGATATCTATTTTTAAAGTATCGGATCAAAAATATAGATTTTGGAAAATAGAGGACTGACTTGTAAATTTCAAAAATCTGACCCCAAGTTTCTGAAATTCTAACTCTATGGAAATTTTAGAAAATTCAAGAACTGACCTTACTCCTTTTCAAGTCCGGGATTGGAAATTATCGAATATTTAAAACCCGATAAGAAAAATATTCTTCCTAGTAAAAGGATATATTTTAATAAAAAATTGCTAAGGACCTAGAAAATTTATGTTTTCAACTTTCGTTTACTTATATTATATTAAGGTATATTTTATAATAATTATCCAATGAAAATTTATATATTTTTTAATTATTTATCCAAGATATGAATTGGGACTTCTTTAACCGAATAAATACGCGATTAATAAGGTGACTACCTCGCCCTGAATAAATCTATATTATTGAACTACGGACTTATGCATAATGTATTGAACCAAATATCATCTCCGGCTAGATTATCCACTCGGTAACTAGACCGCATATTTTAACTTAACTAAACTCGATAATGGATACTGTGTGACTAGATCACTCCGAATTTCTGACTAACTTACTATGAATTACTTGAATGAAATCACCTTTAACCGTGTCTATAGAATGGATAAGTCGTGTATGGGATGATGGATTAGCTCGGTTGCAATCCCGTACCGACCTCCATCGTCCTAATCCCAACCTCGAGTCGGATAGGAGAGTTCGATGGGTGATTGAGTCGTAGTTTGTGTATAATCATGATTGCGATGATCTCCGGGCCTTGCAAGCCTTCTTGTTGGAGACGCCGGGCCTTCAAGGATATTGGCTCCGGCTCTGTCCATTTGGAGGGATAAGGTGATCTGTTAAAGGAGCGGATGTTTGATCGACGCGTCTCCATTGTATAAGGTTGGATGGTTGGCAGCACACTTTTCGTGCACAACTCGTTGAACAAAAATTGGTTGGCGTCATACTTTTATGCGCAGCCACTACTGCTTGACTTTTTACTAATCGTTCTTAACTTACTTGATTACATGGCCAATTTTATTTATTAAATGTATGATGATGTTACATGTACGACTCATGCATTAATTTCCATGAAACTATTTTTCTGCACAACTATAAGCCACATTCGCACACCCGCACCCATCCACTAAGAATTTTTGTCTCACCCCCTGTTTTAACAACTAGAGAATGAGGATCCGTACCAGGTGGATGGCGACGAGGACCCACAAGCACCGGATTAGTTCCTTTATTGAAATTCTGATTGGCTTAAGATGGATCGAACTTGTTTTGTATTAGATATGTTTCCAAACAACTTCAAGCTGTAATAGTAGGGCGTATGACCCTTAAGAATGATTGATATTATTGACTTGTATTTTCTGATTCCGCTGCAAACCGTACTCTAACTAAGTTAATTGCATTATATATGCTTATTTAAGGATTTTATTATCTCTATTGGTTCTATGTTGATGGATAAATGGGTCGGCTTAAACCGGCATAAGTTTGAATGTCTGTGTCGCGGCTCCCATTTTGGGGCGTGACATTTCGTCCCTTAAATGGGGTTTATTCAGACTTTTAGTTCGGTCACAACTTGTGGTAGGTAATGGAGACCGGCTAGATGTTGTGTGAATTTTAAAAACATGTTCAATAAATTTTTTAGTACTCTAAGTGGTCTAACTAGGAGATTCGGACCACACTTTTTTTCAAATTTTTAATTTAGTCCTTTAAGTGAAAATATTCAGAGATTCGGTCCACTTATACATATAATTTCTCGTTTTAAAAATTTAAAGTTAAATTCAGTTCAAGCATTAATATAATATATAGAAAAATAATTTTAATTTAACTATAAATAAGATAAAACAAATTTACAATTTTAAATAAAATGAGTGATTTGTAAAAATTAGAAAAATAGAATATTAAATAAAATTATACTTATTACTCTAGTTAGTTAAATAAGAGACGGAAATATTGATATATAATATGTACGAGTATATTATGATTATATATCAAATGTTATGGTGAAACAATTGACAAATATTATAGAAATAATTGATATAGGGACTTTTATACGTACAGGTAAATACGAAAAAAATACTTGTTCGGAAAAAAATACGACTTATTTCAACATTATCATTATATGAAATTTTAAATTCAAATTTTAAAACAATAAAAATAAAAATAAAAAGTACATCCATCGATCGCTCTCAACCCGATCCACCATCAGACCCCCTTCCTATCTAACTAATTGAATGTTCAAAATTATAGATATTTAAAAAATTCAATGTTATGATAAATAACATGTGTTTTGTAAAATTAAGATATTTATCAAATAATTTAATTATCCTTTTAGTTATAGATATATTTTCTAACATTGTTGTTTTTTTAATTTTTATAAATTATTCATTTTATGATATTGTAAATTATTTTTATTTTACTCATAGTTAATTTGAATACATTTTTCTATATATTATATTTATAGTTGAATTTTGAATTGAATTTTTAATTTTTTAAAAGTGAAATTATATTTATAAGTTGATTGAATCTCTAAAAAATTCATTTAAAGGACTAAATTCAGAATTTGGAGAAAAGTGAGGAATGAATCTCCTAATAGTCCGCTTAGAGGACTAAAAAATAATTTTTGACTTTTTTTTAAATTTACACATTAGCTTGACGGTAACCATTAGCTGCTACATGCAGTGACCGAACTAAAAGTCTGGAAAAAAAACTCACTTAAGGGACGAAATGTCAAAAAAAAAAAGTGAGGACCAAATCTCTGAAAAGGTCCACTTTAGATACTAAAACAAATTGTCATGTGATATATGTATAATTGTTATTTGGGCTTAGCCCATTTCTTCATAGTTATATAGAATTATATTAAGTTGATTAGATTCAGTTAAAATACTTATTTTAATTGAAGAATGTATCTCACAATATGTATCCAAATATTATACATATTACATATATCCATACATAGCATTATGTATTTATATAAGAAGACAAATACATAGTTCTTAATGTATTTTTCATGATTCTTGTGTATAATAATTTTTTGTTTGACTTCAACAATAAAGAAAAATATTAATAAATTGTATTTACCACATATTATTTGATACTATTTTAAAATTATCGCACCAATGCAGGGAGATATAATTCATACAACTATTAGTAAAATGCACATGTCACAGTACAAAAGGCCTTACAAATATACATTTTCTGCAGTGCACGGGGGTCACATCTAGTATTAAATAGTACACTATATGTTTAGTTTAACTTTATTAAGTAACTATTATTGAAAAAGTTATATATTCGCCCCCCTAATAAAAAATCATGGCTTCGTCCCATGCCGATGATATTTCTTCACGTGCACAGGACAAGATATCAAATCATCTAAAGTTATAAGACAAAAATTTATATGAGACCGTCTCACCAGTCTAAATCCGTGAGACGGAGCCCCATATCCAAACTCAACTCAATAGGGCAGTGGTATTTTGGAGATTATGAAGAAATGATAGGATAAATATCGGAATTATCCTCTATTAAGAGACGGAAAAAGAAAGGGTCTGCGAGCCAATCCAACATTTTTGCTCCTCCATGCGATGGGCTCCGTGAGGCCAAGGTGTAACTTTATATTTAAGTTGGGAGCCCTTGTTCCTGCATGTTTTGGCATTTGTAATTCACTAGAAAAAGATTTTTTTAAAAACTACAACAAAAGACTTTAATTATAAAGGACTGTAAAGTTCATACATTCTCACTAGCCAATATCCACAACCCAAGCCATAGGTCCCCTCCTATTAATAAAATGAAAAGAAGAGAAAACAGAAGCAAGATACGAAGGAAAAAGAAGAATTTGTGAGAAAAGAAAAAAATATAGTATCGTCTCGTTTCACTGCACGCCGCTGCTTAACTGCCTCGCTATAGGTGGCAATCCACCCCTCCTTCTACTTCGCCTTGCCCTTGCAATTCAATTCCACCATCAGTCGTCCTCATAGTTGCGGCTTTCTTCTCAATTGACAATTAAAATTTATCGAAAGCTTTAAAATGGAATATTATCTTTTTTCATTTTTTTTCATTTTTTTATTTCGATTGTCGTGTATTTGATTCATGATGGATGTATGACGAGAAAATGTGTTTTCATTTTGATGAAATATGTTGTTGGAGTAAATATGTATTTCATATTGTTTTGGTAAATAGTATTAGCTAGACGTGTAAGTAAAACGTATTACATGTTGAAATGAAAAATATTACACGTTAAGTAAAAACTATTACACATTTAAGTAAAAAAAATATTACATATTGAACATAAAAGTATTATAGTCCTCTGTGAAAAGTATTTCACGGTTAATATATTTAAGTGAAAAAAGTATTATATCTTGAACTAAATAGTATCACATGTTAAACTAAAAAGTATTATAGTTTGAAGTGAAAATTATATGTATTCAAAGTAAAAATGCAGATATTATTTATTACAAAGTTATATACAATCTTGTTTAAAAGTATCACATTTAATTACAAAAAGCATCACTTTTGTTCTAAAAAGTGCATGTTTACAGAAGTAACAAAACTGGAAAAAAAAACAGTATACTTGTTAATATGGAGTCATTGCGTATCTCCAACCCCATATATATTAACAAGTGTATCATTTTATTTATAAAAAGTATTACATTTTCTAGCTAAAGTATTACTTTTTGGCTTAAAAGTATGACTTGTCTCAAAAGTATTACTTTTTGGTCAAAAAGTATTACCGCGCAGATTTTGGCAGACTAATGATTGTGGGTTTTTTTTACCCGCGATTTTTTTATCTGACCCGATCCAACCAATCTCACGGACATAGATTCATGAGACGGTCTCACAAGAGCCTACTCAAGTTGTAAAAATTATTACACTTTAATACATATACTTTGCATGTTTTTCTCAGTTGCCACCCAAATATTGCATATTTTCTCACTTTGTTCCTGTTTTTAAATTAAAAAAAATATATGCAAATGCTTGCATTTATCTTTTTCAATCTATAAAATTATTTTACAAAATAGTTTAAAATATATTCTAAATCTTATTATTGGAAATTCGTAATTTTATTCAACTTAAAATTTACATATAAACTTTTTTCTCTTTTAAATTTATCATTAAATTTAAATTTAAAATTTAATAAAGTAATTAATGGATGGAGTGAGTAAATCAAGAAGAACGTTAAAATGAATAAATAAAATAAATCAATTTAACCATAATAATTTTTTATATAACTAGTATTATTTAAAATTTTGTGGATTAAAATAGATAAGTACATATTATCACTTATAATTTATTTTTAAGCATCAATTATTATTGTTATTATTATTATTATTATTATTATTATTATTATTATTATTATGATGATGATGATGATGATGATGATGATGATGATGATGATGATGATGATGAAAAGAGGTGGCAAAGTGCAAATCGTTTACAATATTGGTGGCAAAATGACAAATAATACAAAGATTGGGTGACAAAGTGTAATAACTTTAGATGGTACATATGGAGTCATAGGTGGTAAAGTGCAAATAGCGTGTGGTTTAAGTGATCAACTGGAAAATAAATTGTTGATGTTGGACACCAAAAAACGGTTATATAGTTCAAATGGCTAAAATATCCCTTTTGGGTATGTAATTATTCTAAAACTTCCACCAAACAACCAAACCATATATGTGCTAAATTAGTGATGAATGTGTTTGGATTGGTTCTGATATATCCATTCAATATTCAAAATCGGATAATATGTTTATTTATGAAAACCAAGAACATATACATAATTAAGATGTAGTACATAGATCAACAACACTTAACATAAAAAGACAACATAACATAATACAACAAAACAGAACAAATTTTATTGAAAGCAAATTATTGCAGGAGCAAATAAGTGCAACACCACACACCATTGGCCTCATTTTTCTGGTGTTGCACCTGCAGGTTCTAACTTGGAAATTGCACGCGCGGCCTCAGCAGCAGTTTCCTTTCCCTGTAATTAATTAAAAGGCAAGCAATAAGTTATATATATAGTTATAAATAAATGTTATTATTAGTCTGTTTTAGATCAAATAGTGTTTTCTAAATAAGTGTTTTATTATGTTTTACATTCATGACATATTCGGCATGTACATGTAATATATAATAAAACACAAGCTAAAGTAAATAATACAAAATCATCACATTTTAGATTGAGTTTCAATCAGCATAACAAGATATATAGTTTTGGGAGTTCATGAAATTAGTTAAATAAGATGCCAGAGTTGGAAATTAAATTTCTCCTTTTTCCTTGGTCATATATATATATATATATATATATATATATATATATATATATACACCAAGTGCACTTAGCCAGGAACTAATTAAGTTTGACGAGCAAGAAAAACATGAATATGTTATATGATAACAGGTTACCCAATATTTATGTATTATCGACACGACACAATATTTATTATAACATAGGTTACCCATTTGAATCCGACAAAATTATTAAGATATCACGCGTCCAATTCAAAAACACAGTTCCCACGTAAAAAATTGTTCCCGCGTTATTATTTATTTGAAAATATTTTTCTCACTTTGAAATTAACTTGCAAATATTTTGATATATGCTTTAAAGATAATATATATGTACATATATTACGAAACTTAGATATATACATACATATATATATATATAAATTGTCTCTAGGTGCAATCAAATGATAGTTTTACATCTTGGAAGACCTACATCTTGTTTTAAAATCATTATTAATTATCCTCTAAATAAGAAGAAAACCATTATAAAATAAGAGAAACAAAAAGTTCTGTGAGATAGAACAAACTACTATACTAAATCATTAGCATATGTTGACATACCAAATTAATATAGTACTATATATCAAACAAATAAGAATTTGTATTAATCAATCCTAGTACAAGTTTTCCGGAGCGTAAAAAATTTATTCCATATCATTTTATATTATAAAAAATTAAAAATCTAACAAAGCATAACAATTTAGCGATTTAGTAGACCAATAAATTAAATACTTCAAAGAAAACTAAAATCTCAACACACACACACACACACGTAATAGATTATATTTTTGCAAGATCTGCACACACACACACATAAATATGATGAAAGATAAATATTTACAAGATATGCATACACACACATATGGTGAGGAAAGCTAATTTTTTACTAGATCTACACACACACATGAACAGATACATACATATATATATATATATATGTGTGTGTGTGTGTGTGTGTGTGTCTTAGAAAGATTAATTTTACCCCCAAGAAAATCCTAGTGGCCTCCTCAGGTGTATGAGTGTTTATTACCGTAAGAGCTGCTTCCTGTTATATATACAAAAAAGAAAAAAAGAAGAAAATGTTACATTCATATTCATCAATTTAATGATGTGACATATATAGTAGAGCTTTATATGCATATCATGCATGCATATTAATTAAAGTAGCCAAAATAGCATTTTAATTAAATATTGATTAATTATATATACATGTAGTAAATTATAGTGAAATGAAGAAAATATACTGGGCGGGGCACAAACCCTAAGGAATGCCAATTCTGCCTCACTCAGGGTTTTTGGTTCCTCCATTGAAACTTCTCTTTCAAGCTTTGGAGCAGCTGGTGGGCCCATATTTTTCTCCATTTTAATTTTTCAGTGAAAAATCGATCTTTAAGTAATAATAATATAAAGATGTGTGTATTTTGTTGGTGTGGGTTTAGCTAGATTTATAGAAAAAGAGAGGGTTGGAATGAAGAAAAATGAAGGGCAAACGTGGCGAGAAAAGAGTTGTTACGATAACGCCTGTCAAACTGCATGCATGGTTGAGGGTTGGACAAATTTTGTTATAACATCAGCTTTTATTCCCTCACCTTATTTTGTCCCATTTCAACTCAAAAAATCTGTTTGTATGTGCATATATTTGTCAAGAATTATTAATGCCTTGCTGGAACCTCAAACTTGCTATACAAATAACATTTTTTGAATTATATATATACGTATATGTATCATGCCATTAATTGTTAATTATTTACTGTGTTTATTTCTGTTTTATAGATATACATTAAATATATTTTTGATAGTTGTATGCAAATATAGCAAATTTAGAAAGAAAAAAAATAACATATATAGATATAGATGGATACAAATTAATTAATATCATGAGAATTTATTAGAATTGCCAAAATCTTATTAGTGCAAACTCCTACCTCATTAATTGACCATAAATCTTATATTGTTTCATCATCAACACATTAATATGTCAATGGTCATGTTGTTAGCATTTGAAGTAATTGGCAAATATAAGAAAGATCTCGATCTACTGATATATTTTTGGGTTATTATTATTGATAGAACTCTAAATATTGCATGTCTTTTTTATCGTATGATCAAATGATCTGCACTGTTCATGAGAAGGGAAGAGTACCCGTCTGATTTTCTAACCGTGTATTTCAAACAAATATTTATAATTAGCCATCTTTTAGTTCAATTATTTATTTTGCTATTTTTTCATGACTCGGGATGGAGAAATGTAACGCATCGATTTTTTTGAAAATTGACCAAATACCCAATCATGAAATACAAAAAGGGTATGCATGTAAGTCTTTAATCAAAATGACTAAAAAATATGTTTTTTTGAATAAGATGGTTAATTTTTATTTTCAAAAATGAAAACATGTAAATGACCAATTTGGCCTATTAATTCCCCTATTTCCACTTATTTCTAAAGCTCTTGTCTAGTGAGTCCTAGCATCTTCCCCATCAAATGGACCCAATTTTTTTTTCTTCCTATTTTACAATCCATTGTTTCACTCTACTTATAAAAAAACATGATAAATGATTATATAAAGTATGCGCTTACTATTTATCATAATACACATTAATTTATGTAGATTTTCCTCCATGTCTCAATCCTCCATCAACGAGCAAACAAGCTCGGCCCAATGGGCCTCAAATTTACAATAATGTATATTCAATGGGGCCTCTAGCTAGCCATCTCCGCAGTGAAAATGGTGTTCTCTATTTAAAATATATCAATTTTCCTCGAAAAGAAATAATCTAATTAAATTTAATAACCAAAATGGAAATTTAAGTTGGAAGTATTATGTTATTGAATTTTCCTCATTGACGCGAAAGAATTCCATATTTAAATTAACGAGATGACAGAAGCTAGCTTAGATGGACAAGCAGAAATGAGAAAACTATTCAATTATTCATACATAAAAGTATTTATCTATTGTTTGTTTGAATAGTTAAATTGTTCGTAAATGATCATGTTATTATTAATTAATATTTTATTAAATACATTTGATTATTTTATTTCAAACAATAATGAATTATATATTATCATCACACGGAAACACGCCATCATTAGAATTTTTTCCAACTTTACTGTTGTGGATTGTCAAATAATTACATTTTACAAGATTGGAACTTAATGGAAATAATTTTGGGAAAACTATGTACTGAATGTATGGTTTTATCCATGCTACACCCAGAGGAATACTCCATGTGAGTAACTACCATAAATTTATTTTGGATATACACAAATTCACACAATCACATGTAGTACGCGTGTATTGTGTTCAAATTATGGTAAATATTGCACCTGGTGTATTTCTCCAAGAGGAGTATGTAGTATGCACTAGACTTGAATGTATTTTGAGAATTATTTTTTTTACGAGCGGGGTCTCTTGTAAGATGGTCGTACAGTGCAACGGATTGTACTTTTAGTGTAAAAATTGATACTTTTAGGGTAAAAAATGATACTTTTAGTGTAAAAAGTGATACATTGTCTGAATACCCAAAACAAATTAGTATATTCATATAAAGTATCACCCTTCGCACCGTGCGACCGTCTTATACAATTTTTTACCTTTTTGACATACTAAATTCATAAATACTCATTCAGTCAATCGACCAGTATATTCTTTTAGTAATTTTAATAATTTTTCATTATATCTGTTTAAAAAGCGTTATTATAAGCTATACGTAATAATAATAAAAAAAAATCATATTGTATCATAACTTGAACCGATTAGAAAATATCCAAAACAAGGGAGCAACTTAATATGGTGTATAAGAAATACAGAGAACGTGACCCCAAATGCCGTATTATATAGGAGAGAGAATCTTCTTTAGAACCCAGTTAAGGGCCAGAACCAACTGTCAGCAGAGCAAAATAGCTTTTCACGTCCGTTAACTCTTTTTAGTTTTCTTTCTACTTATTTTAACGATTTCTGCTTTTCCGTCAATCAGAATGGCATGTGACTCAATGCCACGTGTCCCACTCCATCAAATACCATGGATGACATGCTCCATTCATGCGTCGATGTGTCATGTGTGGTTGTTTGCTGGATAGACAAATAATAACATACACATATGCCATTGAAGACGACCCATGTTTGATTATATGTGTGTGCTTTATGCATTGGGGCAAAGGTTTTCTACTTTTCTTGGAGTCCCATATGCAAGGGTGTTCCTTTTCAATTACTATTTTAACCTCCTTTGTCTCAAAACCAAAAAAGACTTGAAATTGATAAAAAAAAAACATGTTATATCTAGAAAAATAAATAAAAATATGGCTTTTGACCATAAACGATAACGTGATATGATTCATAAAATCAAATAAAAAACCTCCTTGTCTTTTTTTTTAGCATATATGGGTAGACTTAATACATGATGTTACATGAGATTTGTCCAAAGATAAAATTTTAGTGTCACAATTTGAAAGATAACATATTTAAAAGATAGTTAGATAGAATCCTTGAATTTTTGATTATTTTTACTTTTAAATTCAAAAATATATATTCTGAACTAATAGTATTTCTCAATAAAAATATCTTCGGATAGATTTGATCAACATCGGCTTTTCCAAACTAATTGTGAGCAAATCTATTTTTTTGGGATTATATTTTATCTTTTAGAATCTGAATTAAATTTGTTATCATTTATGTACGTAGGATCGCCACAAAGATAAATGTGAGGCACCATGTGGAATTGAGAGAACGAGAAGTCAACAAATATCTAAGGTTAATGAGGTGATAATGTGTGTCGACTTTGATTTTTCTTTTAGTATATAGGATAGATATTGTTGGGGGCAAAAATGGTATTTCATTAATTAATATATAATTCATTTTATATATGTTTATTTAATATTAATTGCTCAATGAGCTCTTAATAAATAAACCGGCCCAAAAAAGTATGGGTTTGGCCCATCGGCCGATTTCTCCTACGTGAACTGGCCCATAGGCCAAATTCTCCTACACGGCCTACGGGGCCCATCTCTCAGATATAAAAAGGTCTCTCATATTATCTATAAGTTAATTAATTCATAATCCTCCTACTCATTTATTATACAATATTTGTTTACTGTTTATTCTCTCGTTCACCATGCTGACTTGAGCGTCGGAGGGGTCTCCTGGGAAATCCCCAGAGACCCCTAAAGTTTGCGTATGTGTATAGACAAGTTCCCAATCGAAGAATTTTCCAGCTCTTGAAGAAGAAGACTTGATGACTTCCCCTTTGGGAAGAGAAAGACGAGAAGACTTCCCCTCGGGGAGAGGATTGACGTGAATACTTCTCTCTCGGGAAGAGGATTTTGGTCAACCCAGTTGAGTTGGAGTGATCTGTCTAAAAAAAGCGAAGATCATTTTGGCAAATGTCGTGGTAATAGCAAATGCACACAGACACAGACCTGACCTCAAGCACTGGGAGTCAGATCTCAAGTTGCAGGCCCTAGGAACAGAGACTAGCAAGAGGAAAGGTCATCAAGAAGGCGGGAGGCCAGCTACCTCTCCATCGGAAGGGTGCCTCCTCCTTCGCAAGAATAAAGGGCGCCGCAAACTCCATCCAGATGAGTCATTGAAGAAATTTACCTGCTCATCGGAAGGATGCCACATCCGCCATGGGAGAGAAGACGTTACCACCGCTAGGCAGAAGAGGGGTTTGACCCTAAAGAAGTTCACCTGACTTGGGAAGCCTTCCAAGCTTGTTGGCTTGCCTTGTCTTGCAGCATTGATGTGGATCATACCATGAATTAAATGCTCTACAGCCTTTCCTTAATCTCAGCAGGTTTTCAAGTACATCTCATTGGTTCCTTGCTTTTTGCACTCTTTCAGCAAAACAGTTTTATTGCTGGCAGCCTGACACATGCCTATTTCCAGCAAAACTTTGACTTGTCTTGACAACAAATCTCTTTCAGCTTTCTTCATGTCTTGTCCTTTGCATACCCCTTTGACATTCGATTCTAATCATTTTTGGAATGACTTAGTTGTCAGTCAGCTGACTGAGACAACTTTTATGTCACTTGACTGAATCTTCACTTCACTTCACACAGCTGACATACAACTGGGTCTCCTCTTTGATCTTCAGTCAAGTCTTGAAATCTTCAACTTAGCTGACTCCAACTCAGCTTATACAGCTCTATCTATTACAAGTTGAATTACATAGAAAATGGGGTGTCAACTTCCTAATCTAAGTTTTACATGGTATCATCAAAATCTAAACATAAATTTTCCTAACAATCAGAAATCATAACTTGGAGCGATCTGTCCTAAAAACAAGTATCATATAGTATTCTAACTTGCGGTGCAGTTGATGCGGTTTGAGATTTCAAATTATAATTGTACCATCTTATGCGGTGCGTCTAGTTTAAAAATATTAGTTGTGGTTTTTCCAATAAATAATCAATTGTGGTGTGGTGCGGTTTGATTCGGTCGGTTTTAGCAATTTTTGATTTTTGTTGATCAACCCTAATCCCATATGAGTGTGTCTGTTTCATTCTCTACTATCTCCTACTATACTAAAAAGAAAATAACAACGAGCTTGAAAATAATTTACTAGTGCCGCTTAGAAGGCTAGATGAAGGTTAGATATTTGACAATTATTCTTGTAAATGCAAATGAAGAAGGAAAAAACACAAATTACTATATTAAAGTGAGGAAAACCCAACTTATTTATATTGTGCGTGAAAGGTCTTTCGGAATCATTCAAAAGTTTGAAACAAATGGTCGGATTCATGGGTGTCAAATTATGCGAGGTGCACCAAGTGTGACTCATCTATTTTTCGGATGACGCTTTGTCTTTTTAGTGCAAACCAGGAAGAAAGTACAAGGATTCAACAAAGCCTCAATCTGTACTCCAAAGCATCAATTCAACTAATCAATTTTTCGAAGTCTTCAATCTCTTTGAGCAAAAATACTGACCTATTGAAATCCAAAATATTTGTGATTTGTTGAATGTGTCTGTCACGATCAATCGTGGTTTTTATCTTGGATTGTCGTCTTTGATTGGGCGTAATAAGAAAGAAATTTCGAATTTATTAGAGAAAAAGTCTAGAGTAGATTACAGGGTTGGAAGAAGAAACTTTTATCTAGAGCGGGGAAGGAAATTCTTTTAAAAACTGTTGCCCAAGTTGTTCCAATATATGCTATGAGCATCCTCCTTCCAAGGGATTTTTGTTGTGAAATTGAAAGAATGATGAGTTCATTTTGGTAGGGTAAATGTGGTGAGTTGTCCAGAGTCATTAATTGGCTATCTTCGGATAAACTTTATGTTCATAAAAATCAATAGGGTCTCAATTTTAGAAGATTGCATGAATTTAATTTGGCTCTTTTGAGGAAACAAGTTTGGAGATTATTAATAAACTAGAACTCTGTGGTGGCTCGTATGTTTAGAGCCAGTATTTTTCTTCAACTAATCTGCAACATGTACAACTTGGTTCAAATCCTAGTTTTATTTGGAGTATTCTAGCTGCAAGGGATTTTGTTCTCAGGAATTGCAAATTGGGTGATGGAAAGAATATTTCAGTATGGAAGGATCCTTGGTTACCGAATAAAAATACCTATGTTTCTTGCCCTCTGTTGGATATGGTTGATATCACAATCATTAGTGTAATGAAGACATATATTTTGGAATGGGATGAGGATATTGTTGTTGATCTATTTAATTCTATAGATCAACAATTAATATTTGATATCTCTCTGAACTCAAGTGGCGCTGGAGATGTATGGTTATGGACTGGTAACAACATGGGAATTTATACAGTCAAGTCGGGTTATCAATTATTGAGCAAAGAAATGGTTGATCAATTTAACTTTGATCAATTATTCGACTGGAAAGATTTTGGGGTCTGAAGGTACCTGCTAAAGCAAAAATTTTGGTTTGGAGAGCTTGTCCTAATTCCTTGCCTACAAAGGAGAGATTAATTTCAAGGCAAGTCGACCTATCTCCTCTTTGCCCTGTCTGTAATCTTGCCACAAAGACTATTGCTCATGCATTATTTTTATGTCCATGTGCCAAAGCTTGCTGGGATTTGATCTTGCTTAATGGGGATTATTTGGAACAAACTTTGTTTCTGTCATGCATTATACTTTGTGGTTAAAAATTTCAAATGATATGAAGTGTCAGTTGGTAATGGTGATGTGGGCGTTGTGGCATGATAGAAATCAAATAGTTTGGCAGCAGAAAAGCAAAACTCCTCCTCAAATTGTTAACACTGTTGTTTCTAGTTTACACCAATGGCTAGTGGCTCAAGCTTCTGAAACAGTTGATTGGAATTTGTTACCATCAGATGGAGTTGCTATTTGGCAAAAACCGAAGCAATGGAGCCTCAAATGCAATTTGATGCATCCTTATTTTCAAGTGCTTCGAGTCTGGGATTTGGAGGTGTTATCAGGGATGAGGATGGTCATTTTCTTGCTACTATACATGGTAATCTTAATAGCCCTTTAATCCCAGTGGTGGCTGAAGCTTTAGGCTTTAAGGAGATCCTCAGTTGGTTGAAGAAAGGTTGGGAATCATCTCTTATCACTTTGGAGACAGAGTCGCTGCAGATTATCAAGGCTTTAAGAGGAAATTTGACTGATAACTCATATTTTTCTGATATTATTAAAGAGTGTAAAGGTTTATTAAATCTTATGCCTAATGTATCTTATGCCTTTACAAATCCACAAAAAAAAAAAAAAAAAGAAAAAAATTAGTGGCATTTGAGTAAAAACACCCGAACTCAGTGACGAAAAATGGAACCACACAGAACGGTAAGCTGGGCTGCCATTAAGCTAATCATGACGACACATTCAGTCATTCCATACATACATAAACATCATGGCCATGACCATTCTCAGTACTGTCATACATACAAATAATATAATATAATACATACCATACATACATAAACACATACATACAAGAATTGACTTCATTTTGGGGAGGGAGAGAGAGGGAGAATGAAATTAGAAGAAAAAATTCAATCCGATCTAATGTATTTTTTGACGTCCGCAATAAAACCCCTCATCACTCGGCACACATACTTTCTCACTCCTCTCTGTTCATCTTTCTCTCTCTAAAAAGTGAGCTCAATTAGAACTGTCTCTCTCTCTAGTTTTGCTGAAAGATTTTGAGAAGACTTTTTGGCAGCTACCTTATACACTACAAAGTATATCTATATCTATACACTTGTCTGCTCTTGAATTTTGGGTTTTTTTTTTATTAAGGGTAGTGAAATTTTGATTTTATTGATGCTTAAAAGAGTAAAGAATTGTGGGAGTGTACAACTTTAACTTCAATTTACCAGGATTTAACAGATTGCGGAGTTGGAATCTTACTTTGGTAACTATCTGCTCTTCGTTTCAGTATATGTTTTGCTTAAATTTGCATTTTTGTTCTTATAAAGTTTTAGTACTACTCACACTTATGTGTATGTTTGTGTGTGATTTCATGTTTTGTTATGTACGTTTAAAGTGCGTGCGTTTAGTTTTAAATTTTGAGCCCTAGGGAATATCAGCTTCATTTTTGGCTTGGATCGAGTGTTTTTTGTCATTTTTTTACAAGATTAGGGTTCGATTGAGTTTCTTCTTTGCTCGATTTTTTTCTTTAATATTACTAATAGAATGTTAAATATTGTTCGTGAAGTTCACTTGTATTCATTCTTTCTGACAAATTTGATTTCCCTTTCTTTTAATAAAAAGATGAACTTTTACTTGTTATTTGGTTCCTCAATATGTTATTATGAGATTTCGCTTGTTTATTGTTCTCCTGAATTCACTTTTATTACCAGAATTTACTTTTTGCTAATCATTTTCTTGTAAGGAGAAGAGAATCTGACTTGAATTGACTGTTTCATGCAGGGATTGATACATCACCTGGTGAAAGATTGCAACTTGAACATAAGAGAAACGGAAGTTAGGATGTTCACCAATAACGCTAGCTTCTTTTATTTTAAAAGTTTTGGTTTTCATCTTGAATTTTGCAAAACACACCCCCATATCCTCATCCGTGAGGCATATCCTTTTGTTGTTGTTCACAATAAACATTTCAGAAATTCTAACCTTGGGTGGCTGTCAGTGTAAACAGCAAACTTGTATCATTTGTCTTGTAGCTTGTAGTCTTTTCCGCATAGGTGAAGGTTTTAAATAAATGTTAATTAGAAATTGTAATCATTAGTGAAATAAGTGTTGTAAGATAGAGGGTGTTAATTTCAGCAAACAATGGTGCCACAAGGGCCTCCGACACCGCATGGTGGAGCCCAGCCGGTTCCACCATCTTTGTTGAGATCAAACTCTGGGTTGTTGGGTGGACAAGGGGGTGGGATGCCTTCGCAGAATGCGTTTCCATCTTTGGTGTCACCACGCAATCAGTTTAATAACTTGAATATGCTCGGAAATGTTCCCAATGTTTCATCTTTGTTCCACCAGTCATTTGTAAATGGGGGTCCAAGTTCTGGTCTCTCTGGTCCAGGGAGTTCTCAGCGGGGGCTTCTTGATGGTGGGGCCGAGTCTGGTGTTGGAAATGGGATGGGATTCAATACTCCTTCCTCTTCTTATATCTCTTCATCTATCACAGCCAATCCAAACTCATCTGGTCAAGTTCAAGGGCAACAGCAATTCTCGAACCCTTCCGGTAGCCAGATGATGACGGACCAGCAACAAGCTCAACAGCTTGACCCACAGAATTTTCAACATAATCAGCAGCAGTTTTCTATGCCCAGCAATTCCCAACAACAGCAGCAATCACAGCAGCAGCAATTTCAATCAATGCGGCCTGGTTTAGGAGGTGTGGGACCCGTCAAGCTGGAGCCACAGACGAACAATGAACAAGCACCACAACTGCAAGCTTTGAGGAATATTGGTTCTGTAAAAATGGAACCACAGCAACTTCAAAGTATGAGAAGCGTGGGTCCTGTCAAAATGGAACCCCAGCATTCGGACCCATCTTTGTTTTTACATCAGCAGCAGCAACAGCAGCAGCACCAACAACAACAGCAGCAGCAGCAGCTCCTCTTGTCCCGACAGTCCTCTCAAGCTGCTGCGGCCGCACAGATTTTGCATCAACAAAGGCTTATGCAAATTCAACATCAACAACAGCAGCAGCTTTTGAAAGCTATGCCTCAACAAAGGTCCCCATTACAACCACAGTTTCAACCGCAGAATATGCCTATTAGGTCCCCTGTAAAACCAGTCTATGAGCCTGGAATGTGTGCCCGAAGGCTGACACATTACATGTATCAGCAACAACACAGACCTGAAGTAAGATGCTGCTGTCATAGTAGTTGTTTATTTTTCAAGAAAAGGAGAACTGAGTGAAGTTACATGTCTTATACATAATGTGGCTTGTTAATTAATGCAATTGCACATTCTATTGTGCAGGACAACAACATTGAGTTCTGGAGAAAATTTGTAGCTGAGTATTTTGCACCCAATGCCAAGAAAAAGTGGTGTGTTTCGATGTATGGAAGTGGTCGCCAAACTACTGGAGTTTTCCCTCAGGTCTGTTGGGTAATAGACGCAATAATAAATTGACTTCTGCCAATACCGTCTTGGTCCAGTATAAGCCATTATTGGTACATTAACCATTCTTATTGTTTCATGTTTAAATAAACCTTTTAATAATTCAAAGGTGCAGCTCCTCTCTCCCTTAAGTAAATAACTTACGTCACCAGATCTTTAGCTTCGAGATTCACCATTCACCTATTAATGTTTTAAGTCTGATCTATGCAAATTTGACCATTTCACTTTATATATGCAGGATGTTTGGCATTGTGAAATTTGCAACCGCAAGCCTGGCCGTGGATTTGGTGCGTTTCTTTCTAGATTTTGTAGCATTATCTGTCAATTTTTACCTCTTTGTGGTAACTTGTCTGCCTGGTGTTTTCTTCACATATTTGTTACTTTTTAAGGTTGTCATGGTTTCGCATGCTCTTGCTCTGGTGTTGTTCTTTTTGGAATACCCACTTAAAATGTCAGTTCCATCCCCCAACCCCATTCCGAAGCTCCATGATACAAATATAGATTTAGAAAGTAAGAAAGAGAAACTGAAGATTTAGAGAGTAAAACTCAGTAAAGCATCTAACAGTAAATTTGTGATTCTGTCAGAGGCAACTGTTGAGGTTCTGCCCAGACTCTTCAAAATAAAATATGAAAGTGGAACTTTAGAAGAATTACTCTATGTTGATATGCCCCGAGAGTATCAGAATTCCTCTGGGCAAATTGTTCTGGACTATGCAAAAGCAATACAGGAGAGTGTCTTTGAGCAACTCCGCGTTGTTCGTGATGGTCAGCTTCGAATTGTATTCTCTCCTGATCTCAAGGTACACTATGGGCTTACAGTTATGCTTTTTGTTGATTTAGACATCTAGACCTGCTATTTACTTTCTATTTTACGAATTAATTTGTCAGATATGCTCCTGGGAGTTTTGTGCTCGACGCCATGAAGAGCTTATTCCTAGAAGATTACTGATTCCTCAGGTTACTTTTAAACTTAAATTTGAACTGTTATTGATGTTCCCTGCACAATTTTCTTGTTCTAAACGGGTGTGTCTTACCAATGCATGCAGTTGCACTCTGACTCCTTTAGTTGGGTGAAGCAGGAACAGTCTGTGCTATTATTAATATCGTCTGGAACTTATCTCACTTCGTTGATCTAAACTGCAGGTTAGCCAACTTGGCACTGCTGCTCAGAAATACCAGGCTGCTACTCAGAATACATCACCCAGTGTCTCTGTTTCTGAGCTACAAAACAACTGCAATATGTGAGTTTGGGTTACTTGCCTTCTATGTGGATCTTGATTTGCCTGCGCCGTGCATATTAATTTAATAATAGGTTTTCGTTTTCCTTCAATCAAATGGAAAGTCGTGGACTTTTGTTCATTGAATTTGTTGTCTTACGTACATGTGATGTTTTTAATCATGAAACTCTAGGTTTCAATTAAATCATTGAACAAATTGAATCTTCTTAATCTGCCTGCTCCTGCAAAGTTGGTCTAGGAACGCTGGTGATGATTGTTGAGGTCATTGGTTTTTATTTTGACTACCATGCATCTGCTTTTGCCAGAATTATCGGGAGATAGAGTTTGTTCCCATTTGAACTTCTTTCACTGACTGAATTTCTACTGCCAATTTACTGGGCCTACAAGTTCTTATTTCTATGAAAATGAAGTGATAGAGAATGACTGCAGTATGTGGTCATGGCGCGCCTCAGGCGCTGGGCGCGCAGGGCGAAACCCAAAACGCCTCCGGTGCCCAAAGGCGGGCGCTGTGTCGGAGGCGCGCGACTGAGCTCGCCTGGGCGAGCTTTTTGGAGGCGTTCAGGCGCTCGTAAGGCGCGCCTCATGTGCTTCCCAATGTTTTCTTCTGTTTAAACCCTATCCAAAGTTGTTTTTTTTGTTTTTTTTTTTTTTTTTGGAAAGGTCCAAAGTTGTTACTTATTCTTTTGACACTTCTATTAGTTGGGCTGAATATTCATTTAGGATTTTGAAAAGAAATTAGAAAACAAAACTAAAAGGACGTGACTTAGCCACTTAGGGCACAGCCGCATAAAATGTTTCTTCTTCACGCTCCCACTGAACTTGGCGTCGCCGGAGCTGCGGCATCCCTGCCGGAGCTGCGCCGCCTCCGGTCGAGCATCGCCCAGGGACATTTTCCCTTTTTCTTCTGTTATTTATTTATTTTGTTGAATGTTTTTATTATATACTAGGGCTATAAAATTAGGGTTTCTTATTTTAATTCTTCTATTATTTACAGATTACTGAATACTATCTTTTATTGTTATTGTTTTTTGGTTATTATTATTATTTTTTATTTTTCAGCATATTTTCTTGATAAAAACATAAGTTATATATTTTTTAAATATTTTTATTATTTATGCGCCTCATGTACAAAAGGCGCGCGCCTCGCCTTGCGCCTCAGGCTCCAGGAGGCTTTGCGCCTTGGTGCGCCTTTCGCCTTTAACAACTATGGTGGTCATTAATGGAACGGTGAAATTGTAATGACCAGTTTTTGTCATGGAGGACCACTCTAATCTGTTATCTGTGGTGCAATCTGCAAGAATAGGAAGATAATGTGGTTATTTAGCCAGATTATATAGAGGCTATTATTGGTTTCATTTCTAAAAAGCATCTTTACATTTTTTGCTATTTAAAACTCTAGAAGTATTTGACCATTTCTATCAGTAGCACGACTTATTTTCATTTTCAAAATATATTCTCAAATCTACTAGCATCTCACGATAAATTCCCTGTATTTGTTTCTTGGAGTTCTGGTTAGCCTCTACTTTTTGTTTGTGCGCGCGTGTAGGGACTATGATTAGTGGTTAGCAGAAACTGTGTGTTCTGAAAGAAATCACACAATTTGTGTTATTGAACTTGCTATGGTTGTAGGGTATAGGTATTTATTTGTCTTGCTAGTTGCTTCCTCTGCATGCTTTAGAGTTGCTCGTTTGATTATCAACCTGCAATCTGCATGCTATAGAGGTGCTTTTTGGATTATCAACCTGTAATTTTTTGTTTTTAGGTTTGTTGCCTCTGCTCGTCAGCTGGCCAAAGCCTTGGAAGTTCCGTTGGTGAATGATTTGGGATATACGAAGAGATACGTGCGATGTCTACAGGTATATGTCTTTTTCCTTTACAGACACTTCCTGTTTCACCAATTGAAAACCATGTTGAGTTACCACCAGACATATCCGACTGTTTGATAGAATACAAAGAATATTTGAATAGGGTGTTTATCCGTATATGCTAGTTCTGAGCAAAATAAGATTCTGCACTGATGGAAAGCTGCGAAATATCATGAGCTTTCTCCTTTAATTACTGGCTTCTATTTTTGTGAGGGCACCCTCTTTTTCTAACTTATCCTAGAGCCTTTTCGTTCTCGCTAAGACCATCGCCATTTCATTTGGGTTGCATATTTACTTTTGCTCTGGTAGGTAGGTTAAAATTACTTGATCTAGTGATGCCACAAATGGAGATAATAGTTGGGGCCGTGTTTATTCAGTTATTACATTTGGTGTTTGGTTATATCTTTATCAAGTTGTATTCGTCGTTTGCTTCAGTTTAAAATTACTCTCTCTCAAATAAGAATTACCCGGAGAGGGAAAACACCAGAATTGTTCAGTTTTATATCTTGACTTGCTTCTTCAAGGATTATTAGAAGCTATGTTTCAAGCTGGATTTTGCATTCATATTTTGAGCCATTGTTTCTCAACTCAGTATAATCAACTTAGTAATGTTCTGCCTATAATCTAAGCAGGAAATTTTGATATAAGATAAAATAAGTTTATTAAGGTGCTTTAGCTGATGATTTCTGCCCAAATTACTAATAATTTAGAAATTCATTCGTGCAAATTAACCTGATTCTTCCATAACATACCTTTTGGTTCATTTGGATTAATAATAAAGAAACTTGGTCCTCAGTAATTGCAAGTTCATGTTAGATGGATGTTCGAATTTTCAAATACCAAAGGAATAGGCTGCTTATTGATTGAGAATGTGAGTTGTAGAATCAGTAAGATAAGGTTTTTTCTTGTTTATTTTTAAGAATGAGCTCCAACTTAATGTAGGATTCGCATGAAAGTTGCTAGAGGTAAAAGTGATGCATTTTCATCCAAGAACTGGAAATTTAGTTATCATAGCGAGCAGCATCCAAAGATTCTGTGTTTGCTGCTGTAATGCATGCTAATAGCTAGAGTTGTTGTGATACTTTTTCCGTTATTAATATGTTAGTACTTGGGTGTGAACTTGATATTTCTCTGTAGGCATCAAACTTGCGACAAAACTTCAATTGCATGAAAGATTTTTTTGCATTTTTTGTTTTGTAGTAATGGATGATTGTCTTCCTTAAACATCACTTTTAACCTTGCAGATATCAGAGGTGGTGAATAGCATGAAAGATCTTATTGATTATAGCCGTGAAACTGGTGCAGGTCCTATGGGTAAGCTTGGTTTCTGTCACAATTCTTTTCACCTGTTCTGTTATTGAATAAAGGAAATGGGGAAGTGAATCATAGGACTTAAGCCGGATGGGTCACCCGGTGGAATGCTTCTAATGACTTGGCAAATAGTTATGTGTAGCAAATAGCAATACATAAAACATGGGGAATCAGAACAAGTTTTGGGGTATTTCATTTCATCTCCATGATAGGCAGCTATGAGACTCTGATTGAAGCATTTAAAACAAGCTGAAGGTGTTGAGATTCATTAGTATTAAATCATTAGAAACTTTAGGAATCAAATAGACAAATACAAGGTTCTCAACTGCTATATGTGGGAATCCTCTCTACATATGATTCCTTAAATTGATTTTGGCTAGCCAAAAATTTTAAGTACCATTTTGTTAACAATGTAACTGCTGTTAATTTTGTCAAGCGTGTCACCATTAATTTCATGAAAATAATGATTTCATGCCTTTCATCTAGATAAACTGCTAGAGGTAGTCAGAAAAGGCCCGGGATATTCTTTAATGAGGAAGATAACTTCTAATAAGTTAGATAATTTTTGTACTAAGTGGTATTGTGAAGGTATTTGTGATGAGATTAAGCATCTTAAAGAATCCTGTTTGGTTTCTTTGTTTACTTGAATGCCTTTCATGATAAGCCATCTCGGCAGGGCGGTTGAGGCATAGTTTAGAAGCATAAATTTGACAAATACGATTAACGTCCTGATTCGAATATTTCCGAAGGTCTAATTCTATGCTTGCTCGTTTTCCAAAGTCCTTGCATTTATAGAGGGCATCCCCAGTCCGGATGGGTGATATTGCTCTTCCTTGGCAGACTCAAAATAATCATAGTTTTACAACATTTCTTTCAGTTAATCGACAACGCCATTATTGCTCCCGATATCCAATGACACTACTGCATATGAACGCCATATTGCATGTGACCAGTTATAATTTATATTTTTCTTTCCAAACATCAACAACAAAAATAAATCCTTCATACTAAAGTAAATCATCAAGCAACAAAACCATGAGGGTCAGATAATAAATAATGTCAATCAAAACAACATTAAAATTCAATCCCATCCTAAGTATTTTAAAGTTTGGTCAAGCAAGATGCATAAATCATTCAGCTTTCAAAATCCCCATTTCATCCTCATCATTAACTCAAAGACAGGTTCATCACCGGCCTCCATCTCACCAATTAACCACTCATTATTACAATCATCAATATTTTTCATAAAACAATACCTGGTTGTGCACTGTAAAACGCATACTGTAACACCGCAGTGGAGGTAATAATAGTGTTCAAATGCCATCTCCGGCGTTCTTCAAACACCAGTTCTGCTCTTTCTTTGAGAGCAGTGAATGGTCTTTGACTGGGTAGTGGACTAGTGGGTTATGCTTTAGGGTTTAAGACTTTAAAACACACATTACTTAAAAGCCCTTTGTATTAAAAAAAAAAAAAACTGTAGAACACAAAAACGCCCAGGTGCCGGGCGTCGCTTTGTCGCCTGCCTCAAGAAAACGACGCCTAGGTGCCCCGGCTTTCTTTTTTTGTCGCCTGTAGTCACCCTTAGGCGGTATATGGTCGCCTATCGCCTAGGCGCGCTTTTGACAACTATGAAAATAATTTCTCAATTTTACAACATTTCTTTCAGTTAATCGACAACGATTATTGCTCCCCGAGATATCTCAATGACACTACTGCATATGAACGGTTATATTGCATGTGACCAGCTAATGTTAATTTTTCTTTCCAGAGAGCTTGGCCAAGTTTCCTAGAAGAACAAATCCTTCACCTGCATTTCAAGGTCAAGCTCAACAACCTGAGGGTCAGCATCAGCAAACAATGAATCAAAACTCAAACAATGACAATTCGGTCCAGCCTGCAGCTATGCAACTTGCTTCTACAACTGGCACGCCCAGTGCTAATAACAATGCCATGAACTCAGGCCTCACAACCTCATCCACTAGTACCATAGTCGGTCTTCTTCATCAAAACTCAATGAACTCTCGACACCAAAACCCAATATCTAGTGTGAACACCTCTTACGGAGGTAATAATAGTGTTCAAATGCCATCTCCGGGTTCTTCAAACACCATGCCACAGACTAACCCCCCTCCATCCCCCTTCCAATCCCCAACACCATCCTCATCTAATAATAACCCACAGCCAACTTCACACGGTAGTTTATCGGGTGCCCATGTGAACTCACCAAACATCTCAATGCAGCAACCTGCTATTTCCGGTGACGCAGATGCAAACGATTCGCAAAGCTCCGTGCAGAAAATTATACATGACATGATGATGTCATCGCAGCTTGGTGGGGGTGGTATGGTCGGCTTGGGTAGTGATATGAAAAATGTTAACGGAGTTTTGTCAACGAGCGGTAATGCTGGCATGAATGGTGGCAATATTCTCGTAGGAACCGGAGTGGCCAATGGTAACGCAGGTATTGGTGTTTCAGGGTTTGGGAGTATTGGAAATGGGCTTGGCCAATCGGCTATGGTTAATGGGATTCGAGCGGCACTTGGGAATAACTCTCTGTCTATGAATGGGAGAGTGGGCATGACAATGGGGCGAGAGCAGAGCATGAATTCACAACAGCAGGATATGAGTAACCAACTGCTTACTGGTCTTGGGGCTGTTAATGGTTTTAATAACCTTCAGTTTGATTGGAAGGCATCTCCATGATGGGTGAAAAAGTCAGTCTGGTGTTGGCTTTAAATTATTATAGCTGTTTGTGCAGCATGGAAAAATTCAGGTGCTCTTTTGGTTGGGAAGTTGGAAAAAAATGCATATAATGAGAAAAAAAGGATAAATGGTTTGTCAGCTAGCATATCCCTGTTGCACTAATTTCAGAAGAAAGATAAAAAGGAAAACATAAAATTACTGACTTGAACAAGCCCTGGTTTGTGATAGCTGCCCAACCCAAGTGGACTAACTGTTTTGAGGGGAAAACAGCAGGAGTGAGAAAACCTGGATAACAGAATCAATCATCACCTTGGATCCTTCAAATGCTATCTTTCTGAGGTATTTGTATAACTTTTCTAGTCTGCGGAGTTTCTCCATCTCGCTTCCCCACCCTACTTTGACTTCCCCCAATATGTGAGTGTATATAGTTTGGATTTCCTTTAAGCCGAGTTTATTGTAGAATATTTAACAGTTGCTCAGAATTTATTTACAATCGTTTGATTCCTATAATCACCTCTTATTAGTTACAGGAAGTCCTTTATACAGGTGTTTGATTAAGAGGGTTTTTGGCTAATTTTACTTGAGAGATCTTATAAGCTTCTACATCTTATATAAGATGTTAGATGTTATTTAAAAATAAGTTGAGGTGGTTGGATAAAATATGGTGGAGCGTCTAAGATGTTAGTAATGAAAGCTCATATTTTGAAGAGCTTACCAAACACCCTCTAAGCCCCTCTCCCTCCCCCCTTCAGCCACAGCCAACAGAACAAAAATAAGAAAAGAAAAAAAACAGAAAAAGAACCATGAAACAGGAATCCTCCAAATGAGTTATTTAAAACTGTATCTTTTACTTGTTTATTCGCTTTATGCATTAACATTTCCTCTGTATTTAATAAAGGGACAGGAAAGAAGAATAAGAAAAAAGTCTTGGACCTTAGGGTCCGCACAATTGTGATCTGATTTCTTTCCTGACTCCAAATATTGCATGATCGGCAAAGCTTCTTTTCGTTCTCTAATATATCAATGGTGATCAGCATTTTTTACTGACAGTAAAGAAATAAAGAAATCAAAACTAGATTATACTTATGTACGTCAACCAACGAAACTCAGCTCATGGTGGTAAGACAACTTGAATGAACGTATGAGAATTTATTTCTGCCCGTGGGACGCAAAACATCCAAGCTCGAAAAATGAAAAAGCGAAACATATATGGCTCTTGGGGCTAGAATGCTTAAAACCAGCTAGGGATGGCAATTTCCTCCATATCCGATGGAGGATCCGACACCTGACCCTAACGGAGGAGGGCATAGAGGGTATATGTTGTACCTGATTAAATGTGTATGTGGGTGTGGAGGTGGGTCTAGGTACATCCTACTCTTACCCTACTCGATGTCCGATTAAATAATAATATTATATAATATATATGCATATATATATATATTTATTTATAATTTTTTTACATACATATTTTTTTATTTATACAAATCTAGTTATTTATATCTAAAAAAAGGGATTTTTTTACCAAATCCCAATTAAAATCTACTAACCCACAAACGCTCGTGTTTTGTCCTTTCTAATATTGTTACTTTTTAATAATATTTAGTTCTAATTATAATCTTTATTCATTTTTTTTATTGTTCTCTTAACAATTTAGTAAATATCTATAGCTTCATTGAAATAATTCAAATTTGAAAAATACAATTGTAAGTGGTAAAAATACAATATGGGTAGGGTATGGATACCTCGTCATCCGAGGGTTTGAGGATGGATATGAAAATTGATCATCCGATGGGTTTGAGGATGGATATGAAAAATAAATGAATGGGGATGGAGGATGGGGATGAAAACTGGGGTATAGATATGAATATAATAAATGAGAATGGGGATGGAGGATATGGGTCTAGGAATCCTACTTGAATCCTACCTATTGCCTACATATATATTTAAAAATCGGATCCCACATTCATCCCTTTATTTATATTTAAAGAAAATGATTTTTCCCCTCAAGTCTACTAACCCACTAACACTTTTGTTTAAAATAATAACCAAGAAATAAAATAAAAATAACAACCCATAACACAAGAATTTACGTGGGAACTCCAAATTTTTTTAGAAAAACCACAGCCCACCAAAAAGAAATTCCACTAAAAAAGAAATGTGGAATATTTTTACAATCAAGAGGGTATGGGTAGGGTATTCTCTCCCGGGTATGGGGATGGGTATGAAAACCTACCCGATGGGTACACTCTTAATAAACCTGGGTATGGGGATGGACTAACTACCCATTGCCATTCCTCTCTCCAAACTCTCCATACTAGAAAATACAAAAAGGAAATTTAACAACCCCCATAACACAAGAATTTACAAACCACAAAAAAACCACAGGTTAAAAAGTGTATTTGAATATTTTTACTAATTACAATCACACACTTGAAACTACACCACAACTGGGTTCCTTAAATAACCTTAAAGTGTATTTGGTATGCCACCCATTTTGTTCCATAACAAGCAATGTGGGACAAAACCCACTTCTTTTATTTGACACCAAAAACCAACATTGCCATCCTACTAGCCAGTACCTGAAAGTTTTAGAATCATGCGTACTTGTATATTTTATAGCCTATCAGATTATAAGCCAACTCGCAAAGAGATTTGACTTGCCAATTTATGACGAGTTTGCTGATAGTCTAGGCATTTCCTTTTTTCCTTTCTATTCAATTATGTAGAGGCCTGGGAGTTTTTTTGTTTTTACCTTCTTTTTCCCGGGTGGAGGGGAGGTTTTACAGATAAAAGGTTAATGTTGTAAAAATCGACGTAGGCGCCCACCAATTTTATCCAAATTGGTTAAAAAAATTCATTTCGGATGAAAATCCGCGCCTATGCTACTAATAATCGGGCCTAAACGCCTACCTATTGGCAAAAAACCGGCCATAAAAAAAAACGCCAAGCGATTTCTGCAACCTTGCTTAAAAGTATCATTATAATTCAAATATTGATACAAGGACTCGAACAAACAGACACAGCACAAGAATAACTACTGAAAGGTACACAGCCAAATGTCGGATGGTTTTTGCAGTAACACTTCTGTACAGTTATACAGAATAACAAAGTATTTCCACTTCGTGATAGCACAGCAGGGAAAAAAAAGGATGGACAGTCTAGCATTCCTCATATTCATTGAATCCTTAAAAGATACGCCAAACAGAATCGTATGCTCGGGCAAAATTCATCTCCACCTCAGAATGAATATTCCTTCAAATCAGCTTTTGAGTCGCCAAGTTCTAAATCAGCTATGCATTCGTCAGCAGTAAGGGGAGGGAGTTGCCTCGTTTTTCGCCTTAGGTTATGTTTGTGCCATTCACTCTTAAAGTGCTCTCTGTACTCTTTTGCATCACCTACAAAAGCATTGCAAGTGCTGCATTTCTGCTGTTTTGGTTCTGCATTGGAACTCCCTTCTTTTGCAGTAATTGTCTGCTTCTGCAATTTCTCAGTCAGTTGAGGAACAGAAGGCCCTTCAGAATAATCTTTCCGAATGCTCACTGGTTCATCATCAAGATCATCATAATCATCCACATGGGCATCATTGTCAACGTGCACGTTGACTGCGAGAATGTCCAATCTCCCCTGGAGATTCCTCACTAGGGAATCGCATTCACGGAAAAGACCTGGTTCCAATTCACAAATCTGCCCCACAATACAGATGAAATTCAGGTATAAAGGGGAAAAAAAAAGAACAGAAAATCAGGGCCAATCAATCGACAATAGTGCAGGTTCCCAATGTCAAAGTACCGTATGGATAAAGATGTATGTATAGGAGACGAAAACAATGAAAAAATGAAAATGATGCCAGAATAGATGGAATGTCAATTGACGGGCAACAATCTATAGACAAATCATCTCTCATCTAAATAAGCCCGGATTTTCGAATTCTAATTCTATATGGAGAAGCCGTTAATCATCTCTATATTTTCAACAAGTCCATCTAGGGCTTATAATTCTCATTCTCTTACCTAAATAAGCCCGTCAAATTCTAATTCTACTTGGTGGAAAAGCACGTATTTTCTTTTGACTTTGTTCACAAAATAAGCCTCCAAATGCAAGGTAATGAAATTTGAATATTGTATCTGAAGGTTTTCCTGGTAATCCATCCCATTCATGGTCAACATAACTGTAACTAATTCTAAGGTGCTTCACTCATATATAGAAAAATAAAAAGTACATGTTTCCAAGTAAAGATTATCACTAAGGAGTTGTATTTTCTCAATTTTGAACTACGGAAAAAATTGCAATAATTATAATAAGGCTATCACGGAAAATAGTGCAAGTTAGGATCTCAGACTTACTATAGACAGCTTACTTCCAGATTCATCTCTCGAAACAATTGTAGAATTCCAACCATTAAGTTTTTCCATAAGCGATGAGAGGTTCTCTCCAGGTACAGTTAATCTCAGTCTCATAGGAGACCGCTTCATGGGATAATGTTTTTGAAGCTCGCGAATGACTTCTAGTGCCTGTAAAATGCCCAGACCTGTGTTATTACCAATATAACTACTGCAACAACAATCTAAAGCGACTTTTTCAAACTGAAAAAGACCATCAAAACATAAACTAACAATGAATAAAGGTAAACCAGAAGTATTATCTTTCAATATTGAAGTTAAAAGTCTAAGCTGGTAAAACTAATCCAGATATAAATTAACAGGTTGGATTAATGGAAGACAAGTAATGCCAGCCAGTCAAGAGAGGGACGGACGAGGAGCTTAGTCGGGTAAAAAGTCAGCAAATATGTATAGTACAAATGGAACTCAACATTAACTCACCTGTTTCTTTGAGCTGCTATTTGGATCAACAGCGAAATGAATATCATGCATTAGTCGCTCGATCATGCTTATGGTATAAGGTCGCTGAGTTTCAGTATTGATAGTTTTCTGCATAACTATGGTTGCAATATCCCTAAATTGACTAGATAATTGTGACTCCCTCTCTTTTCCAGCAACTTGTAGCTCTCCTTTCTCCAAAATCTGCAACAGGAAACATGTGACTAACTCAACAACTAATACATGCATCTCTGCTGGTCTTTTCATCTTTTCAGGAGACAACAGCAGTTATACCATGGCATATGAAATATGCTAATTCTAAAAAGTTAAATAATAATATAAGGCATATCATCTTTAAGCCTTGCATTAATAATCCAAACCTCAAGTACCTCCCACACCCGCACAACACCTAACACCGCTCCAGGTCTTTATATATATCCCCCAGCCGGGGGTAGGGGGTGGGGGGTAGGGAACACGTCCAAAAGTTGAGTAATGTTTTAGCATCACGGGAATACCATACCAAATTTTATCACTATGTGGGTATGTTCATAACCATGAATCCACTATTCCATGATTCATCTTTGGTTTCCATAATTTCCCAGCTATGTGGCCAAAGTTCATGAGGGAAAGAATGCTCATAGGTCTATGTATTTATAGCTTGGACAAGCAATTGAAACACACTGCACATTTTGCAATACTCCACCACCTCCAGTTTTTATCAGATTATTAACTTACCATTCAGTAAACTTCACACATTTAGGAAACTTCATTCGGGTTCAAAATTCTAGAATCAAATACACCTATCAGCACATTTGTCCTAACTACAAATTCTTGGCTTTTGTGAACTTCACTATGAGAATTGATATTGGTCTTTTAGTTCATTAATAACTGGTACTTATTTACTCTATTATAAGTCTAAATCCTGTATAATAAAGAAAAAATTGACTGGTTACAGCATATCTATCCCTCTAAACACAGATGAGTCAAAAACTAAGTATTACATCATTAGGATTTCACAGTTTTCCAAATTGATTCATTGATTCTGATTCATATGGCAAAAATACCATGTAGACCAACATCATTTGGTACACCTGATGGTACACAACAGTGCATTCCAAAATGGCAAACTACATTGGCACCTTAAAATACCATTCGGATGAACATCTTTGCTTTTTTTTTTTTTTTTTTTTTTTTTCGGCACTACCACTATTTCCGCCAATTACAGAGAATCATGCCGTTTAACATCTAATAGTGGTACCAATTACAGAAATTCCTAGGTATAACATGAACAATATGCCACATAATAACATTTGTTAAAATTATCAAAACAGAGAAACGAATGTACCCCACAACAACAAAACAAAAAAAAAAAAAAAACAAAAAAGTGGATTCAGAACCTCCAAACATATTTTAGTCTGATCATCTGTCCCAAATGCTGCCACTAAATCTTTTGACTTGGCAAGAACACCTTTCGAAACATTGGAATAAACAGTATGGGACTGCAACACTTCGTCCAAATCTTTCTCCCTGCATTGAAATGTAAACATAAGCGCTTCAAACCCTTCAAAGAACATTACAGAAACAATTCCAAATTTCAATACAGAAACATCATGTTGCGGTCAAATCTACAATTTCAAACCCAAACCACTCATCTTTGTTCTCCTTTGTTTCTTCTGAAGGTGTTCTAACTATCTATATATTTATTAAAAGCTAAAAGAAGATCTGAACCAGAACCACAGTAACACCGTAATTCTTCTATAACATATTTCACGATCATATCTCCATGGTAAGTCTTCAGTTTTTCCAATACAAACAATTAAGTTACCATTTAACTGTACACTAATGCTATATTTCAAAGTCTAATTCGTATCCAAAAGTACAGAATTATAAACAAAATCCGAAGGCCAAAAAATGATGATCAACAGAAAAACACGAACACATAAAGCATAATACGTACACGCGAGAGCGCCAAGAGAGGACTTTGTTCTTGTAGCAAGCGATTTCAAAACGGTTGCCGTGTTTCTTCAGACGGACAACTGCCACGTTCGTCAGCCTTTTCTGGCCAATCGGCTGCACCAGTGTCTTCGACATCTATCTCCTACTAAGAACCGGTCGTTGCGGTGGCGCTTGGTGGTGGTGGTAGTGGTGATGGTGGTGGTGGTGAGCAGGAAATGCCGTGCGGTGGTGGTGTGTGTGCTTGGGAGTTGGGGTTCTGTTCTTCAATTAACTAAGGGTATGAGGAGCACAGGTTAAATAATGGAAGTGCTTCACTAAACGGGCTCAGTTTCGTGGATGTCTGGGCTTAATTTTAGAGCTGGGCCCAGTGCGAGGCCGAATTTGGGTTCGAAAACTTGCAAAGAAATTAGGGAAAATTATAGAAAATACCCTCTGTAAACATACCACAAAATACACTTCTATCACTTTTATATCTATTTTTTTCTTTTTTTATGCTACTGCATATTTTTTGATTATTTTTACATTTATATGTTTTTTCGATGTTGTTTAAATTTGTTTATTTGTTGTTTCGATATTTCAAAATAACTTTTTACCTATTTTTTATGTTGTTTTTTATTCATGTATTGTTTTGTACATTGTTTATATTGTTTTTGTGTTGTTCTATAATATTTTTAATATTTTAATAATTTTTTTGTTGTTTCCATGTAGTGTTCAATGTGTAAATACAATATTTACCTATTTTTAAGTTCTTTTATTCATGTGATGTTTTTAATATTTTTTACGTTGTTTCTGGGTTGTTCTCATACAATTTTAATGTTGTTATGATGTTTCTTTGTTGTTTCCACGTAGTTTTCGATGTTTAAATACATTTTTTTATCTATTTTTAACTCATTTTTCTCATATGGTGTTTTTTTTTATTCATGTTGTTTCTATAATATTTTTAATTTGTTTGGTTTTAAAATATGTGTTGTTTTATGTGTATATTTCATGATTTTTTTTATAAGATTTCAAGTATAAAATAAATTATTTAATGGGGCAAAATTTATTTTTCAGTGAAATTTATTGGAAGCCACATGTTTGAAATATGTATGAAACAATCTTAAAACAATAACGTAAAAAAATCCAAAAATTTGGCGGGAGCGTAAATTTGTCACAAAATGTATGGGAAAGCATAAAAAACTCTCATTGTCTCCAGAAAGTGGAGCAATTATATCAAAAGCCCAAGAAATTAAGAAGGAATCCAAGATTCTTGCCTGTTTTAAGAAGGAAAAAAGGGCTCAATCTCTTGTAATGTTAAGAGTTGCTGAGCCATGAGAGACTAAATTATTTTGTATTTTGGGCAGATAAGCTAATGCATAAATGTACTAACTCATGTATGTTGAGAATAGTGTTATTACTTGATGCTGCTTTTTTAAGCAGATCACTTAAATCAATGGAGTTGACCAAAATCTTCTTTTCGATAGGAAAGTCTTCAAGCTTGACCTCTTCCTGAGGGGGAAGTCTTCTCGTCTTCTGCTCCTGGAACTGCTAATTTCTTGATTGAGAACTTGTCTGCACATACGCACAAATGTTAGAGGGCCCCGAGGGTTGTCCCGGGGAGGCTCCTCTGACGCTCAAGTCAGCACGGTGAACGAGAGAGAATTAAGACAGTAAACGACACTACAAAAATAATCATTTTTTGTGACGACAATGTTTGTCACTATATGCATGAATTTCGTCACAATAACTTGTTAGTGACGACATTTGAAGTCGTCACAAGGTTGTGACTACAAATACCGTGACTAAAAGTTTTAGTGATGACGACCATATTTATCACTACAACCAATCTTTTAGTCACATACGATTTTGTCACTAAAACGTCATCTTCTTGTCACATGCATTCATTGTCACTAAAATCCGCTCTTCTAGTGACATACATTTCGTGTCACTAAAATTCCATGTTTTAGTTACAAACATGTTTTATCACTAAAACTTAATAGTCTAGTCGCAACTATTTATTGTCACTAGAACCAAATGCTATAGTCACGTACAATTCGATGATATAGTCACATATAATTATTGTCACTAAGACTGAGTGATATAGTCATGCACTAATCGATGCTATTGCCGCTTGTAATTATTATCACTAAAACTGAATACCCTTTTGTCACGTACAACTCAATGTTGTAGTTATATGTAATTATTATCACTAAAACAATGCTTTAGTCACAAAAATTACTACTAGTCGTCACAAATTTACTATCATTATTTGAAAATCTTCACTTTCCTAAAATCCGTAATTTGTCACAATAAATAATTCTCTACTAATGTTTTTAAATAAAATTTTAAATAACAATTGTCATATATAAAATTAACTGTGACAACTATTGTCAAAGCTATAAGCCTACTTTTGTGACAAGCCAATTCAATTTAGTGGCAATAATTTTTTTCATTCACATCAATGTAAACTTTATGATGTATTGAAGCAACAAGCAAAAAAATTAAATCCTTCGCATTGCTTCCAACAAAATTGCAAAAACCAAAATATTTCATTAACCCAAATGTACGAAATAAAGAACAAAGTAAAGTGTATTCAATTGAACTAATTAAAGCAAACGACTAAAATAAGAATATACGAGAAAAGCATATATACATCATCATTTAGTTCCCATAAGAATATCTCAATTCTCTTCATTTTCCATAAGAATGTCTCAATTCTCTTCAAAACCTTTTTTCTCTTCAAACCTGCTAAGAAAGAAAAAAAATTCTAAATAAGTATGCTTTATTCAAGGCTAGTAAGATAAATAAATAAAATGGATTAGCTAAATAAGTCTATGCTTTATTCAAGGCCAACAAGATAAATAATGAAATGTATTAGAATAACTAATCATTATAAGAAACGTATTTTGGAAAAATATACAAAGTTATCAATCATTAAGCAATAACCTACAATACTAAACCATGCAGCCAAATAAACCAACAAAAAAATACTAACAAATTAAAATATAATCTTTTACCATTACTGGAAAAAAAAAAACTAATTCAACAGTCATATTAGAAGAATACTTGTTAAATAACTAGAAAGAATCTATTCAAACCTACTTATTATAATTCAATTGGATTATTTAGGAAACCATCAAGTAGTTTTGTTTAAATGTGATTGGTACGAAGGTAAGGCAGTCCAGAAGGATAAGTATAATTGTACAAGCATTAACATATCAAAGCCATGGAAGACCAATGAACCTTTTGTGTTAGCATCCCAAGCACAACAGGTGTTCTATGTTAATGATAATAAATTGGGCAATGACTGGAAAGTTGTGATTGAGACACAAGCTCGAAGCTCATGGGATGTGCTAGAGGACCATGATGACGACAACATAATGATCGATGAATCATGCCAAGAAAATGAATCACGTAATATAGTTGACATGTTTGGTTGTCCTAGTGATTCTGTAGAATGGCATAGGACTGATATCCCAGCAACGACCATCGAGGCAGATGGAGTGACACCTTTGGGAGAGCATGTTGCTACACTCATTGATGATCAAGATGACAAAGAAGAAGAAAATTACACTCTGGCTGAATATGATGAAGAATATGAAGACCATAATGATGATGAAGATGAGGATGATTGTGATATTGACTAGTTTACTAAACTTACTGAATTCATACATGAATCATGTGTCTTATACTAAGCAAGTGTTTGTAAGTATGATAGATGTATAAAATGGAGATTATTTCATCTGATTCTCTCATGTTTGGGTGTGTTTATGATGGAGAACTGGGGTGATATGATGTTTCTTGGATTTGATTTTCTGCTTGTTAGATCAATAATTTTCTTAAATATGCTAGTTGCATGTGACTAGATAGTAAACTTTAAGTCTATTATTGATCCTTAACAATTTTTTTGGTCAGATTCTCAGCTTTTTCTTTTTTGTTTTTTTTTTTCTTCAAACAATTGGCTCTGTTTCATCTTCTCAGAACTTCCAAGTTCATTATATGCATGGTTGGGATTGTCATGGCTTGGCAATCAAATTGGCAGGGAAGTTTTACCTACTCCTGGTTTGTGAAATCCTTGAACCTTTTTTTTTTTTTTTATGGAGCTCAAACTATATTGCTACCACATATAGAAGAAATATTATAGTTGAAGTTGATGATGAGTGTATGATTGTTGTGTTGTAATAAACTGCAGGGTGGGGGTAAGAAAAACAGTGCGTCCAATACAAATACATATCGTCTATATCGGTTGTCGTCCTTTTATTCTTTTTTGTCTATATCTGGGTTTGATTCTCATCACCCCTCCCCTCCTCGGATTTCTACCCAAAAAAAATTGTAATATCTTTTATGAATAAAGATTTAATTTTTATATTCTAAAAGTTTGATTATATTTAATTCAAATTTATTTTATCTTAAAGCAATTTTATATAAGAATTAATGGATATTAATTTACACCAATTTAGTATAATATTGTTCAGTTTAGTATAATATCTTTCAGTATATTATTAATTTATTATACATTACTTGTGAGTTGTGTTACTGATACATATTTTAAAATCCGACGGGAACGACGACGAGCTTTCCTCACAAATGATTTACAATCGAGTTGATAAAACATTAGCATAATTGGTTATTTTAACCGATCAGAATAAGTTTTATTCATTTTCAATTTTTTGTGGAAACTTAATGTTGTATAATTGGCATTTTGTTAAATCTATATGATTATCGTGGATTGTATTAGACATTCTTAAATTTAGCTAGTTGCATGTTTTCATATTTAAAATGTATTATATGATAGTTTATGTATTATATTATTATTTTTTGAAACGTAGTAAAAGATATAAATAATTAATTTTCGTTAAATTGGTTAGGCGTGTGGTTCAACCACAAAAAATGATAACAAGACCATTTTCTTAATGGTTTAATTTATAAAATATTGCTAATACATCATTATAATTATATTTTTTAACTAGTGATAATTAGAGCTGTCAGAGTGTCCGGGCCGAGCCGGCCCATCGGGCCAAGGGGGGAAATTGGGCCGGCCTGGCCCGAAGTTTCTTTGGGCCGCTATTTTTGGGAGCCCAACCCAGCCTATGTATTAAAAATACACTAAAATTGCTTCGGACCAACCGGGTCGGCCCGGTGTTTTGGGCCTAATAGGCCGGGCCAAATAGACTCGGATCTTTTGGGCCTACAAAATTATAGCCCAAATTTCCTTATTAAGGGCCAGGCCATATTTGTGACTCTAGTGATAATGTCTTTTCATCACTAATAATATTAATTTTTCAAGAACAAACACTAAATTGACGCTAAAAGAGTTGGTAGACAATTAGTGACGACTCGAAAAGTTTTCACTATTAAAAATTGTATTAGTGATGACATTTATTTCCCGCCAACACCATTAAATGGCGCCAAACTTTTAGTGATGAAATATAATGACAAAAAATAAAATTGTCACTAATAACCACAAGCTCTATCAATTTGTGACGGGAGAAAGTATTGTGACTATATATGTATTTATAGTGACGACATTAATGTTGTCACTGATATTGTCGCCACAAAAAACCATTATTCTTGTAGTGCGAATACTGAATGCGTAAAGAATAATTAATTATGAGTTAATTACATTACAGTTACTAGGAGAGACTTTTTTATACCTGGGAGATGGGCTCCGTGGGCCGTGTAGGAGAATTTGGCCTATGGGCCAGTTCACATAGGAGAAGATGACCGATGGGCCAAAACCTAGACTCCTTTGGGCCAATTTAATTATCAAGAGACCATTGGACAATTAATATTTAATAAATAAAATATAAAATGAATTATATTTAATTGCATTATGAAATATTGTTTTCGTATCCAACATAAGCCCCCCAGCTCCGGTGATGCGGAGGATGAAGCAGTGCGGGAGCTAATCCTGTGTGTATCTGGCTTGTCCTGCTCGCGCCTCTTGTCTCGCCTTTGGAGGGTCTCTGACTGCTTGAGGATGCTTGAGAGAAGAGCCTTTGATCATGTCTTCCAAAACTAAATCTTCTTTCCCACCTCTCATCTTTGAATTTTTTTGCTTTGTAGAAGACTTAGTAAATTTCTTACAAGTGAGAGGTGAAGTGAGACTTGATGGAGAGTTGGAGTACATCAAGTGGAGAGATGAATGAGAGCATCACATGACGTAGAGGGCACTCCAGGGCGCCTCCTCGGAGTAAGAAAGGGGTGCTCCCTTGGTGCCCTCCCCGGGTGGCCACAAGGGCGCACCCCCGGGGGGCATCCTGAGCCCCTCGGTCAATTTTTCTTCCCGTTTTTCCTCGTCTTCCCCCAAGTTTTCATACATTTCAAGCCATATCCCTGATTTCGGTAATTCTTCCATCCCACTCGGTGGCTGAGGTGTTACTGGACATTCTGTTCTCGGTTCAGTTCCATGTCCATGCTTCTCCATAGAGTTTGATATTTCTCCCCTTGCTCTAGATTTGTATTACGATGGTGATGAGGAGGTACAACTTGAGCTAGAGTCCGAAAGTGATAGTCCTGAAAAGATCCGCCCCACTAAGTATTAGTATAGGCCACCTCCCGGGAGCCGAGCAGTTATCACAGGAGAGTTAGCTAGTCAAGTGACTTCCACTTGTCTTCATAGGCTACGCGAGCGGCTTGAACTCCTCTGACTTTTTTGATGCTAGCCCCGGGTTCAAGCAACAAGCTCACTCATCCACCCAAGGGTGTCTTCACAGCATATCTCTACAGCTTCTCAGTCACATTTCCTCCCCAGGAGAGTGAGAGGCGCCCTTCCCGTCAGGAGGGTGATAGGTGCCTTGGCTCACGCTCCAGTGATCGTACTGATGTCGCTCCGGCTCCTCGTCCTTCTGCGTTTGCACACCCAAGACAACAGCATGCACGCGGACAACCCCAGGTGCGCGGTTGCGCAACCAGGCGCGTGGTTGCGTGCACAAATAGAGTCAGAAATATATCAGTGGGAATTGGGTTTTATTTTAGGATATTTTCTCAAACCCAATTCGAAATTCTCCTCTCTCGCGCAAATTTCTCTCTATCAAATCATAAGATTCAACCATCAAAGCAAAAATCTGCCCCGATTAGTCAACTCTACTCGCAAAATCATGCATAGAAGGACAAAAATAGCTCAAAATAAAATCCCTAGGGTGCAAGAAGATGACCCCATGCTTCCGATGAATTTAACTGAGCAATACAACGCCCCTTTTCTGATTTATTCCAAGGAAGAGGGTCAAAGGTACACTAGCTTACGCTCTCGTGAGGTACCTCTGTCTACTTTCTTATATATGGAAACTTTGCAAGAACTGGTGTTGCTTGATGAATTCATGGGTTTCAATAATTTCATTGGATGAAAAAAACTTGCACTTTACTTCGAGGGTGTTGATAGAATTGATACTTGAATTTTATACGACATTGAGCTTTTGGGATTTCCATCTTACGGATTTCACATATTGGCTGATTGGGGAAGAGTGTGAGGTGAATTTTAGGGTGATGAAATTGGTTTTTGGGCTATCTACACATGGTGTTCGGGCGGTGCCCAACTCGTTTAAACTCGGCTGAATTTTGGGTAGAATTGATGGAGTATAATAATATTTCTATGAAAGGGACCCCGACGGTTTCATTACGAGCCGCCCTATATTTGCTTCATAAATTCATTGTTCATTGTGTGTTTGGCAAAGGTGAGTAGTCGGGTGACTACTCCGAAATTATTTTTTATATTGTGATTCCATCATAACACCAAGATTTGCTCTACGATCTTCATCTTCAACACTTTCCACCAAAACTAGCGGAATCGTAAGCATAAGTTAGGTTTGGGGCACCTAATCTTTCAGTTGATCATATATTTCAATATGGTACCCACTCATCTCGACCACCTCGTTAAACTTCCCTGTGGGGCCTTGAACATGGCATTATTGAAGAATGCATGTTTTCTAACTAAGGAATGCGCCTTAAAGGACCCCATATGGAATCCGATGGGTGTTCCACCATGACGACATGAGCTGGCAGGAG
Organism: Rehmannia glutinosa; assembly: GCA_016081115.2. Classification (NCBI taxonomy): domain Eukaryota; kingdom Viridiplantae; phylum Streptophyta; class Magnoliopsida; order Lamiales; family Orobanchaceae; genus Rehmannia; species Rehmannia glutinosa. Next base: position 54,451,418 of record CM071928.1, on the reverse strand, counting down.
AGCATTCAGGACATATTATCGAGGAGCACGGGACCGTCCTTAATATTTCTCATACAGACGAGGGACTACCACCACGGACTGATCTATCTACAGCCGATCCTTCCTATAGCACTAGTCGGGGCCCTGCCATCGATTGAGAGGCCATTATGGGACGTCTCGATGCTATGCAAAGCCAAATTTTAAATTTTGGCATCAAATGAAATATGTACAAGAACAAATGATCGGCCTCCGCCAACTTATGCAAAACATGAACGTGCGAGTTGAGTCTATTGATACTCGAATCCAAAATATTGAGCAAAATTGGATTAACATGCCCTTCTCGCCTTTCCCGCCTCTGCCACCGCCAGAGGATCATCAATGATGTTTTCCCATAGAGGTTTTTTTTTTTTTTCTTTTGTGTGTGTTGCATGCGTGTAAGTGTGTTTGCATCTCTTTCTTGTTCATTACTTTAGTTTTAGCAATCTATATTTTGGTATTATATTTTCTTCCAAATATACCTTTTGTAGGATTGTCGATGGATGTGACTATGGTGTTGTGTGCCAATCATTGCATCTTCAGGGACATATCATTTTCCTTCTCTTTTATTTTTACGCATTGAGGTAGATGCGTGATGTAAGTGTGAGGGGAATAATTAGTCATTATAGAGATGTGATGATTGCATGTGGTTATATTTTTACTACCCTGATGATTATCCCAAGTTTAATAATAGTGATGTTTAGTAAACTTGATATAGATGTATTAATTTGAGCTTCAATTATGAAATGACGTTGTGAACTTGATATATATGATTTGACTAAATTATGAATCAACCCTTGTAGTGAACGAATTCGGCGATGGTTAATCAGTAGTCTAGGTTGTGAGGATTGAATTATGATATTTTGTTGATGTAAATTAAGTTAATACATCATTTTGATTTGTGTATATATATTTGCTAGCCTTGCAAATGATTAATATAAAAAGTGAAAAAATGAAACATAAAAAATGATCAACAATCGACATACTAATCTATTTGTGATGCTTAGTAACTAGGAGCATTCATGAGCCCCATGCTTGTCTTTTAAGTAAAACGACGACACTAACATGATTATGAGAAACCACCCTATGAGCTGTTGAAAAAAATCCAAAGTTTATACCTAGTGGAAGATATCTCAAAAATTCCAGCGAGAAAAAAATTGTTGTTCATAGCTAGCAAGTGTGTGATGTGTTGTGTGTTATGGGGTTTCAACTTTTGACACGAATTTGAAATTTAATAAGGAAGGTGAACACTTTGACTAGTTTTTAACCTTAGGCAACTGAGTCCATTGTAAAGGTTGGGGATTGATGAACGATAACCTAAAGTGGATAGAACATGGTGTTATGAATTAATTGATTCTCCAGTTGGGCATAATATTTTTTGTTGGGTTTGAGGCACTATTATTTGCTTGAGGACAAGTAAAAGACTAAGTGTGGTGGAGTTGTTGACCATTGGGGTTAGTCCAGTGGCCACAAGTATTACTTTTCAGTGAAAGGGTCCGAGTTCGAGTCTCTGCATTGAACTTTCCACGGGTATTAATTTAAATTTGGCTTTGTTTTTCCTATTCCATTTTATTTTTCATATACTGAACTTGTGCTTGCAATTATTGTTGTTTACAACCTCTAATTTTCTTTTATCCAATCGTTTGATCTATAAGAAAAGCTTAATAGGAAAAACTTCTACCCAGGAAATAGAAACCCCATTCGCCAAACCAACCGCATTAAAATTTAAACATACAAAAAGGCTCTGAAAACTGGAATTTGGTAAAAGAAACAAATCAATGGCTATGAAATCTGAAATATCAGCCTGTAAAGTGCATTTATTCTATCTAGTTGCTCTTTTTTCCTTTAGTCAAGAAAACTAATAATTCATGATGGGACATGTGAACAACATTCTATGGTGTATAGGTTTAATGGTTAATTACAAAAACTACCATGAGGTTTAGTCTAATTAAAAAAATGCCCCAGTTATCTTTTAAAATCACAAATGCCCCTGACATTTATTTTTATCTTTACAAATTACACCTCAATGCATCCACAAGAGGGTATTTATAATTTTGAAAGATAAACTAGAGGTTCTTTGTAATTAGGCTAAACCTAAGGGGTAGTTTTTGTAATTACCTCTAGGAATAACTCAAAACATGTTTGACAAGAAGCTGGAAAGAAACACATACAAAAAATAGAAGGTGAAACATTGGAACAACTTTGTATTTTCAAAAAAACTTTCCTGTTTTTTCCAGCTTTTTACATGTTTCTAAATCAACAAAACAACCATATTATCATTCTGGCAAAACAATGTGAATTTATACGAGAGCCACGAGTCAACCCAAATCCCATCACAATCTGAATGAATGCACGGTGGTTCATTTTCATCAATGTCGTCAAGATCCACTGATGGTATTCCTTTAGAAAAACATTGATGTTGGATTATAGTATCTCCCAAATCATCGCATTCATGTACTCAAAGTAATCCCTGTTTGGAGTTGAAAGCACAATAGACCATGCAGGATCTTCAGGGTCTTCAATATAAAATACTTGCTTTGCTTGATTGTCCATGATGAATGATTCAGATTTGAATCCACTTCTATTAAGGTTACAAGTGTGAAACCAAGATCATCTACCGTAGTTCCCTTATTATTCTCTACCCAATTACATTTAAACATCAGTATTCAAAAAATTCGTATAACCGAGTTCCCAGATTTCCTCTATAACTCCATAGAACACCATGTCTGATTCGATTGGGTTTTTAGAAACTTGCATTATCTTCGCAAGCATGCTTACACCCGAATTTTGAACAACTCATACACTATCAATCTCTTTTGTATAATAAGTAAGCCCGTCAATCAAATAACTTTGATACTTCAACACTTGCTTGCGTGGACATGAGCCAACCGCTTCAACCTTTCTGATACATGATGTGAGGAACTCATAACCTATAATTCATAATAAGTGTTAAAATAATATTTTTTAAAGTTCATGATTTCCATGTTGCTAGTAGATATTAGTCATGGAACTTACACGGTTGTGTAACCAAGAAACAAACATTTGATTATGCTTCTCAAGTATCCACTTTTCCAAATGAGCTTTTAGAGGATATGTTTCCTTCAAACGCTCTTTGTGTTCACTTGAAGAAACGGTTTAGAATTAATTAACCATTATATCTTGAACAATTATCAACAATAAGTTCATGAGTTAGAGAAACTACCTGGCATAAGGTTCAATCTCAGCATCATTTGCCAATACATAAAGATGTGATTGTTTCCACTCTCAGTAATAGGCTGCACCTGAGAACTTGATAAAGGTTTAGTGAGATTAATTTGGAGATGCGTTGATGGAATCCCAATTGTGTGCATATTGGACAAGTAGCCTGAACAAAATTCCACATCCTCTTCAACAATAAAACATTCTACCATACAACCTTCAGGCCTATTGCGATTTCGAACATGACCTTTCAAGATTCTCATGTATCTTTCAAATGGGTACATCCATCTATAACAAATCGGTCCACATAATTTGACTTCCCACACAAGATGAACAGTTAGGTGAACCATTACATCAAAAAATGAAGGGGGAAAGTACTTTTCAAGTAAACACATTGTGGTGACAATATCATCTTGTATAACATCTAACTTTTTCAGATCTATCACTTTGTTACATACTACATTGAAGAAGAAGCACAACTTCGTAATAGCGTACCTAGCATGTTTAGGCAAGAGACCACGGATTGCCACTGGAAGCAGTTGTTGCATCAAAGTGTGACAATCGTGTGATTTGAGACCCACAAGTTTCAACTCCTTCATAGAGACAAGATTCCGAATATTGGATGAATAATCAGTGGGGACCTTTATTCCCAACAATGAATTGCAAACTTTTTTTTTCATCATTACTAAGTGTATAACATGCTGGAGGTAAGCAAGTTCTCTTCTCCCCAATCTGTGGTGGCAACTCAGTCCTCACATTCATCTCTATAAGGTCTAATCTCGCCTCCGCTCCATCCTTTGTTTTTACAGGGATATGGAGTAATGTATTGATGAGGCTTTCACACACATTTTTCTCAATGTGCATGACATAAAGAACATGTCGAATGTGCAGATATTTCCAATACTCAAGTTAAAAAGAGAAAAAACTGATTTATTCTTCCAGTATGATTTTGAATCAACATTGCTTGATTGAGGCTTGCTACTCAACTTTCCCCAACGACATTTAACTCCATTCATAACTTTTAAAACTTCATAGCCGCTTAATGGTTTTGGTGCCACTCTAAATTCTTGCTTCCCATCAAATGCCTTCTTTTGCTTTCGACAAGGATGACTTGCACGTAAAAACCTTCTATGGCCCTGGAATGAGATTTTCCTGTTGTGTTTCAACCGTGTTAAATTCGTCTTTTCACCACATATAAGACATGCAAAATATCCTTTTACACTGCATCTTAACATGTTTCCATATGCTGGGAAGTCATTAATCGTCCATAGTAGAACAACTTTAAGCAGGGAACTTTCTTGCCGGTATGCATCATACGCTTGCACATCTATTTCCCATAAGTAATTTAAGTCATCAACCAGAGAGGCGAAGTAATCAATATCATTCCCGGGTTGTTTAGGACCAGAAATTAACAAAGTTAGCATCATAAATTTTCTCTTCATACACAACCACAGAGGAAGATTATATATAATCATCACTATTAGTCCAAGTGGCTACGAAAATCTAGAGAGAGGTGAATAGATTTTCCCAATTTTATGATTTACGCCCTCTTTTTTGAATGTGAAGATGATGAACAAAACAACAGAAATATAAACAACACACAATGATTTATAAAGCTTCAACCCTCCTAGGGCGTAATGCTCTACCACTCGGTATGTCCGAATGGATTTCGAAAAAGAAAATGTATATTAATAGATACCAAACTATTACAACATTTACCTTGAAGAGTACCACACTCTTATTACAACACCACCTATGAAGATTACCACAATCATCTTATAACAATGAAGAGCACCACACTCTTCAACACCTAGAATCAACTAAGTGTGTCTTTACCACAAGAATACTAACAAAGATGCCTTATTTTAGATGATTTAAACCAATTCAAGATTACAACTCAAATGAAGTATACAACTTTGAAGAGCAAGTGTAATCAAGAATGAATCCTAATACTTAAGATGTGCAAGTGTAAGACCTAAGGCTAAATACAACAAGAAAGTTGAAAGTGAAGAACAAGAGTTTTCAGATTTTTGCTTGTTGTTTGTATGCTTATGTTATGTGTTGATCCTTCAAGCCTTAAAGTATTTATAGGAGAGCTCTTTGATTTGAATACCAACATAGGCTTCTCCTAGGAGATTGAAATCTGTAAAAAATTGCAAATCGAATGGAGAAAATAGCTGTTAGAAATCAATCCCATAATTTCATGAAAAATTGTCTGCTGCCAAGGATAGTTTCTGCTGATAAAATCTTAGGTCGACCGGTTGACCTCTAATACGAAAAAGACGTTTGAAATATAAAAACACAGGTTAAACAGGGGGTTGGACCGGTCTGGGGGGGGGACCGATCGACCAGGGGTCCGACCGGTCGCCCTCCCTTTGGACCAGTCACCTTTCAATATTCTACTCCATCTTCATACTCTTGCGATAACCTATTCTTAGACATCCATTCTTTGTCCATTTTCACAATGACTCAAAACCTTCATAATAATTATAACAATAGGCCACATCAAATATACTTATAAATACAATTGATATAAATATATTCTAATAGGGCGTTAGGCTAAGCTTATTTTAATGATCTTAAAATCTCCTACATTTGATAACATGTTCTAGGAGCTGATAAACTGTTAGATCTAATTTTAAAAATAAACACTAAAAGTGTTTGAATAAAATAAGGTCATGGAGCTTATAAGTTGTTTTCAGATCTTATAAGTTGTTTCCAAAATCACATAATCACTTCTCTTTCATAATTAAAAAATGACTGCTCATTGCAGAAACTTCACTCATGACACCAAAACACCCCAATCTGCTAAGATTTTTCCATAGAGACAATATCCATCAAATCAATTTTTCTAAACAATATCCACATGAGAACTACTTTAACACACAAATTCATTGAAAAACAAAAGCAACAATGGTAACAAGTACATAACACAAGCAATACAAGATGATACAATAATAAGGATGCAATAATAACCTCACCTTATATAAAAGCGCTCGTCAATGTCTCCATTTGTAACTGGTCCAACCTTTGGCAACTCTTCATGCAAATACATTGCATTATATTCAATAGAATTCAAGGAAATGTCACATGAGAATTTACTTTAGAATACAACCACACCAATAAATTACCAGGTATGACATCCATAGTATACCCCAAAAAAAAAAGACTTGTCCTCAGGAGTTCAGAAAATTCAATGAAAAAAATATGTAGGACTCAAAAGATTATACAAAAAGAACAACTAACATGATGTGAAGGGCAAAGCAAAATCCAGATTTTCTTGGGAGGTTCATGAGGTATAAGGCAGAAAATGAAATTAAATTAATGAAATAAATACACATACCTCGGATCTATATACTAGCTAAAGAAATTATATCATCTAGTTTTTTGATATCATGCAGGTCAACAGGGTGGAGTTTGTAGTGATCCCCAAGAACTTCTCCTTTCTCTGAACAAATTTAGTGCATATGTTCAAAAAATAGGCAAAGTAATCATCTTATTGAGTATAAAGCAACTATTATTTCCAATATCAATATTTTATTGAATATAAATGAGAATAGAATCAGACCTTAAGGTACAAATATAACATAAGAAAACAATAATTTAATTCCACAACTATACCCCTATACAAGAACTTTGACAATTGAAGCATTCAATGAGAATGCACTAAGAAAATTCCTATCAACATGGAGATGGCAATCGAAGTATCAAAATGTTAGAAATTTTTGTAGAGCAGTAGCCAGTACAACCACATACCATCAGCTGTATCAATACCAAAATTAGAAAAGCACCTCACTAAATAAGAATATAATCAACCACAAGTGTACCACATTTATCATAAACTTAACAAAGGGTAATAGGCAGCACATACAGAACAATAAACAAAATAAATCCAATGTCATAATAGTTTACATATATAAGATCTCATTCAAAGAGGCTCCTTTAACAAAGGCTTAGTGACAATGGCTAAAAGAACATTGTTATGAACTAGACCATTGAGGTTCAACTCTCTAGTCAGCTCTTGTTGATAATGTGAAACAACTCTAGATAGCATCTATGCAATCTTCCTCTCATCTTGACCATATACTTTATTTGAATTTTCGAAAGAGAATGTGCAGAGTTGTGGTACCTCAAACAAATAATGGCAAATTCAAATGTCAACATTACACTGAGATCAGCAACTTCAAAATGTTGCTCTTAAACTCAAGGAGGCAACAATTGATACCACAAAAACATCTAAAATACCAGCAGATGTATAGGCTTATTTTTTGGATGGCACAGAGCATATATGTGGAAAGCTTTGATTAACAATGTGAAGGCATAATCTTCTTTTAGAATTTACGAATAAATAAAACCTAGAAATGGAAAATAAAGTGAAGGTGAAATGCAATCCAACTAAGTGTATGCATGCATTGTCCCAGTACACTAGAATAAATCTTACATTCGATCCCAGCGCCAACACCAGAATGTATCACAGGTTCTGATTCATTTAGTACAAGAGAGAATTGATATTTCAATTTTCAAGCAAATTCAAGCGTCCCTCACCACAAAAAAAAATCAAAAATAAAAGAAAGGGAAAAAATATCATACATTGCAGTTGATGTGATGTGTCACAATTCGAAAAAATAACGCTAGTCATTTTTCTTGACAATATTTATATTGGAAACTATAGTTTACTGTTCTTACATACATTCAAATGTAATCATTTCTCATGGCACAAATGCAAGTTTATTAAAGTATTATCAGTTGTATGCTAAGAATATGAAAGTTTTCAAAGTAAGGATCTTCACATCAACAACCAAATTATTCTTACCATGTGAAATTGATGCAGCTTCACCAACCTTGTGCCTCAACTCAACAGAGTTATCAATAAGAGCAGCTTTCTTACGTGTAACCTAATAAATTTGAGCACATTATACGAGAAGAATGACCTACAATATAAAAATCATACCCCAGAAGCTTCAATATATAGGTTTTACCAGTTATCATGACTACTATAAGTAATACAGTTATTGGAAACCATATAAGTGTTAGAGAATCTTTCTCAATCTCAGAATCAACAAGAAAGTCGGAGATGACTAAACTGGATAAGTTACAATCTGCCGCTGCCAACAACTCGACATGATTTGTTCCTAGTTTTTCTCAATTTGTTGTAACTAGTTTTATCTGTATTTTTGAAATTTAAATTCATATCTGATAGGTTTAGATAGTTTCAGAATACTGCTATATAATGTTGTAATTGCATTACCGAGAATATAATGAAAAAATACACTTTAGCATTAAACTTTTCATGGTAATCAGAGCTTCTCTCTCCAACGAGTTAAAATCCTGATTTTTTTCTCTCCAAATGGCCTCCAATTCTTCTACAACTGATTCATCATCCCTTCAAACTCCTACTCCAAATTTAATCACTATTAACGCTGCTGCTCAATTACCTCTCAAACTCACCCCGCTCAACTACTTCTCGTGGAAAGGTCAATTCAATGCTTTATTTTTTGGGTTAGATCTCCTTGGTTATCTCGATGGAACACACCCCTGCCCCCCTGCAACAACGACTAATAACAGTCAGATTGTGCCTAATCCAGCATATTCTACTTGGCGACGCCAAGACCAACTCATTCTTCATGCTATCTCTGCTTCTCTTAGTTAGGCTGTTATTCCACTTGTTTCTTCTGCTGCTACCAGCCAAGAAGCGTGGACTCGACTTAATCATCTCTATGCGAAACGCTCAACTACACACACCATTCATCTCAAAGACAAACTTACTACTATTACTCATGGTTCTCTTTCTGTCACGAATTTTCTCGTCTCTATCAAACAAATTGCGGATGAACCTACCGCACTTGGTGATCCTCCCAGCGATGCCGACTTACTTGTTTATACAACACGTGGTCTTGGTCCTGCTTACAAGGAACTTATCACTGCCATAAGGACTCGAGATTCCGTGGTTCCGTTTGAAGAATTGTTTGATAAAATTTTAGATCATGAGACATTCCTCCTCTACAAGAAAAACAAAATCTTGAACCCGCCCCACCTACTGTTTATTTTACCAAACAATTCCCACCAGCCTTCCGTCGCTCCAAATCATCATTCCCGTCCTCCGCGCTCGGCTTACTACCTACTCCAGTTGTTTCCTCCAAACAACCAAAACCCAATTAGTCTACACCATTCAGGTCAAATTCCATCTCATGCCAATATTGTGACAGACCTGGGCATGATGCCAAAAGATGTTTCAAACTTTTTCCTCACCTTAAACAACAACGCCCCTCTGCCCACATCACTACCACATCACCCTCACTCTCTTCCCCATGGATAGTCAATTCTGGTGCATCTCATCATGTCACCTCGCACATGTACAATCCATCTCTTCATCAACCTCCCAGATGACATTCAAATTGGTGATGGCTCTAGTTTGCCAATCACACACACTGGTTCTCTCTCGCTATCTCCATCATTTCAATTATCTAATGTTTTGTGTTCTCCTTCTATTAAACAGAATTTAATATCTGTCTCTAAATTTTGTCGTTCTAATAAGGCCTCCATTGAATTTTTTCCTTATGATTTTGTTGTCAAGGATCTACGTACAGGGACTCCTCTACTCCGCGGAAGAAATCGTCATGATCTCTATGAGTGGCCATGTGCAATAGGTGCTTTGAACAAATCTGTCAAAGCTTTCTCTACTGCTGTCCACACTACTGCATCTTCGGTGACTTGGCATGGGCGTCTTGGTCATCCATCACCTAAAATAATTCAGTCTCTTGTTAATTCTAGTTCTGTGTCAGCCCCATCTTCATTGTCTATGAATTTTCATTGTGAGTCATGTCTATGTAATAAAAGTCAACGACTTTCATTTGGTGAATCTTCGTTGCAAAGTAATGGACCTATTGATTTAATTTTTACTGATGTTTGGGGACCCTCGCCTATTCAATCAATTGATGGTTTTTGCTATTATGTCATCTTTGTCGATCATTTCACAAAATACATTTGGTTTTATCCCTTGAGTCTAAAATATGATGTGTTTACTATTTTTTGCCAATTTCGCGCTCTCGTTGAATTTTTTTTTAATCGCTCTATTCTCTCCATCTACTCTGATGGTGGTGGTGAGTATATTGCCTTAAAAGATTTTTTGCGCAATCTTGGTATTCAACATCTCAAAACACCACCTCATACACCACAACATAATGGGACCGCTGAAAGACGTCATAGGCATATTGTTGATACCGGGTTAACTCTCTCACATCAAGCACATATCCCTCACAAATATTGGTCATATGCGTTTCAAACAGCTACATACCTAATTAATCGACTTCCAACCCCTGTTCTAAAATTTCTTTCTCCTTATGAAAAATTATTCGACCACAAACCCAATTACAATAAATTAAAAGTCTTTGGTTGTTTGTGTTTTCCTTGGTTAAAGCCATACAACTCTCATAAATTAGAACAAAAGTCCACTCCTTGTGTCTTCCTTGGCTACTCTCTAAATCAAAGTGCCTACCTTTGTTTGGACGTCACAACACATAAATTGTACACTTCCCGTCATGTTCGGTTCATCGAAACTGAATTTTCTTTTTCCAAAACTTCTTCTGTTACTCCTCTTAATTTTTCAAAATCTGCATGGTTTCCTCCAATGACTATGATTCTACCTTCCCAGACAAAGATGCCCACCGGTGTGCAGACCACTACTCCAAACAGCACCTTGATAGATTCAGTGCACCTTCAACAGCCCCTCATTGAGCTTGTGCCATGTTGGGAAATTAATTTTTAGATTTTGATGAATGCCATGTAAAACTTAGAATAGAAAGTTGGCACCCCATTTTTGTTGTGAATTGCATTGTAATAGATAGGGCTGGTCGAGCTGAGTTAAGTCAGCTATGCCGAATATGCAAGAAGTCAACGGAGACTAGAAGAAAGACTCATTGTGAGGCGGTGAGTGTGGAAAAGAAGAGAAGACAGAACTTGATCAAGGTGCAAATGAGATGCAATCGAGTGAAGTGTCGATCAAATCAACTCAAGATAGCCAAGTCTCAAGTTGAAGTGACGGATGAGTCATCCATGATTGGAAGTCGACTCTAAGTCACCTGGGGAAGTCAAGGAAATGCGATCAAGTCGAGATAATCGAAAGAGATCCGTTGCACGTAAGTCAAGAAAATTACTTAAACAAGTAATACTTCCATACTATCTTTCTTAAAGTGCTCGATCCCCGAGAAGCGTGCAAAAGGAATAAACCAATGGGAAGCTCGCACTGTGTCGAAACTCAAAAAGCTAAAGACTCATTCATACGAGGAAATGTCAATTCCAAGAACTGCAACAAGACAAGACAAGCCAACGACCACAAATGTCTTTTGAAAATTAACCTATCTCTTCAACGGACAAATTTTCAAAAGAACACTATAAAAAGGCCGAGAATCTATTTGATAAAAGGTTAACCTTGTTACCTGGAACTTTAAAGCTCTTATTCAAACTATAACCTACTCAAGTCATACAAGTTCAATCTCAAGCCTACATTACGAAGGAAATCAATCCAACACTCACCTATGAAGAAAATACGACTTCAATCGGTTGAAGAGGAAACATTTGAAGAATCAAGGGGTCTACATTCCACAAAGGATTGTAGAAAGGTTCAAGGTCGAACCGGTCTCAAGTTTTTGGAGGGCTTCGTGATCAAATCCAAGAAGCTTGAGCAAGTGGGTCAGTAGTAGCAAGGCAAATTGCCTGTGAAGAAGGCCGAGTCGCACGAGAAGCCACCGTTGTGTGACCAAGGCATCTCCGGATCGAGTCCCAAAGGATCAAGTCACTGTTGATCCGGACTTGCATCCGGGTGATAACCACTTTGTACATTGATCAATACTTAGTGGATTTCTCCAGGAGTTGGAGAAGAGAGGAGTAGAAGAATTACCCCATCTTCGAACCTCTATAAAATTTATTGTGTCATTTACATTTCAAAGACTTTAATTTCTCGCATATTATTTCAATATCTCACGATAAATTTGCTATCCAATTGATAACCAACAAAGTGCTAAAACCAAGTATTAAAACAAACTTAAACCAAATTCAAGGGTGTTAAGTCTTCCAAAAAACATATCATAGTCAAGTTAAGTTTTAGTCAAAACAATCGAGTTATTCTATCAACAAATTCGAATCAGTCCGCTGAGTGGCTAACTCTGCGATTAACTAACTTAGCCGTCCATCAAGGACTCAACGTGAAGTATTAACTCAACGTTTTAAAAGGACTAAATCGAAAAATTGGTAAGGTTTATTCAACCCCCTTCTAAACCTTACACTCACACCCATTGGGACCTACAAGTGGTATCGAGCGGTTGGTTCATTGAGCCTTCCGCACTAGTTACTGAACTAGATCTCCAATCTCTCAAAGCTTGCTTTAGCACTTGATCTTTTAAAACTCTTTTATTCAACAAAGTTATTATCATGGAAGCAAATTTGACACGCATCCCTATGTTCACAATTGAAGAATTTGATGATTGGAAAATTCGTATGTAGGCTCATCTATCAAATTACACGATGAAATGTGGATTGTAATAGAAGATGGGTCTCATCTATCACATCTCATTACACGATGAAATGTGGATTGTAAACAAGATGGGCCAAATGATGACAAAAATCTTGAAAGTGAACACATCTGTTCAACAAAGTCAAATCGCAAGGAGGATAAGCTAACCCCAACGATTTGTGAAGGCTCGAGCAAATCAAGGAAAATAAACTATCTGAGAAGAGGATGTCGCTCAACTGGATGCCGGAAATTACCAATGAGCTATCTCGCACTTGGAAAAGAATATGGTTGAAAAACCAAGAGCTAAATGGACAAATGAAAGACTTTGAACACATTAAATCCTCCCACACACTACTAAATGAAAACACCCTACTCAAAATGAGCCAAAACTCAAGACTAAGGAGCCGAGTACTCTAAGTCACATAGTCATGAGAATAAAAGTTTAAAGGTTTAACAAATTCTTCAAAATGCTAAGCTAATAGCTACTACGAGGGAAAAGGCCACCCAAAAGAATGAGGAAAATGACCTCAAAAATGTGATTGCCTCATTCACTATTGGCATCGAAATCTTTGGATGATCTTCGAAGCTTAGAAGATTTAATTCCTCTATGCCAAGTCAAGTTCCAAGAGTGATTTTGGAAAAAGATCTTCAAGTAATGAAGCATCCCAAAAATCCAAAACTCCAAATGGTGCACACACATTCATTCCAAAATCACAACCACAAATGCAAACTTGCCTTGGTTATAAAGGAAAAGGAAAATAAAAGTTTAAAGGTGAGTATGCTAAGCTAAAGGAGATAGCTACTACGAGAAGAAAAATCCAAAAATGTGATTGTTCCTCGGGAAACTCCAAATATGAAGTCCCAAAATCCAAAACTCCAAATGGTGCAAGAAGAAAGCAAGCTACCAAAAGCCCCGAAGTTCTATGAAAAGAACACAAATGATGGGAATGGTAGAAATTACCCAAGCCAAGCTGATTGGAATAATGTGAACTATCAAAAAGACCTATGGAATATAAACCTAAATGGCAAAGGCCTAGAACTCAACAAGGGCCATTCCAAAGGCAAAAGAGCTATCATCAAGACACATATGCACCCAAGCACTATCCTCAAAGATATCACAACTACCCAAACAAAGCAATTGCTAAAACACATACACAGCATACAGACAAAAGAGACAATTTGTATGAACCTAAAACCCCAAGCATTTTTCCAAAGTTAATTATGATTATGGCACTGATAGATGGCAACCTCTTAGAGTCAAATCATTTGGCTATAGGTTGGTTGGATCATCTTACAATACTAACCCCTCAGACCCATAAAATATGGGTACCTAAAACCTAATTTCTTTGATTGCGGAGTTCAAGGAGAAACGGTGCCAAGGAACCTTGTACATGGATAGTGGTCATTCCGGACACATGACGAAACAAACAAGAAAAATCTATCAAAATTTAAGGAAGTTAGAGGTGCAAAAGTCATATTTGGAGGAATGAAGCTCCGGAGAAATAAGAGGCATTGGATCCATCAAGAAAAATGGATTAGAAATTACGGATGTTGCATATGTTGAAGGCCTCAATTTCAACTTACTAAGCATAAGTCAACTCGTGACAAGGGCTATAATGTTGGATTCAATATGGGAGTGTGCCAAATCAAGAACATCAATCAAATGAAGTAGTGCTACAAGGATGCGGATAAAAGAACATGTATGTGGTAAATTGGTCAACTCGCAACACCAAGCACTTGTCTCTAGCAAAAGAGCACAAATCAATCAAGTTGGTCATGGGCACAAGAAGCCGAGTCACCCGAACTTCAAAACAATTAACAAGCTTGCAAGGAGCAATCTTGTGGAAGGACTTCCGGACTCGATGATACAAGAAGGAAAGTGTATGTGATGCATGCGAGATGGGAAAGCGGATCAAATCATCATTCAAAGAAAAGACATGTCCATCTTCAACAAGAATATTTCACCTACTACATATGGATCTATTTGGTCCAGTTGAACCAACCAAAGATAAGCGGAAAGAAATACACCTTGGTGGTAGTAGATGATTACTCAAGATACACATGGACAATTTTCATGTGTAAGAAGAAAGAAACCTTGCGAAACTACCACAATGATGAAGAGAATCCAAAATGAGAAGAGTCAAACCATTATCAAAATTAGATCCGACAGGAACCGAGTTTGTCAATGGAATAATAACTCAATATTGTATTGAAAATGGTATTGCTCATGAACTATCTCATGAAAAGGACTCCACAAATGAGAATGGAGTTGTAGAAAGAAGGAACAGAACTCTCAAAGAAGCAAAGAAGGACCATGTTAGTCGAAGGGCGCTAAAAGATTTTAGTCAAGCAATAAACACAAAGATGCTATACTCAAAATAGATGCATGATAAAATGACAAACCGACAAAAAACTCCCTATGAGATTTGGACAGGAGAAAGCCAAATGTTGCATATTTTAAAATATTTGGATGCAAATGCTTCATTCATAACAATGGCAAAGATAATTTAAAGGCTTTTGATGCTAAAGCTGATGAAGGTATCTTTTTGGGATACTCAGTTGAAAGCAAAGCCTACAGAGTGCTCAACAAGAGGACAATGGTTACAGAAAAATCCATCCATGTGGTGTTTGATGAGCCCAATGTAAATGGAGAAGACATTGAAGAGTCAATCGATAAGTTCGAATCGACCTACCATGCGAAGAGTCCCTATGTTGAAGCTGAAGCTGGAATTATAAACCTAGATGAAGATGAGATAGCCGAGTCTCAAAGACAACTGGGAAATATGCAGCTAAGTGATGATGAGAGAGCTGATCAAAATAACACAGCTGCAAGACGACTGAATCCAGCTAACCTACTCCAACCTGATGTAAGGTGGCTGAAAGACCATCCACCAGAACTAATCATTGGAGATGTAAGAGAAGGTGTAAAAACTAGATCCAGAACTCAACAAGAATCAATGTTCACTTGCTTCATCTCACAAATAGAGCCAAAAGATGTGTCACAAGCATTGGATGGCACACATTGGATTCAAGCCATGCAAGAAGAGCTGAATCAGTTTGAAAGGAACAAAGTGTGGGTATTGGTTCAAAAACCTACCCATCAAAATGTTATTGGCACTAAATGGGTGTTCAGAAACAAGATGAATGAGGAAGGTTCTGTGGTAAGAAACAAAGCAAGATTGGTAGCCAAAGGGTATTGCCAAGAAGAAGGAATAGATTTTGATGAAACTTTTGCTCCTGTGGCAAGATTGGAAGCCATAAGGATGTTTCTTGCCTATCTTTGCTCACAAGAACTTCATCAGATATCAAATGGATGCAAAGAGTGCATTCCTTAATGGGTTATTGGAGGAAGAAGTGTATATTGAACAACCTCCAGGATTTGAGCAGAAGACTCTTGGAGATAAAGTATACAAACTCAAGAAAGCTTTATATGGATTGAAACAAGCACCAAGAGCATGGTATGATACATTATCACAATTCCTTATTGAGAACGGATTTACAAAAGGCAAAGTGGATAGAACACTCTTTAGAATTCAAGATGGGAAGAGTATACTGCTTGTTCAAATATATGTGGATGACATCATCTTTGGATCCACAAACAAAGAGCTGTGTGATAAATTCTCAAATCTTATGCAAAGCAAATTTGAAATGAGCATGATGGGAGAGTGACATTCTTCCTAGGACTTCAAGTAAAACAAATGAAGGATGGAACCTTCATAAGTCGGACAAAGTACACCGAGATTTAATGAAGAAATTTGGTATGGAAGAGAAATCTTCTCGAAAATACCAATGAATACATCGATCAAAATGGATATGGATGCGGATGGCAAGCCTGTGGATCAAACAAGATATAGAGCACTTATTGGATCATTGCTCTATCTCACAAAGAAGCGTGTCGACATCACCTTTCTCAGTAGTTGTATGTGCCGTTTCAATCGCCCCAAAAGAAAGCCACATGATCGCAACCAAAAGAATCTTGAGATATTTGAAAGAAAGCCAAGAAGTTGGCTTATGGTATCCTAAGGAAGGTGGATTCAAGCTAATTGGTTACTCGGACTCACGACTATCTTTGGATGTAGAATTGATCGAAAAGTACCTCGGTACATGTCAAATGCTTGAAAATAGATTAATTTCTGGGTTTAGCAAGAAGCAAAATTCAATAGCCACCTCCACACAACCTGAGCGAGAATACATAGGCTGCAGGCAAACAAGTGCCCAAGTCTTATGGATGAGACAACAAATGAGAGACTATAAAGTTGAAGAAAAGGAAATTCCAATTATGTGTGACAACACAAGTGCAATTGCAATCACCCAAAATCCTGTGTTGCACTCAAGAACAAAGCACATTGATGTCAGATATCACTTCATAAGAGATCATGTTGAAAAGAAGGACATCACCTTGGAATATATCTCAACTGATAAGCAGTTAGCTGATATATTCACAAAACCATTATGTGAATCAAGATTTGAAGAACTCAAGCATGAATTAGGGTAAATTGAGCTGAGTTGACACTCAGAAGAGTCAAAGAAAAGAGATGGAACATGAAAAGATGAAAAAGAGATAAACTCTTGAATCAGCTAAGTGAATCAGCCGTATCGGAGAATCAGCTACATCGAGTTAGTGACAAAGTGCTTATGTGCAAAGAGAGAAAATTAAATCAACTAAGGAATAAGCCGAGTCATTTATGAGCAAAGTGACAAAAATGCATCCTTATTATTACTAAGCGGGAATGTTTTTAAGAATGACGTCGAAAGATAATTATGACGTGTCGTGACAAAAAAAAGTCGCATACCAAGCTTATGATTGGATATAAATCTTTGCCGCATTAAATGCGAAAATTAAATGTTAATCGGCGTGCAAAATCGAGCCGTTGATCTTGATCAAATTTCAAAACCACCCGCACGCCCTTTCATAACCCATACATATACCATTTTGTCCGATTTTCTCTCACTTTACCAAAACTGTTCATCTCTCTCAAGAGCAAAGAAAGCATTTTTACTCTCAAAACCCTACAAATCTTCAAACCTTATCTTCAAAGTTTCATTCGGTGAATCTTCGAGAAATGGCATCTACTTACGACTTCGTCAAGTTGGGAAAGCAAATCCACACGGATCTACTGTGGACTTCGAGGGCATGATCAAACAAGGGTCAGACGAAACCCTTGTGAAGAAAATAGTAGAGAAGTTGGAAAAATCAGGACTGAAACCCTTTTTGTCAATGGAGTTTCAAATGACCTACGTGGAGGAGGTCGCACAGTTCTATGTGAACGCTGAAGTTCACAATGAGGGCATCAAGTCCTCTGTTCACGGGAAAGATTTCTCCATCACTGCCAAGGATCTGACAGAACACTGCTTGTTGCCGGCGGAAGGAGTGCCGGAGATTTATGAAGCTTATGTTAACCTGGCTGCTGCTTGGAAAGAAGTAGCCAAACCCGACTGTGCTGCGAAGGTTGTCTACACAGCTGAGAAGAAGCTGTTGAAGGAGGACTACCACAAACTGCTCGACATTGTTGCCAAATGCATAGACATCAAATTTGGAAGCTTTAACCAGCTGTCCAAAACTAAGCGGATCGTAATGGTGACCATTGAAGAGAAAAAGGTGAACTGGGCTGAGTTTGTATACAACAGACTCTGCCAGAATATTGGGAATAAATCCTTCAAGGAGGATGGATCGTTTGGAGGATCTTTGGGGTATGGCCTGGTGATTGGCCGGTTGATGGAGGTGAAAGGTGTTCCTCTCCGACATGGAAAGGCGTTCCATGTTAACAAAAAGATGTTCCGATCAAATCTCTCCGGAGCACAGAGGAGAGCTTATGCCAAGAGAGCGGACACAAGTGAGGGGGAATCAGCTAACCCTGAAGAAACAACTGTCTCCTCCCCTCTCAAGAAGAAGGCTGCCCCTGTAGCTGCAAAGAAGACTGCTGCCCCTGCAGCGAAGAAAAAGAAAACCGCACCTGCCCCTGCAGCCGAGTCACCTGCCCCCGCAGCCATGTCTCCTGCCCCTGCAGCCGCAATGGAGAAGGAACCGTTAATCCCTTCTCCAGTGATTAAAAAGAAGAGGATTGTCAAAACAAGGAAGGCATCTGCCTCTAAGACAACTGCGAAGGCATTTACCTTCGACGAACCAGAGGAAGTGGAACCATATATTCCTCTGGTGAAAACCAAAAGAACAATAAGACTTTTCAAGCGATCAGAGCTTGAGAAAATGGCTGAGTCTGCCACTCACCGAACAGATCACGAGACAACCGGAGAAGTAGAGTCTCCAAAAATTATTGATGAAACAACCAAGTCTGCTGAAGCCAATCAACAGAGGCAAATTGAAGACACAATCAAATAGTCGTAATCGAGCAATGAGACACAAGAAGTAGGCCGAGAAAGCAAACTCTCCTCTTGACAGGTTGTATCCCCTCCGCAATGACGCCATCGAGGGTGTGAAGCACCAAAGTTTGCTACCTTCAATCCCGAGAACGAGGGACAAAGGAGGAGAAAGATGATAAAGATGATGATGATGTGATGATCCTATCCCCACCATATCCAGACATCCAAAATTGTCTGCGTGAATGGAGGAAGTGGAAGCTGAGTCGATCCAGGGAACAATTCCAAAGACCAGAGTTTATTGAAGAAGAAGACGAACTGTTGAACTTTCTCGGATTGACCACTGTGGTCCAAACACTGGATGAAGATAAATGCACAGATATCTTGCAGATCTTCAAAGACAAGGAGAAGCGAGATCGCGTGAGAGGAAGCTAAGCTCGTGAAAAGGCCATGTTTGTCCCTTTACTCGAACCATCGATCATACACATCCTCATCTTGACATTCTCTCTCCGGGAGTGATGAGGATCTGGACCCTGCTGCTGCTACAGAAGAATTGGAGATGCAGCATGCGGGAATCTAGGGTCCTACATGAGCAACGGTTATTGGAAGGACCAGGGGAGTCTTCCACATCACAGCTGGAGATTGATCCGATGGGAGTGGTGCAACATATTGCCACTGTTGTTGCTACCACCACTTCCCCTGCTCACCCAGAAGAAGGTGTTAAGGGAATTGGCGATGAAACTGGGATTGTGGGGACCCCAGTCGAGCCAACCCCTAATGAAGGTATCTTACCACCGCCCAACGACTGAATACTCAAAGGGAACAACCGGGAGTCTGAGACGAGTGACCCCATTCCAAGTCACTCACCGGTGTGATAGCCGAGGGGAAACTCACTCCACCGCAAAGAAGGTCGGAGGATGTTTGCGGTGACTCCACAACGAATATTGGAGGCAAAGTGGAGAAGGAACAACAAATGGATACACGATAAGTTGTCACTAACGTGGCTCAGATAGTTAAGACTGTCTCAGCTGAAGTGCCAACTGCTCTGCGCAGCCAATGACGCCGCCGATGCGGTCGAGGCACGAGAAGGAATTGCCCGGGAGTTAACACTGGGGCAATGAAAGTGCAATCCATGGAGTTGAGACTCCAGTGGATGCCACCTCGAAGACCCCAAGACAAAATGACATTGTCGAAGGGGATCGCCCAAGGCCTCGCCGCATTGAGATTGCGGGGTAGGTAATGAAGGCCAACGAGAGGTTGAGACTTCCCGGGGTAAAGAGACGGAAGAACATAACATCCCTCCTACTATCATTGATCCATCTGAAAAGGAGATAAGTGCTCTTCACGATTCCTAAGACAATCCTGATGTAACCTTTCTGGGATCTGAAGGTGAAGACGAAGCTGAGTCATCCCCTATTGCCAATCCAAAAGACTCAGCTGAGGATGTTCTCCCAAGCACGAGTAAGACCGACCTTAAGGCTACTCGCCAAACCTTTAATTTTGATGATGAGCCACACATGCAAATCTCATCATCGTCTGATGACGCCACTGATACGGCCGAGGACCAGTCAACTCACATGGAAAAACCAGCTGAGACCGACAAGTCAAGTTGAGAGATACAAATGAGGCTCACCACCGGGTCAATACCCCAATAGACCACAATCAAACATTCAATCACAAGCAGCTACCCAAGCTGCAGCAGAAACGACGCAACCGGGCACATCACGGGCACGAGTTACCATTGAACATATTCCCGTTGTCCTTGATGATCCGTTCAAAGAATCGTTCCCTTTCTCTCTGGAGCTACCTGACCTTCTTGAAGAATTAGCTAGAGACCAAGAACGTTTCCATAAACCTGATCCCGTTATTCCAACAAACACCATCGTTCCAGTAGACTTTGACTTTGACGTTGCTTGGCCGCCAATTGAGACATAAATGACAGCTGAGGTTCGAGAAGTTTTCAAGGCCATATTTGCAGAGATAGAGAAGATGGAGAGGCACCAGGCCTCACTGGACATGAGACTGGATAACCGAGACGCAAATCTTACTGCCGATCTGCGAGGAATAATTGTCAGGATCTGGGAATGGTGGCAACAACAATAGACAATGCGTGTAGAACAAGTTCGATACTTCAGAACTTTGTTCAATAAATTGCTAGTCTGGTGGGCTGAGAATGCTGATATGAAGACAAGAATGCAAGAAAACATCGATCGAATGCATGAATCTCACAACACGAGAGATGCAAACACGCTGCGTGAATTTCATAAGAAAGAGCTTCTCGTGTAGAGAGAACATGGAGAAGAAATTCAGTCTCCTCATGGCTGAAATGAAGTCGGTGACAAATGAATCCAACGCCACTCGCTCCGAATTCCGTGCAAGATACTCCACAAAACAGATTCAAGCATAACTCAAATATCACCGCTTAGACTTCATGATTTCCACTTGTTTCCGGGGTTCCTCTCTCTTTGATGATGCCAAAAAGGGGAAGAGGAATACCTAAAGGTGTTGAAAGGTTCTCAAGCTAAGAAGAAAGATGCATGTGTGAAGGAGAAGACATCTCAAGAACTCGAAAAGAGAGAAGAAGGGAAAATCATTAAGGGGAAGGTTCGAAAGATATGACCCGATGATTGCTAAAACCCCCAACAAGGTCTTGTCACAACCGATATCATCAAAGAAACTCCCGATGACTCGCCACTCCAACACTCCGCAGCCCATGGTGGCGAAAAATAGTAGAAGCAGGGGATGAAGGAGGTGGAAGGAAAGATGGATGCCCGAGTTATGGATATACTTTGAAACAACATGGAGGCATTCCAACAGACAGAGACACCTATGCCATTTCGTACGTCGAAACCGGCGCCAAGATCTCGTTGATAAATTCAAGACGCTCGCATCCGAGGGTTACTTCGCAAATATGTCCATGGCTCAAGCCTGGGATTTGTATTGGGAAAAAGGCCTCAAGCTATGTGAAGAAGGCGACAGGTGCGACGAGACTCACGGGCAACTCTGCACTTTGTCACTCACTCACCGGAAAAAGAAGGCCCCAAGATAATACACGCCCGGGGCGGAGGAAGAAGCAATGGAGGAGGAAGAGGTTTCGGACCTGACCTCTGCCCAAAAAACATTGAATATATAGATCTAGGCAAGAAAGGAGGGATCTATTGGGCGGATTCGACGAAGTAGCCAACCCGAAAGTGGCCAAGAACAATGCTTTGAGTATGTAAAAAGAATTGAAGAAGAAAATAGAAGACAAACTCACCGTGGGAAGAGAGACAAGAAAGGAAAAGAAAAGATGAAGTCAGCCGAAAGGCTTATGAGAAAAAGAAGGCGGAAGAAGAAAAAAAAGAAAGAAAAAGGTCGAAGATGACAAAGTCAAGAAGAAAAAAGAAGGAGGCGGCGAAGGAGATGAAGTGTTGTTGTCACACCCTTCATGTATTTTACTATGTAAATACATCTTTATGTAAGTCCTCTGTACATCGAATAAAATTGTATAATTTCTATACTTGCGTAGATATAGAATAACATGGTTACCTTAAGTTTTGTTTAAGCTTTGATACACTCTAAAACAATGTAAAAACAACAAGAATGTTATGATCAATAAAAGATTGATTCTACGCATACATTCTCGTGGTTCTACAATGTCTGCGTTATCTTTCTTTGTTTAATTATTGTATGAATGTTTTAAGTTTTGGCATCATCAAAAAGGGGGAAATTGTTGGGAAATTAATTTTTAGATTTTGATAAATGCCATGTAAAACTTAGAATAGAAAGTTGGCACCCCATTTTTGTTATGAATTGCATTGTAATAGATAGGGCTGGTCCAGCTGAGTTAAGTCAGCTATGCCAGAATATGCAAGAAGTCAACTGGAGACTAGAAGGAAGACTCATTGTGAGGCAAATGAGTGTGGCAAAGAAGAGAAGACAGAACTCGAATGAAGGTGCAAATCGAGATGCAATGAGTGAAGTGTCGATCAAGTCAACTCAAGATAGCCAAGTCTCAAGTTGAAGTGACAGATGAGTCATCCAATGATTGGAAGTCGACTCAAGTCACCTGGGAAGTCAAGGAAATGCGATCAAGTCGATATAATCGAAAGAGATCCGTTGCACGGAAGTCAAGAAAATTATTTAAACAAGTAATACTTCCATACTTGTTTTCTTAAAGTGCTCGACCCCGCGTGCAAAAGGAATAAACCAATGGGAAGCTCGCACTGTGTCGAACTCAAAAGCTAAAGACTCATTCATACGAGGAAATGTCAATTCCAAGAACTGCAACAAGACAAGCCAACGACCACAAGTGTCTTTTGAAAATTAACCTATCTCTTCAACGGGCAAATTTTCAAAAGAACACTATAAAAAGGCTGAGGAATCTATCTGAGAAAAGGTTAACCTTGTTACCTGGAACTTTAAAGCTCTTATTCAAACTATAACCTACTCAAGTCATACAAGTTCAATCCTCAAGCCTACATTACGAAGGAAATCAATCCAACACTCACCTGTGAAGGAAAGACGACTTCAATCAGTTGAAGAGGAAACATTTGAAGAATCAAGGGGTCTACATTCCACAAAGGATTGTAGAAAGGTTCAAGCTCGAACCAGTCTCAAGTTTTTGGAGGGCTTTGTGATCAAATCCAAGAAGCTTGAGCAAGTGGGCTGTAGTAGTAGCAAAGCAAATTTGCCCCTGTGAAGAAGTTGAGTCATACGAGAAGCCACCGTGTGACCAAGGCATCTCCGGATCGAGTCCCAAAGGATCAAGTCACCGTGTGTGATCAAGACTTGCATCCGGACCGATAACCACTTTGTACATTGATCAATACTTAGTGGATTCCTCCATGAGTTGGAGAAGAGAGGAGTAGAAGAATTACCCCATCTTCGAACCTCTATAAAATTTATTATGTCATTTACATTTCAGCACTTTAATTTATGCATATTATTTCAATATCTACTGATAAATTTGCTATCCAATTGATAACCAACAAAGTGCTAAAACCAAGTATTAAAACAAACTTAAACCAAATTCAAGGGTGTTAAGTCTTCCAATAAAACATATCACGGTCAAGTTAAGTTTTAGTCAAAACAAATTGAGTTATTCTATCAACAAATCGATCGAGTCTATTGAGTGGCTAACTTTGATTAACTAACTTAGCTGTCCTTCAAGGACTCAGCTGTGAAGTATTAACTCTGAACGTTTTAAAAGGACTAAATCGAAAAATTGGTAAGGTTTATTCAACCCCCCCTTCTAAACCTTACACTCACACCCCTTGGGACCTACATGCCATCTCCTTCTGCAAGTTTCAGCCGTCCCTCACCTTTACAAAGCATTAATCCCCCCAGCTCATCCGCTCCACTGTCTCCCCATCTCCATGCCTCATCTGTCTCTTCTCCCGGCCCTCCTCCATCTTCTAGTTCGCCTCCTTGTCCTTCTCCTCCACACTTGCCACCATCCACTCACACAATGATAACTCATTCCAAAAATAAAATTTTCAAATCGAAAAAAATTCTTCATGTATCCACAAAGCATCCTTTGCCGACTTCCATTGAACCCACATGTGTTTCCCAAGTAATGAAATCTGCCGAATAGAGGCAAGCAATGTCTGATGAACTAAATGCTCTTCTTCGTAATGGAACTTGGGAACTCGTTCCTTCAACTCCCTCTCAAAATGTTGTAGGGTGTAAATGGGTCTTTCGCATAAAGCGTAATACCGATGGTTCAATCTCTAAATACAATGCTCGGCTTGTCGCCAAAGGCTTCCAACAACGTCCTGGCATTGATTTTCATGATACTTTTAGCTTGTTGTCAAACCTACAACAATTTGCATAATTCTGTCTATTGCTCTATCTCATGGTTGGCCACTCCGCCAACTCGATGTTAATAATGCTTTTCTCCATGGTACTCTTTCTGAAGAAGTTTATATGCAACAACCACCAGGTTTTATTGATCAAAATAATTTGGGTCTTGTGTGCAAATTATGAAAGGCAATCTACGGGCTGAAGCAAGCCCCGAAGGCCTGGTATAATGAGCTCAAGGGATTTCTCTTATCCTATGGATTTGTTAAGTCACTTAGTGATGCATGTCTGTTCATCTATCGCAACAATAATATTGTATTATACTTCCTGGTTTATGTTGATGATTTATTTGTCACTGGCAATGATAAAATATTTCTACAGGATTTTTTACAAGTCTTGGCTACTTGTTTCTCTGTCAAAGATCTTGGCGATCTTCATTATTTTCTTGGCATTGAAGTACTTCCGACAAGTTCGGTCTTCTTCTCACTCAGCATAAATATATTCGTGATTTACTCGAACGTACAAACATGATTGGTGCCAAGGAGTGTCACACACCTATCTCCACTCAACCCCTTATTCTTAATGATGGCTCACCATCAGCGGACGCTGCATTATTTCATCAGGTCATTGGTGCTCTTTAATATTTATCTCTTACAAGACCTGACATATCATATGGAATGAACAAATTAGCCCAGTTTATGCACTCTCCAACAGAAACTCATTGGTCAGTTGTCAAACGGCTCCTCCGCTACTTAAATCATACCATACACCATGGATTCTTTCTTAAGCGACTCCAACAACTCGGCCTCACTGCCTTTACAGATGCCGATTGGGCAGGTAATCATGATGATCATACATCCACTTCAACATTCATCATTTATCTTGGTGGCAATGCAATCTCTTGGTGTTCGAAGAAGCAAAAATCCATCACGTGGTCCTCAACAGAGGCCGAATATCGTGCACTTGCATCTTGTGCTGCTGAAGTCCTTTGGATTAAAAATATTCTCAGTGAACTTAATATCATTTGTCCATCATCCCCACAAATTTTTTGTGATAACATTGGTACCACATATCTATCTGTTAATTAGGTATTCCACTCTCGCATGAAGCACATCTCAATTGACTATCACTTTGTTTGTGAACGTGTGGCTTAAGGATCATTTATTGTCTCTCACATATCCTCTAAAGATCAGCTTGCTGGCGCACTTACAAAACCTCTAACCTCCATCACCTTCCATCGCTTACTTTCCAAGATCGGTATCTCCAATGGGAGCACCGTCTTGCGGGGGCCTGTTAGAGAATCTTCCTCAATCTTAGAATCAACAACAAAGTCGGAGATGACTAAATTGGATAAGTTACAATCTGCCACTGTCAATAACTCGACATGATTTGTTCCTAGTTTTTCTCAATCTGTTGTAACTAGTTTTATCTGTATTTTTTGAAATTCAAATTCATATCTGATAGGTTTAGATAGTTTCAGAATACTGCTATATAATGTTGTAATTGCAATACTGAGAACATAATGAAAAAATACACTTTAACATTAAGCTTTTCAATAAGTAATACCCCAGAAACAAGCATGAAATGCAAACCCTAGTTCAAAAAGCAAAAGCCTAAATCGAATTTGAATGACAACAATATTGGATTTAAACCCTAAATTGAAAACCAAATGAATAAAATAAAGTTATAATACCTAAATGTTGATTTTTTGGCTATAGAACAACGACACTATTGGAATGGTGGAGGGAAGAGGTGCGAGCGGCGGAGGCGAGAGGTTGAAGATGGTGGCAGAAAAGAACGAGACTAAGGGTGGGGGAATCGTATAGGCTACTTGGAGAGGCACGAGTGACGGATGACTTCGACTTTGGTAGAGACGGGACTTGGGGTAGAGACGAGACAGAGGTTTGGGAGAATTAATTAGACTAACACCTATATTTTTAAGTTAAGAGCTAAGTAAATACTTCTAAAAAAAGTATGTAAATAGACACCGGTTGTGTAAACCGGTGTAATACGATACGATTAGACACCGTTTTAGAACAGCGTCTAAAGATCTATTTTCTAAATAATTAAAGACACCAGTTTTAGAACGGTGTCAAAACAATTGTTGTCAAATCCAAAATAATTTATATAAATAGACAGCGGTTCTGTAAATCCGATGTCAAAACCGCTGTTGATTTGAGGATTTTTTACAATAGACACCGGTTCTGGAAAACCGCTGTTTATTATCAAAAGACAGCACTAATTTGACACCGGTTTCTTTAAAAACCACTGTTATATGGGAAAGACAGCAGAAAAGTCATTAAACCGTTGTCTTTGTAGTGGTGCCTATTGGCATTTTCTTATAGTGGAAAGAGCCGAATTGTTTTTAAAAAAGTGCTAGGGAGTTATTTTGCTTGTTTTTTAGTGTAATTTTTGTATTTTTTCATTTTATTTTATGTGTAATTATGCGTAATTTTGTGTCTTTGCGTATTGTTTATAGTATTTAGTGTTACGCAGGGTATTTTTTTCATTTTTGTAGGTCTTGGTGAAAAAGAGGCTTGAAAGCGGGCAAAACGGGCACTATCAATGGACGCTAGTTGGATTACAAATGGAAAAGTGTGCGCGTTCGCATACATGGCGCGCGGGCGCACGGGCATCGGCACAATTGCACTTGTCACAGGCGACGAGAATGTGCGCGGGTAACCACGGCACGCAGGCGCGCACGATGGCTTGGAATGTCAAAAATGGAAGAAAATAAACTAAACATCAAAGCAGGATACATGATGATGATGATGACAATACAATATTGGGAAGATTTTCCGTATATTGTTTCATAAACGAGTACACTGATAAATTCTTGATGTAACAGTACAAAGAGGACTTGCCTTATTTATACATTTCTGATACTAGGATAAAACAAAAATAAAAATGGAATAATTCTAATAACAGAAATCTGTTAAAATGGCAGAGGCACAGAGGTGTGAGAGTGAGTGCTAATATTCCTTTTCCTCAGATGATGAGCTGGCCTATTTTTAGATCTTTCCATTGGTTTGATACTCTGCTGCAGCAAAGTGCACGGCCTTTGTGAATATTCCTCATGATTAGATATGATCATTTTGATACTCCGCCTCAAGATGGGAGTATATATTCATCAATCCCATCTTGGACAGTAGAAAATGGAAGTTTGGACCAGGTACAACCTTTGTCAAAATATCTGCCAATTGAAGCTTGGAATTAATATAAATCGGCTGAAGAACCCCTGATATAACCCGTTCTCTGATGAAGTGGCAATCTAGCTCAATATGCTTCGTTCGCTCGTGAAAGATAGGATTTTTAGTCAAATGAATTGCTGATTGATTGTCACAAAGCAAACTAGCAGGAGCCATTTGTTTGAATCCAAAATCTTCCAAAATGTATCTCACCCAGACAAGCTCACAGCTGGATTAAGCTAGAGCTCGATACTCTGTTTCGGCTGATGATCGAGAGACTGTGATCTGTTTCTTGGAACGCCATGAAATCAATGAGTTTCCAAGAAAAACGCAAAATCCTGTTGTTGATCGTCTAGTGTCAAGGCATGATGCCCAGTCAGAATCACAGTAGGCCCTTAGCTCCATATTTGAATCAGATGAATAAAAAAGACCTTGACCAATAGAACCCTTCAAATATTTCAAAATCCTGTAAGCCGCATGCAAATGCTCCTGTGCAGGTTTGTCCATAAATTGGCTGAGAAGATTAACTCCAAATGTAATATTAGGTCGGGATATAGACAGATAAATCAGTTTCCCAATTAATCTTCTATATTCCGATGGTTCAAACAAGAGGTTGCTCGATTATTTAGAAAGCTTAAGGTTCTGTTCCATTGGTGTACTTGTTGGTTTGCATCCCCACATACCCTCATCTTCCAAGATATCAAGAGTGTATTTCCTTTGTGAAATATGAAGACCTTTGCTTGATCTCGCAATTTCTAATCCTAGAAAATATTTGACAGCCTCCAAATCCCGAATCTTGAAGTCATGTTGAAGTTTAGATTTAACTTTAGTGATGACTTTCAAGTTCGAACTCCCAATAAGAATATCGTCCACATATACCAATAATGCCACAAAACCATTGACATCTGTCTTTGTGAAAAGAGAGTAATCAGATTTAGACTGATTAAAGCCAATACTGATCAAAAAGGAAGTAAGTTTGGCATTCCATTGTCGAGATGCTTGTTTCAACCCGTAAAGTGACTTGTGAAGTTTACAAACCAATTTGCCAGACTGTGGATACTCCCTCTGAAGAGGAAGCCCTGGAGGTAATTGCATATAAATCTCTTCATGTAGATCACCATTTAGAAAAGAATTATAGACATCAAGATGATGAAGATGCCAATTATGCTTGGCAGCAAGAGAGAAGAAAATTCGAACAGTGGTGATCTTAACCACATGGCTGAATATCTCTTGATAATCAAAACCTTCACGTTGAGTGTATCCCTTGGCAACAAGACGAGCCTTATATTTGTCGACACTACCATCTGGTTTAAATTTTGTTTTGAAAACAAATTTACAACCAATAGCATGGTGACCAGGAGGTAAAGAGGTGATACTCCAAATACCATTTGCAATCAAGGCCTGGAGTTCAGAAGCTATAGCCTGTTTCCAGTGATCATAAGCAATGGCTTGTTCATAAGACAAAGGGTCTTAGGAAGTGGAGATTGCCAGAGCAAAGGATTTATAGGATGGGGAGAGTTTAGAATAGGAAAGGTAGTGTGTCAGGGGATGAGAAGTAGATGGAGGAGGAGAAGTGCATGTGGAGGAAGAAAGCAAAAGATTATAATGGTAATCCTGCAGATAAGAAGGGGGATGTCTATCCCTATGTGGGCGAGCAGGATGGATAGAGGAAAAAGCATCAGAGGGGATGGAGTTAGAAGAGTGAGTTGGAACAGATGAATCAGTTAAAGAATCGGAGGAAGGATCAGCAGAGGGGATGATGTTATCATCAGCAAAAGGAAATGAAGCAGAAGGAGGAAATGGAGAGTCAGGGAGGGGAGGAGGGATGATAGTGTCAGCAGGAGAGTCGGCGGAAGAGAAATTAGGAAAGGGAGAATTTTGAGAGAAGGGAAAAATGTGTTCCAGAAATTTGATATCCCTTGACACTATGATAGAGGAAGTGGTTAAGTCATAGACTTTGTAACCCTTTGTGCCAACAGGATAGCCTAAAAAGACACAAGGAGAGGCACGAGGATCAAATTTAGTTCGATGTGATGAAGGTGTGGAAATGTAGCATAAGCAACCAAAAACTTTAAGGTGAGAGTAAGATGGTGAGGAGTTGAATAGAATTTCATATGGAGGTTTGTTGTCAAGGATAGGGGTGGGTGTACGGTTGATAAGGTAAACATCAGTGAGCACAATGTCCCCCCAAAAATGTAAAGGTAAGGATGACTGAAATAAGAGGGATCTTGCAATGTTGAGAATGTGTTGGTGTTTGCGTTCTACAATACCATTTTGTTGTGGGGTATAAGCACAAGACTTTTGATGTAAAATTTTGTGAGAAGTATAGAATTCAGGCATGTGAAACTTTAATCCATTATCAGTCCGTATTTTCTTGACAGCTTGGTTAAATTGATTTTGGATCAGTTTAATGTGAGACTAAAGAAGTGTCCTGGTTTCTGATTTATTTTTCATGAGATATAACCAAGAAATTCGACTATGATCATCAACTTAGGAAATATTTATGTCCATTAAGAGTGGGAATTGAATGAGGACCCCAGATATCACAATGCAATAAATCAAATAAAGAGAAAGAAACAGTGGTACTAGAATTAAAAGGAAGCATTTTCTGCTTTGAAAGAGGGCAAACAGTACAATGCATTGGATTAACATCAACAACTCTAGGATCAATGGCCCTAATTAATTGAAGCCTTTGATTTGAAAGGTGCCCTAATCTATAATGCCATAGAGATTGTTGCACTGTCTGACACTTGTGGGACTGGAAAAACTGGGGTGTGGTAGATGATTGGAACCCGCACTAGAAATGATAGAGACCTTGATGAAGCTTAGCTAATCCAATCCTCATCTGGGAAGATAGGTCCTAGAGATAGCAACAATTGTCATGGAAAATGACACATGAGGAAGAACCATAGGTTAGTTTACTGATAGAAATGAGATTAAAATGAAAAGAGGGAATGCATAACACATCAGTGAGAGTAATGCTAGAAGTAAGCTGAACAGTACCCTTACTAGTGACTTCCACCTTGTTGCCATTTGGCAGAGTCACATAAGAATGATAAGAAGAAGGTGGTGAGGTGGAATAGGAGAGGAGAACAAACCATATGGTCTGTAGCTCCTGTATCAATGATCCATGGGATATTGTGAAGGGTAGTAATATTATGAACTGAGTGTAAAGAAGGTGATATACCTGCCATGTTTGATCGGTGAGGAGAAGTGGCAGCAGATTGAGGGGAGAAAGGGGATTTAGCCATCTCATTTTGATCATTGTTAATCAGGGACATGAGTTTCTGAACCTATTCTTGAGTGAAAAAGGTACCTGCCTGCTGGTCACCTCCAACAAAGCCTGTGAACTTGAGGTAGAGATAGCATGAGCAGAGTGTTTCGGGCCATTAGTCATGGGTTTGGACTTGGTAAATTTGAAATTTGGTGGAAAACCAATCAATCGAAAACATTTGTCACGAACGTGCCTAGCTATACCACAATGTTCACACACACCATCAGGTTTGCCCTTCTTCTTTTCTGGAATGTGGTTGACATCAAAGGATATCCAGGGAGGATGGAGGTGGAATACGAATTTCACGTTGTCTTTCTTCTTTCAAGACCATGGAGAACACTTTATCAAGAGAAGGTGTGGGGCTCATAAGAAGTATTTGACCCTGTATTCCCTCATAAGAATCATTCAATCCCATAAGAAATTTGAACACATAATCACAAGATTGAACTTCACCGAAAGATCGAAGGGCATTGCAGGTGCACATCCCACAGGAACAATAAGGGATAGGGTGATAATTCTTGAGTTCTTCCCATAGAACATTCAGATGGGTAAAATAGTCACTCACGGTGTTTGTGCCTTGAAAAGTGGTTCCTAACCGTTGCTGGAGCTGAAAAATCCGTACATTATCTAGCTGGGAAAATCGACTTGATATATAATCCCATATTTCTTGAGCTGAATTGATATATAAAATGTTGGAGGCAATTTCTTTTGATACCGAATTTAAGATCCAAGAGAGAACAATATTTTTGCATCGAAGCCATGGAACATATAGGGGATCACCAACCTCTGGTGTGTGGGATTGATCCATCAATGAACCCAAGTTTGTTTTTGATGGATAGAGCCAGAGTAAATGCTCTGCTCCAGGTGATATAATTTGGGCCATTGAGGGGGTGAGATGACAATGGTGTTTGTAGAATCATTGTGATGGAGGAAGAAAGGGGTGATTAGGATTTTCACCGGATTAGGTGCGGGAATGGGAATCGAATTTGTTCTTTTCACCGTCATCGGCCATGAATGAAACCAGAAAAAAATGATAAATAAGGAAGATGAGAATAAATCAAGAATGGAATGGAGAAGCAAGGTTGGATTTAACCAACCTGCTCTGATACCATGTCAAAAATGGAAGAAAATAAACTAAACATGAAAGCAGGATACATGATGATGATGACGACAATACAATATTGAGAAGATTTTCTGTATATTGTTTCATAAACGAGTACATTGATAAATTCTTGATGTAACAGTACAAAGAGGACCTGCCTTATTTATACATTTCTGATACTATGATAAAAACAAAAACAAAAATGGAATAATTCTAATAACAGAAATCTGTTAAAATGGCAGAGGTGCAGAGGTGTGAGAGTGAGTGCTAATATTCCTTTTCCTCAGATGATGAGCTGACCTATTTCTAGATCTTTCCATTGGTGTGATACTCTGCTGCAGCAAAGTGCACGACCTTTGTGAATATTCCTCATGATTAGATATGATTATTTTGATATGAAAAAGTTGAACTTGTTTTTTATAGTAAAGAAAAAAATTAAAATATGATAGTTGTCACCAAGTACACGTATCAAGTGATTTTTTGTTTTTTGGTTACAGTAATGATTCTCAAAAACTTAATAAGACATTGTCACTATGTCGTGGTTAATACCACTGTGGCTAAAACTTTTAATGACAACTATGATAGTTGTCACTACATCTTATATTATTAGCCACAAGTGATGTTTGTTGCTAAAACTCTAGTATTTAGTGACACATTATTTTTGTCGCAAAAGCTCTATTATTTAGTGACACATTATTTGTGTCGCTAAAACTATATTATTTAGTGATACATTATTGTTGTTGCAAAAACTCTACAATTTAGTGACATATTATTGTTGTTGGTAAAACACTATGTTGTAGTCACACAAAATATTTGCCACTAAAATATCATATTCTAGCCACACACACATTTTGCCACTATAACTAAATTTTTTGTGACATATAGTTATTGTCACTAAAACTCAATATTATAGTGACAAACTATTCTTGTGACTAAAATCTAACACTATAGTCACATACATTTCTTGTCACTAGAAGCAATTCTTTTGTAACAAAAAATGAGTCATGTCACTGAAACTGCTTAAAAATCGTCAAAATTTTATTTTTATTAAACTGAAATTTAGTCGTCACTAAAAATTAATATTTGTCACAATAGATTGTTTTATTATAAAAATATTATAATTAAAACATAATTATAACTAATAAATTGTGACAATATTCATCATGATGTAGTTTCAATCTAGTGACAATAGTTTTTTAATCCGTTTTCTCCAATGTATTTTGTGTTGTGCT
This sequence comes from Rehmannia glutinosa, assembly GCA_016081115.2. Taxonomy (NCBI): domain Eukaryota; kingdom Viridiplantae; phylum Streptophyta; class Magnoliopsida; order Lamiales; family Orobanchaceae; genus Rehmannia; species Rehmannia glutinosa. The sequence goes on along the minus strand of CM071928.1, from coordinate 54,417,805 downwards.
CTCCATAACAATTATATGAAATATTTAATCTCAACCAACAAAGCGTATATCAAAATCAATAGAAATATCATTTGCATAAATGTCTAACTTGAAAATACGAGTTAAAAATAAAATCAATGTGACGAACTGTAGCCAACAATTAATAAACTAATTACAAATGTAAAACTAGGTCTAAAGTTCATGAAAATATTAAATGACGAGTTAATTTCCCCAGAGCCACAGTGTCCTTCATACCTGCAAATATATTACATTATTAGAAAAATTAGTATTTAATGGAAAAAGTATGGCAAAAAAAAGAATAGATCAAATATATACACACAAGCACATTCACCTTAGATGATGCAATTTGATTACTTTGGCTTAAGCCTTGAAACATGGTAGGTAGCTGAGCTTTCAAAAAATCTTGTAATTGAGCTTCCACTTGAGCTTGCATTTGAGATTGTACTTCTTGTACTTGAGCTTCTTGGTTGTTGAGTTGGGCTTCTAAAGATTGCAAACGTAAGGTCATGTCTTCAACTTGTTTTCTTAGGTCATCATTCTCTTTTTGTAGTTCTTCATTTATTCTTTGTCCTCTTTTAGATTGTGGCTTCAAACCATCCGAACACCCACGTAGTCGACTTGGTTTCTCTTGCGCAAGCACTTTAACAAAAGCTTCCGCTTCAGTCATGGGTTCTTCACTATCTTCAATTGGTTCACTTTGGAGTCCAACAATATTATCCTGAAAAAATTATCTAATTCAATATTGATAATATGATGATGAATAATTTTTAATTAATTGAAAAACTTACATAAGCCTCCCTTGAAGCTTGATCAATCAAATCTTTTTTTTTATTACTGAATCGAGTTTTTTTCCAAGTGGATGTTCGTGTGGGTTCTTCCCCAGTCTCAAGATCACGCTGACAATATAAATGTGTAAAAATGTATAGAAAATACTATATAGTTAATAATATAGCAGTATTTCACAAACTTACATCTTCATAACAATATTGAGCAATTGATTTTGTCCCGCAAGTATGGGCCATCGTCAACTTTTGCCAATTTTTCTTTTTTTTGATCACTATCTTTCTGTGGATACAAATAAATAAATAAAAATTAATATAATATCATAAAAAAATTTATGTTCATTAAAGTAATTTAGCTTCTTGCCACGTGCATGAGAAAGAAATAATTTAAATGCATACACGAAATCACTTAATTAGAGTTAATAATTATTGAAAGCAAATCCTAACCAAAATATGTAGGAAGGAATTAAGTAAAATAAGTTTGGTGCCAACCTCAAAAAGGAAAAAAATGGCAGATGAAACGCACGTGAATCAAACTTGAAAAATTGTGTTATGTTCTATTATTTCTTACTTTGATGCCGACATTAACATATCATATGAAATCCGCTTTCTTACGAATTTTCAAGAAATAATATTCTTTTAGGATATAAAAAAGTTACCTTCAAAATGTAAAAACTAACTCACTTGAGAGACTTTCTAAAAAAAAACTCACTTGAGAGACATATGTTAATATTCAGGAACTTAATGCCAATATTAGCAAAAGTATTTCAGATTGATTAACTTCATGTAGCTATTTTTAAATTTGTAAATACTACAGTAATAAAATTAGGGATAATTACAAAAAACACCCCTGAGGTTTGGGTGATTACAAAAAAATCCAAAAATACTTCAAAATTACAAAAGACCTCTAGGGTTTGATTTTGTCTTAAATTTTAAGGGAGTAACTTTAATATTTTTATAAATATCAGGGGGATTTTTGAAATTTTTTTTGCTTATGAAGGATAAAATGTAAGACAAAGTAAAACTTCACTGGATTTTTTTTTTATAATTTTCAAAAACCTGTATGTTTTTTTGTAATTTGCCTAAACCTCAGGGATTTTTGTAATTATCCCTAGAAAATATTATAGTGTTGTTAACTATCATGGAAATAAAAAAAGAAGAAGAAGCAATGAGACATAAAGAAACACTAGATTAATAGCATAGAAAAATAAGTCACAAATTAGAAGATAATATCTAAAACAACACAAAGAGTAATTATAATAGATACAATTACAAATAGCTAGAAATTTGTGTACCTTAAAAGCGTCGCTCTCAAAAAAATTGATAAGCATTTGCCAATCATCCTTTTTTACTGAAGTGGGAGGTTTGTTCAAAATCCCCTCACGATTCTTGTTTTTAACATAATGCATATGTAGCTTGTGTCGATAGTTTCTATATTGACGATTCAGTTGTTCAAAAACGATCTTCTTAACTTGAAAATTCTCATCAAGATTAAATTTTTGCTGCACATAAAAAATTCAACACAAATTATTGTAGATATTATATAAGAAATTTACATTATAATATAATATTCAAAAATATTACCTTCATTCCAAGCCACATCTTCCTCTTAGCATCCATTGGGATGTTCTTCCAACGAACATATTGAAGCGGTGCATGATGTCTAGTAACAACACTAGCCTCAGTTTTGAAGAGTCTGGCATTTTGACCAACAATCCTATTCCGAAGTGGATGAATGACAACGTCTAGCTTTCTAGTCTCAGTTTCACGTCTTTTCTTTTCCACTGAAATGCCTGATATTATTCCTCTTCCCTTTTTTTGTGATGTCCCTACATTAATCCATAAGCATTTAATGTAATTATCTCAAGAAACTAAAATGCTCTAAACTAATATATATATAGTAGGGAGTTAAATTTATAGTATTCATAAAACCAAAAAATCAATATATAAAAATATGAGTTGGTAATACAACCAATACTATTATCCATGCTGGCTTGCTCCATATTAGTTTGTTGTTCTTGATGAGAGTCTTGAAGTGCCTGGAGTGGTTCATCATTTCTACCTTGATTGGCATTAGGCATGCTCAGATCTGAATCACAGAGTTTTTAATATAGAAATTAGTTTAAATATTTATAAACGAGTAAGGCAAAAAAATTGAAACAATTAACAGTTCATGCATGAGATGCCATTAAGATGCTTTTGTCCTATTACGAAGCAATTGACGGAATTGTGGCTGGATAATGCAATATTATAAATAACTGAATCGAAGAAATATGTAAAATTTCCCAACCCCATTGATACTGTATAATTGTATATGATGTTCACTAAACACTCATCATCTCTCTTTAACCAAAATATCAGTTCCTTCACTAAACATAACTGACTGCTTAGTTTTTTTTTTTTTTAAACAAATGGAGTTAAAGTCAATGCCCTACAAGGGGAATTAACTTCAAAAAATTCTACATCATTGAGGATAAGAATGCCGGATTTGTATATAGCAATCCCATGCCCAAATTGAACCAATACTAAAAGATTATACAGGGATTTAAGCGGACAATCGAATAATTAATGTCATCTCTAAATCATGAGGAAAAAAATATATATATCAACAAGGTATCAAATCTATGAACAGACTGAGGCCAAAAAAATAAAAGTCTAACCTGAGGAATGAATCTGCCTGCGAGTCGTCATGGTGACTGCGAAGAGGAAGAGAGAAAGATATTTGTGTTGTATTCACATACGGAAATATTTTACAAAAGGATTGGCTTGTGAAGAAGAACAAAAAATCAGGGAACTGCTTCTAAATTTTTGGTGGGAGTTTTTGGTGGGAAGTGGATTCTAACGTGGGGTTAATTGAGTGCATGGTGGCATAATTCCCTCCAAAATTTCCAAACTTATCAATATATTAATTTCATATAATATTTAATGAAGTTTCATTTCGCTTGTTATTATTTCCGAAAAATAAAAATAAAAGCCTATACATAACATAAGCCTATAATATTATATATAAGATTCTGTTAAAATTGTCCCTTTTTTTTTGAAGGAAAAATTGTCGTTTTTTGAAAATTCAATGAAAATTGGTAAAATATAATAATTTGGCAACTATATAGTTGTTTAGTTTTATTACAACATAAAAAAATTATTTATACAATTTATATCATCATATGTGTAGGCTTTGACTTTATTAATAGAAAATTGAAAACAACTTTGTAAGATACACTTGCATAAATATAATTCACTGTATTTTATTCTCGTATGTGTAGATCAATATCATTATAAAGTGAAGTATTAATACTTATTCCTTCAAGAAATAGTATTCATGCGTATTTAACTTGTTTCATATGTGTCTAAGAGTGCCCACAATTAGGGTGTTCAATTTTTGAATGAATTTCAAAATTGGATTTTAACTCGTATTGTGTACTTTTGAATTAACTCGGATTTCAAATATGAACATTCAGATTGATTAACGAATTGGGATATTTTTTACAAATTCTAATGACCAATTAATTGCTGTTGAAATTCGAGTAAATTTAATTCGTATTTGTATTTCATTTCGATTCGTCCGAACTGAATATTATGCACATCCCCCATATATGTTATATATAGAGCTATCAAAACTAGTCCGTCTCAGTAAAAATCTTAGGTTGGGTTGTGATTTGAAGTCTCAAAATGAACTGAGCCTATTTGGCCCAAAACACAGGATTAACCGGGTCAAACCGACCATGTTAGTTGTTTTGTTATAGGTTGGACCGGGCTGAGTTACAAAAATAGCGGCCCGATCACTGTTTAGCCTTCCTACCCCGACCCAATTTTCCTTTTGCACGCAGTGTTTTGAAACCCGAACTGGACTGGCCGGTTCGACCGATGTAACTGGGAACATGTCACATGGTCGGTCCGATTTTCTATATTAAAACTGGGTGGCTAAAAAATCATTGCCACCGGTTAAACCAAGTAAAAAACCCGAAAACTAGTGACCCAGTTAATCCGATTCTTTTTTTTATAAATAATATTTTCATTGTTTTATTACAAAAATTGAACGGAAAAGTATTTGTTAAATTTATATATGATTGTTCTTATATTCAAGTTATATATATATGGATATAATTTATTAAATTTATTTTTTATTTTTATTTGTATTTGGTATTTTTATATTTTTGTACTTGTATTTATCTTTTATATTAAACATATATATATATATATATATATATATATATATATATATGTGTGTGTGTGTGTGTGTGTATGTGAGCAAATTAGTTTCAAGTTTATGATTTGTAAATGATATGAAGATGTAGTATGGGTTGAGCACCCCTTGTGCTCTTGTTTTAGAGAGATTTATTAATAATGTAAAATTCACTTTACCCCTTTATACTATTCACTTAGTATCAAATACCCCCTTCTACTATTAAACCGATTTATTATCCCCCCACCCAAAATAATACGAATTTAGTTCATGGACAAAAATACCTTGATTTAAGTAATATGTTGAATTTACTTTGTACTTTAATTAATATAGATGACAACTTATGTAATTTAATTCAAGGGCTTATTTGTCCATCAATTTATATTTTATTGGTTTAGGGGGTAGTTGAAGGTTTTAATAATAGAGGGGGTACTCGATCGATAGTACAAGGGGGTATAGTAAAATTTGCGCTTATTATTTTATAGAGATTTCAAGTGACAATCTTGGGCTATAATTTATTAAGTATTAATTTTTAATTAAGTAATAATATTATTCTAAACCAATAGCAAGATTAACCATGACGATGTCCTCCTGCATATTAAAATATTGAGATGAATCCCAATGAATAATGCACAACCAGCTCCCTATTAGAGCTATTTATAGAACATAGGAAAAGTTCCTCTCTCAGCATAACTAATATTGAGGGCGAAACCAAAAATACGATGAGAGCACAATTTATTGCAGCTTTCAAAAGTAAGGAATATTTCATCATTAGCACTGCGATAATACAATAGTAAACCTGTGTGAACACTGAACTGATACAAACAGGATATCATTTCTACATTGCAATCAATATTAAGAAGCCTGAAAGAATGCATCTTTTATTAGTAATAGAGTTCAGCTTGTCCTTGATTATTTTTGTGAAACACCCCAAGGCTGGAAGCTTCATTAATAACACAATATTACAAGTGTTAAATTCCCACGATGACAGTAGCACTTTTGCATTGTGCTAAAATGTTATATTCAAGTAACTAACTAAAGTATGAAAATTTGACTATGACACAGGCTAATCTATGTCATAAACCAAAACATGCTATATCATCTTTGTGAATTGTTTAAAGGATGGAAGTCCCATCTTATGTTCTCTGCTGAGCAACCATGCAGCTTGACTGGCCCTTGGGCTTGGCTATAAACTCTATCTTCATCAAATCACGATACATCTAATCTAGTGGCCTTGCTCTTTTCTGTCAACAAAAGAACCAGAATTTCTGAGCATTATATCATTATGGAATTCACATTCACTAATGCCCCCTAATAAGAAAGAAGCTAAGATAATAATTTATGCTCATTCAACCAACACCAGAGTAAATTATTCTACATTTTGAACCGAAATATAATTGACAAAACAATGCAGTCCTCCAATTACTTGGAAAGAAAGATCTAGCAAAAAGAATTCACACCAATTGCCCATGAAATATATCATTTTATTCAAAGAAAATCTCACTCATCATCTTCCTTTATTTATTTAAGCACTTGTCAGTTGAACTTAGCAAAATTTCTTACTGGACAGAAAAGTATTGATCACATTGATTCAACAATTAATGGCTGACAACTGAGAGAATCAAGTTGAAAACATGGGCACATAACAAGCAAGTTGCAGCGTGATTAGATTTATCTAATCAATGTCGAATCATCATGATCATGTTTATCAGCATTATCTTCTCCATCATATTCTTCTTCATCATCATGATATTCATCTAATGTGAAATCTGTCTCTTCGTCATCCTCATCATCAATAAATGCGTCCACATGCCTTCCCATTGGTATCACTTCATTTTGCGCCTTGATTGTTCTTTGCGGGGATATCATTCCTTTGCCACTCCACAAAATCTTCATTTTGTTGGTATGAATCATTAATGATTATGCATTCATTGTCTTTGTTCTCAAGCACATTCCATGAGTTTCGAGCTTGTGTTTCTATCACAACTTTCCAATCATTCCCCAATTTGATATCATTAACATAGAATACCTGTTGTGCTTGAGATGCTAACACATATGGTTCCTGAGTCTTCCATGGCTTTGATATATTAATGCTTGTGCAATTGAACTTGTCTTTCTGAACTGATTTACCTTCGTACCAATCACACTTAAGCAACACCAACTGATGATTTCCTAAGTAATCCATTTGAACTATGTCTATCAACACCCCATAATAATCTCGGTATTTTAATAACTCCTCCACTTTTACCATTACACCAGAATTTTGAGTTCTTTTATTCATTTCATGTTGTTTAGTGTGAAATCACAGTCCGTTCACAACATAAGCCTCATAATGAGTTACTCGTTTATCGGGGCCATATGCCAAATGCAATAGATCCTCACAAATAAAGTGATTTTCTTCGGTTGCTGCAGATGTCACCTATAATACAATTGATTTAATAAAATTCTATGTAAATAAGCATTGTGAAAAAACATAGTAACAAATGTAAATTAAAAAGAAAAAAGAATAAAACTTACTTGTTGTTCAAACCATTTTGCAAAAGACTCATCGTGCTTCCTTTCCACATTTACACAACCAGTTCGTTTCAATTCTTCTTTGTGTTCGCTAAAATTGCAAGTTAACAACTTATTTTAAACATAAAATATGTGACTCACATTCAAAGTTGAATAATTTGGAAAGCAAAAAAAAGTGAGATGTACATGCATTTGCAAATGTAAATAATAGAGTACCTCATGAATGGTAACACTTCATCACAATTCTTCAAAACATATGCATGCATCTGTTTCAATGATTGTTCATCAAGAAAGGAGTATACACCTTTGCCAATCAGACGTGAGTTTTTAGAAAATACAGACAAGCTTTGTTTAGATATGTCTCTGCAACTTTCATAATTACGTTCCACTTTGTCAAATTTTGTCTCAATATCATTCATATACATGGAGCAAAACGTTAAACATTCTTCGGTAATATAACCCTCAACTATTGATCCTTCTGGAATAGCCTTGTTATTAACATATTGCTTTAGTCTGTACAAATACCTATAAAACACATATAACAATGAATAAAATTAAACGACAATTTGAATAATAAGATAGCTCATAATGACTATGAAGAAAATAACTTACCTTTCAATAGGATACATCCATCGGTATGGTACCGACCCTCCCAAAATGGCCTCCCATGCAAGATGAATAGGCAAATGCACCATGATATCAAAAAAAGTAGGAGGAAAAATTCTTTCTAACTTGCATAAGGTCAACGCGATTTGATCTTCAAGAGATTCCAAATCTGATCTATTCAATGCTTTCAAGCACAACTGTTTGAAAAAATACTGATGTCATGCAATGCCTCACATACGTTATTGTTCAAGATCCCACGTACAGAAATTGGCAACAATTGTTGCAAGATAATATGACAATCATAAGTTTTCAGGCCTGTCAATCGACAACTAGAAACATTAACACGTTTCGACAAACTTGCGGCATATGCATCGGGATACTTCACTGAGGCTAAGAATGCACACAATTTTCTTTTTTCAGCCATCGATAATGTATAACATGCAGGAGGTATCAAATAAGAGTTCCCATCAACTTTTGGATGTAACTGATGCCTTATACCTAATGCTTGCAAATCAAATCTAGCTTTAACATTATCCTTAGTTTTTCCATCAATATCTAATAAAGTGCCAAGAATATTATCACAAATATTTTTTTCTATGTGCATAACATCCAAGTTATGTCACAACCTTAATGTTTTCTAATAAGGCAGCCTGAAAAATATGCTACATTTCTTCCAATTTAATTCCTCATCGCGTTTTCTCTTCTTCCGTTGTGTCTTCCCAAATGTTACTGTATGGACATGGCTTAATTGTTCAACCACATCATCCCCTGTCAAAGGAACTGGCTTATCTCTATTTTCTTTCTTACCATCAAAAGCACTTTTAAGAGCACGCCATTTATGGTCATGAGGTAAGAACCGACAATGGTCCATATAACATACCTTTTTTCCGTTGTGTAACCAAAAGCTAGACGTTTCTTTATTACATATTGGACATGCGAAATACCCTTTTGTGCTCCACCCTGATATTATTCCATATGCTGGAAAATCATTTATAGTCCACAACAATGCTGCACGTAAGTTAAATTTAGTACTGGTGGAAGCATCATAAGTCTCAATTCCATAATCCCACAATTCCTTTAATTCATCAATCAATGGATCAAGGAAAACATCTATGTCATTTCCAGGAGATGTTGGACCTGGAATAAGCATTGACATAATAAAAAAAGGAGCTTTCAAACACTTCCATGGTGGTAAATTGTATGGTAAAAGAATTACAGGCCATGTACTGTAAGATAAACTCATATTTGAGAAAGGATTAAAACCATCAGTTGCTAACCCAAGTCTAACATTACGAGGTTCTTGGGCAAATGATACATGCCTACTGTCAAACTCTTTCCATTCTTGAGCATCAGCTGGATGTCTTAACATCCCATTATCTGTGCGTTTCTCCTTGTGCCATCTCATATCTTGTGCCGTTTTCTTAGATATAAATAACCTTTGTAATCTTGGCTTTAATGGAAAATAACATAAGATCTTTTGAGGAATCTCCTTATGCTTCTTTTCACCATTTATGTTATTACCAACCTCGCTAAATTTATAGCGAGGTGCAAAACATTTAGGACACTCTTTTGCTTTTTCATTTTCCTTTCTAAATAGCACACAATCATTCACACAAGCATGAATTTTCTCATAATCCAATCCAAGATCTTGAATTATCTTTTTAGCCTCATAGTATGAGCAAGGAAAGGTATCACCAGCTGGAAGTGCCTTCTTTAATACTTCAAGCAACATGGAAAAAGATTTGTTGCTCCATCGACTAACAATCTTTAAATGCATTAGGGTTACGACAAAGGATAGTTTAGTAAAATTTTCGCATCCTGGATATAACTCCTTATCAGCATCCCTTAATAATCACATAAATCTATCAGATTCCCACTGTGGCATTCCATCTTCACCCCTCATAGACTCTTCTTCTCTGCAAACATTTGTTTTTGTTGCTTCATAACAATCTTCCAACATACTTTGCATGTCAATGTAATCAGTTTGTTGCCCTCGAGTATCATCTTTTGGTAGTTCATCTAATCCAGGTTGGTTATTTGTTTCTTCTTCATCAGAATCAAGATTATCATCATCAGACTCATCAAGTTCCTCACCATGGAGCACCCATGTAACATAATGCTTAAGTATTCCATACTCGAATAAATCGGCTTCAACATCGTCTTGACTCCAAAAATGGAGATTATTGCATTTTCTACAAGGACATCTAATTTCTTTTCCTGGTTCAATGGAAGAATAAGCAAAATCTAGGAATTGTTGAACCCCATTTTCATATTGAGGGAGGGTCCTATTGTCAAGTATCATCCAACTTTTGTCCATTTCAAATTCTGCACATGTACAATAATGTATCATTTAAGTCGTTATACATAAAACTCCCATCTCCGTTTCATTCTGTTTACTTAAGAAAGTAACTATATGTTCCTAATTGAACATGATATAATTTCATAAGCATTGTTTTTTAATTTGAACTAATTATCAACCATATCAAAGTAAGAAATTGTCTTATCCAAAACAACTAAAAGAGATTATCTAAGCCTGATACATTGAGAGAAAAATACACAAGTCTAATTTGTTGCACATCTCTCGTAATCCACAATTATTTACTTCAAATTCAGAAGATTATCAGAGGTTGAATCCTAAAGCCCATGTTTAAGATGTCCACAAGAAGATTGATGTTTGAAATTCATAGCTTTGTAGCAAAACAATCTATCATTTGCCACATATTAGGTTAATAACACCAAATATTTTGTAAAAAACAACCCCTATATTTGTAAAAAAAATTAAGACATTTGTAATTAATTTCCGTAACCAAATCAATTTGTTTTCATATCTGAACTAAAATTGTAAAACCCATACATTACACAAAACTAACTAATTTCAACATGGCTTAATTCACATGAATTAAAATTAATGAGAAATAAATTAAAAAAATTGAAGAACATAAATTAATAATACCTGTTTTGGGTGACTAGGACTGAGGTTTTGAAACTACTTTTTGTAAATTTTTTCCCTTTATGGAGAATTTCCAATAAATCCACCTATTTGTATATAAATTGGCAGTGATGGCTGTCGAGAATGAGGGATTGACTTCTTTAAGAGTATGGATGTTATGCTGGAGGATGGCAGTAGGCGGTGGCGACAGTGACGAAAGTATTAGAGGGCCAAGGGGGGCATTGGGTCCCCCTCAAATTTTGAAAAAAAATTAGGGATATTTTGGTCCTTTCACTTTTTATTTTTAAAATAAATAAAAAATAGAAAAATAGAAAGAAAAAAAATCTGATGAGGTACTTGCTTATATTTTAGAAAATTCATGCGGGGCATTTTTTTGGTATTGAGTCATGGATTGGTCCCTAGAAAGGAAAAAAAGACAAAATGGAAATTTGAACTCAAAAATGGCTAAGAAAATATGGTTAAAACTATTTTTATTATGAAGAAATGATCAAAATCTGACGGATGTTTTTTATTTATTATTAGTTGGACCCCCCTACCCGAGATTTCTCGGCCGTCCTTTGGGTGGTGAAGTGATTCGAGGCGATTGGAATACGTGATAAGAATGAGAACAAGGAGGAGAAAAAGAGAGACCTGCAGAGAGAGGAACGATAAGACGAGCTGCGAAAAAAGAATAGATTCTGCCTCTAAATCCCTAATCTTTTTTCTTTTTTCTTTTGATAGGTTTTTTCTTTTTTCTTTTAATTATTTTAAAGTTCAAGTTTTAGCTTTTAGTTTAACATCAACCCTATATACTAAAAGAAAAAAATAAGCTGCCACATGTCTTCACATGAGCAATTTGGTACACGTGTCAACACCTTATTCTTCCAAATCCATATGTCACCTTCATATTTAGCCATGTGGCAATCCATGACACTACCTTATTCTTCCAATTGTAAATTGATTTACTATATCAATTTATCATCAACATAATAATTAAATTTTCTATTTCCGTATATAACTATTAAAATTCAATCAAACATTTAATCAACAAATTAAATAATCCCAAAAATCAATGATATAAAATTAGGAAGTTATTTTTGAGTTTTCAAATTAATTATGATTTAAATATTATTATGATACAAAAAACAAGGATATAATTTCAATTATTATCTCTAATACTTATTATACTTTTAATTACGATTTAAATCATTTATGGGGGTATAACAATTATATTAAATATCTTTTTTTTAAGCATGTCAATTATTCATTATTTTTACCATAACTAATTTATTAGTTTTTGTGTAAAAGCAAACTACGGCCAAATATTTAAAATTAGCACAAATAAATAATTTTATAGAGATTTTTTCCTTTCCAGAAAACATTCAAAGATTGAAATTGCATTCTTTCAACCATTTAAAACGATATGGCTTGAAAATTCGTTGTTGTGAGGATGTTACACTTTCAAAAAGAATAAATCATGTAGTTTACAAAGAAGGTTTTTAGAATTTGAAGTGAACGATTGTATGATGCTCTTCTAAATTTTGAATTTCTTTTTTAGTATTTTTAATTAGTATTTTGGATCTCTTATAACTATTAGAGTTGCGACACAAGTTTTATTTTTTGACAAGTCCGTGTAACACACGGATGTTGTTCTAGTATATACATATAGATATAATCTTTAACTGCAATTTGGGCATACTAAATTATTACTATACCAAATAACAAATCAAATTTTTTTATTCTGTATTGAAACATACAAAATTATTTGTATATGGGGCTGCAAATGAACCAAGCCGCTCGTAAGCTATTCGGAGCTCGATTCGATAAAAGCTCGTTCAAATTCGTTTAATGAGGCTCGTTAAAATAAATGAATTACCAAATTCAAACTTGGAGATATTCGGTTCGTTAGCTCGTGGGGCTCGTTAGTAAGCTCGTATAGATTAAACTAATAATTTGACTTTTATTTTTATTTTTATACGTTTACTTATGATAAATCTAAAAATGTTTGAATAATTTTTTTGTTTGAATAAAATATTTATGCATTTTAAATATATATAATTTTATTTTTGTAATAAATTGAGGAATAATTTAATTCATAATTAATATCTACTAAGATTGTTTAGGTTTGATTAAGCTCGAAAAAGTTTTGAGCAATCAATATGGCCGATAAATTCAGGTTTAAGTTCAACTGGATAATAAACGAGCCAAACTCAAACTCTCAAAAGCTCGGTTCGGTTCGATTCGATTGCAACCCTAATTATGGTACCAACCGGCCAATTTGCAAAATTTTGAATTTTTTTTTCATTTTCTATTTGATAAAATATTGAATTAATTACTTATTTTAAAATTCTTGAAGCAGATTGTTAGAATCTATAATAAGTAATATATATTATATATCGTAAATGAGTTATGTATAATATAATTATAATTATATAATTAACATATAAATATTTTAGTACTTGTTACATATCTATATCCCTATTTAAATTTACAATTTTTTTACAACCATTCAAATCTACAATTAAACACAAAAGTCATTTTTCAAAAAAAAAAAAAAAAAAAAATAGTATCCAAAACTAAAAATGAGCAATTTTAAAATTTTCACTGAAAAAACTTGTATTCAGTTGAATAATAATTATTTAGTGACATTACAAGTAAACACATTGGCACGATTTTTTTTTAATATAGCGGTAACTTAAAATTTTGTCACTATTTTAAGTAACAATAGTGACAATATTATCATCCAACCAAATATTTTGTGACAAAACTTAGTGATATTAAAATTATTAACACTAAAACTCAACAGTTTCAACAAATAGTAACATCGGAAGATATTGTCACCAAATTCTTTTTCAATCAGTGATGACTTAAATTGTTGATGGGGCATTGGGAGAGTGGGCCGGAATATCGAGTGTTGGGGCTTCTCGGGTGGATTCTCGGAGCGTGGTGGCTTCGAAGGATGAAGGAAGTATGATAAAAGCAGGACAAATCTCAATTCTGACCAGTAATTGTATCTCTCCTTTATCTGCTTTGGGCTTTGCTGGGATTGCTAAGAATGATTTGGGAGTTCTGATGGGTGCATGGAGTGTTTCTAGGGACTCAGTTTCTGGTCCAGTGGAGGCTGCTCTTTTGTCAGTCCGGCATGCTTTGGTGCGGACGTATCATTTGGGGTGGAGTAATATTGTGGTGGGGATAGATAATGAAGATATTGTCCAAAATTTGTGCTCGAGCTTCAAGTTCCAGGGCATTAATTCTACAATAGCTGAAGATATCTATCTTCTTTGTAATCTTTTTCATTTTTTTCTTTGTACTGCTCTAGTTCTTTGTCTGTTAGTAGTAGTTTTAATCTTGCTTTTAAAGCATCCTCTGTTAGTTGCATCCATGAATGGCTTGATGAATTTCCATCTTGGATGTAATTTCCTTTGATGGACCTTGTGGCCAGTGGGCTCATGTTGTCTGTTTTGTAACCCTTTGGGTGAGGTTTCTAGTTATAAAAGCTACCGTTTCGGAAAAAAAAAGACAACATTTATTTTCCCGCCAACACAAAAATTGGTGTCAATTATTTAGTGACAAAATGTAGTGACAACCAGAAAAATTGACAATTATACTTAATACTTTAAACAATTAGTGATAAATTTAGATATTTTCACTATTTTAGTTAATATTAGTGACAATTTTTATTTCCCGCCAATATCAAAGGTGGCGCCAAAGGTTTAGTGACAAAGTTTAGTGACGACAAATAAATTTGTCACTGATATTTCACAATTTCAGCCATTAGTGACATTGAAAAATGTCATCACAATAAGCATACATTTAGTGACAATATTTTTATTATCACTAAAATATTCGTCACTAAATATGCTTTTTCTTGTAGTGAAATGAAGTAGAAGGAGAAAATGGAGAGTCAGGGAGGGGATGAGGGATGATAGTGTCAGCAGGAGAGTCAGCGGAAGAGAAATTAGGAAAGGGAGAATTTTGAGAGAAGGGAAAAATGTGTTCCAGAAATTTGATATCCCTTGACACTATGATAGAGGAAGTGGTTAAGTCATAGACTTTGTAACCCTTTGTGCCAATAGGATAGCCTAAAAAGACACAAGGAGAGGCACGAGGATCAAATTTAGTTCGATGTGATGAAGGTGTGGAAATGTAGCATAAGCAACCAAAAATTTTAAGGTGAGAGTAAGATGGTGGGGAGTTGAATAGAATTTCATGTGGAGTTTTGTTGTCAAGGATAGGGGTGGGTGTACGGTTGATAAAGTAAACAGCAGTGAGCACATCGTCCCCCCAAAAATGTTAAGGTAAGGATGAGTGAAATATGAGGGATCTTGCAATATTGAGAATGTGTTGGTGTTTGCGTTCGACAATACCATTTTGTTGCGGGGTATAAGCACAAGACTTTTGATGTAAAATTTCGTGGGAAGTATAGAATTCGAGGCATGTGAAACTTTAATCCATTATCATCCGTATTTTCTTGACGAGTTTGGTTAAATGGATTTTGGATCAGTTTAATGTGAGACTGAAGAAGTGTCCTGGTTTCTGATTTATTTTTCATGAGATATAACCAAATGATTCAACTATGATCATCAACTTAGGAAATATTTATGTCCATTAAGAGTGGGAATTGAATGAGGACCCCAGATATCACAATACAATAAATCAAATAAAGAGAAAAAAACAGTGGTACTAGAATTGAAAGGAAGTCTTTTCTGCTTTGAAAGAGGGCAAACAGTACAGTGCATTGGATTAACATCAACAACTCTAGGATCAATGGCCCTAATTAATTGAAGCCTTTGATTTGAGAAAGGTGCCCTAATCTATAATGCCATAGAGATTGTTGCACTGTCTGACACTTGTGGGACTGGAAAAACTGGGGTGTGGTTGATGATTGGAACCCGGACTGGAAATGATAGAGACCTTGATGGAGCTTAGCTAATCCAATCTTTATATGGGAAGATAGGTCCTAGAGATAGCAACAATTGTCATGGAAAATGACACATGAGGAAGAACCATAGGTTAGTTTACTGATAGAAATGAGATTAAAATGAAAACAGGGAATGCATAACACATCCGTGAGAGTAATGTTAGAAGTAAGGTGAACAGTACCCTTACTAGTGACTTCCACCTTGTTGCCATTTGGCAGAGTCACATAAGAATGATAAGAAGAAGGTGGTGAGGTGAATAGTAGAGGAGAAAAAACCATATGGTCTGTAGCTCATGTATCAATGATCCATGGGATATTGTGAAGGGTAGTAATATTATGAACTGAGTGTTAAGAAGGTGATATACCTGCCATGTTTGATCGGTGAGGTGAAGTGGCAGCAATTTGAGGGGAGAAAGGGGATTTAGCCATCTCATTTTGATCACTAGTAATCAGGGACATGAGTTTCTGAACCTGTTCTTGAGTGAAAAAGGTACTGCTGTTGGTCACCTCCAAAAAGCCTGAACTTGAGGTAGAGATAGCATGAGCAGAGTATTTCGGGCCATTAGTCCTGGGTTTGGACTTGGTAAATTTGAAATTTGGTGGAAAACCAATCAATCGAAAACATTTGTCACGAACATGCCCAACTATACCACAATGTTCACACACACCATCAGGTTTGCCCTTCTTCTTTTCTGGAATGTGGTTGACAGCAAAGGATAAGGAATCCAGGGAGGATGGAGGTGGAATACGTATTTCACGTTGTCTTTCTTCTTTTAAGACCATGGAAAACACTTTATCAAGAGAAGGTGTGGCGCTCATAAGAAGTATTTGGCCCCGTATTCCCTCATAAGAATCATTCAATCCCATAAGAAATTTGAACATATAATCACAAGATTGAACTTCACTGAAAGATCAAAGGGCATTGCAGGTGCACATCCCACAGGAACAATAAGGGATAGGGTGATAATTCTTGAGTTCTTCCCATAGAGCATTCAGACGGGTAAAATAGTCACTCACAGTGTTTCTGCCTTGAAGAGTGGTTTCTAACCGTTGCTGGAGCTGAAAAATCCGTACATTATCGAGCTGGGAAAATCTGACTTTGAGCTTGTCCCATATTTCTTGAGCTGAATTGATATATAAAATGTTGGAGGCAATTTCTTTTGATACCGAATTTAAGATCCAAGAAAGAACAATATTGTTGCATCGAAGCCATGGAACATATAGGGGATCACCAATCTCTGGTGTGGGGATTGATCCATCAATGAACCCAAGTTTGTTTTTGATGGATAAAGCCAGAGTAAATGCTCTGCTCCAGGTGATATAATTTGGGCCATTGAAGGGAGATGAGATGACAATGGTGTTTGTAGAATCGTTGTGATGGAGGAAGAAAGGGTGATTAGGATTTTCACTGGGATTAGGTGCATGAATGGGAACTGGAATTTGTTCTGTTTCACTGTCATCGGCCATGAATGAAACCAGAAAAAAATGATAAATAAGGAAGATGAGAATAAACTGAAGAATGGAACAAAAGCAAGGTTGGATTTAACCAACCTGCTCTGATACCATGTCAAAAATGGAAGAAAATAAACTAAACATCAAAGCAGGATACATGATGATGATGACAATACAATATTGGAAAGATTTTCTGTATATTGTTTCATAAACGAGTACACTGATAAATTCTTGATGTAACAATACAAAGAGGACCTGCCTTATTTATACATTTCTGATACTAGGATAAAAACAAAAACAAAAATGGAATAATTCTAATAACAAAAATCTGTTAAAATGGCAGAGGTGCAGAGGTGTGAGAGTGAGTGCTAATATTCCTTTTCCTCAGATGATGAGCTGACCTATTTCTAGATCTTTCCATTGGTGTGATACTCTGCTGCAGCAAAGTGCACGACCTTTGTGAATATTCCTCATGATTAGATAAGATCATTTTGATATGGAAAAGTTGAACTTGTTTTTTATAGTAAAGAAAAAAGATTAAAATATGATAGTTGTCACCAAGTACACGTATCAAGTGATTTTTTGTTTTTTGGTTACAGTAATGATTCTCAAAAACTTAATAGTGGAAGAATTCTGTTAAATTATCATTATTACCATTTAACGACATAAGTATATAGTGCAATTAAATACTATTTCCTCAATTAAAAAAAAACTGAAATTTCTACTAAAAATGCTGGTTGAGAATTAGTTAACTCAAAGATTATTTAAAATGAGATAGTATTTTGATAATTATAAAAACACCCTGAGGTTTGGGCTAATTAAAAAAAACCCAAAGTTTTTTGAAAATTAAAAACAAAACCTTAAGCTTTGATTCCGTCTTACATTTTTACCCTTCATAAGCAAAAGACACATCAAAACTCCCCTGATATTTATAAAAATACAATAGTTAACCCCTTAAATTTAACACATAATCATACCTAATGGGGTTTTTTATAATTTTGAAATATCAAAGGATTTTTTTGTAACTAGCCGAAATCACTACAAGAAAACAAGGAAATTCCAACGGAAAAAATCTATTGGAATTTGGCCAATTATCATTGGAATTATCGATTCCAACGGAAATTCCAGCATAAAATGCTTCGTTGGTAAAATGGCCGTTGGAATGACGAAATTCCAATGAAAATTCCAATGGAAAAATATTCAGACGGAATTTCCAACGTTATTTATCCATTGGAATATATAACCATTGGAAAAAACTCCAACATTTTTTCCAACACTAATTCCAACGGAGTTATACCATTAGAATATATTTAATCGTTGGAAAAAACTCCAACGATTATTCCAACGGAATTATACTATTGGAATTTAGACCAATGGTAATTCCAATGGTATATATATGTTGGAATATTCAATTAATTTATCTCATTATCTAATATCTTCAACTTCCCAGTAAGTCACCCATCATCAATTTGTCCCAAGTCAAGCACATTTAACCATGTAGTTTTAATATGATTGACTCGAGGAAAAGAATATATTTTATTGATATGGATTATACTATCAAATCTTTTAACCCCTATTGAAATTTTCCAATGGTAATGGAATTTCCAATGGAATTTTCAACAACATGTTGTACCATTGGAATTTTCGTTGGAATTTTAAAAACTCCAACAAAAATTCCAACGATTAATTCCAACATTTGGTTTACCGTTGGAATTTTTGTTGGAATTTTCCAATGGTTAGTTGTGGTGTTAGAATTTCCATTGGAATTTTAAATTCCAACATTTTATACCAACATTTTGTTTACCGTTGGAATTTTAAATTCCAACATGAATTCCAACATTTTATACCAACGGTTTTGTTAATAACATTGGAATTTCCGTTGGAATTTTAAATTCCAACATAAATTCCAACATTTTATACCAACGGTTTTGTTTACCGTTGGAATTTTCAATGGAATTTTCCAACGGTATAATGTAGCATTGGAATTTTCGTTGGGATTTTAAAAATTCCAACGATTTTCTATTTCGTTGGAATTATTTTGTTGGAATTTGATTCTTTTCTTGTAGTGAATCTCTGGGGTGTTTTTGTAATTATCCCTAGTATTTTTTGAGACAAATGAGCCTTATTTTAGTATTGACAACTTTACTCTATATTTTGTCACAAATATTTATTTTTCTTTTTCTTTTATGAGTACTTACCGATCACAAAATAAATATTACTATAGATAAATAATTAATTTGGTGAATTGGATTTGAGCAAGAACTAAATTTACACTATATGGAGATTATATGACAAACGGAACTGCTTTTGATCACTTCACCTCCATTAGTGAAAATCAATGAATTATTAGGCCCCTTGTTATATATAGCCACGCAATTAAGAGAATACAAAAGGTCTTCAATTGCTAAATGTTGCTCTTTCACAATCTTTTACTCAAAAGACGTGTGAATCATTTTTCGTTTGTTTATGTGTTTCTTATTAGAAATTTAGAATAATATGATTTATTTGATCGTGATGGGTGAGAATGGAACTTGATACCTGAGATTTTTATAGGTTAGTGTCACTTTCCCCTCATTGAGTCCTTTTAATTTTGAATATTTACGTTTGTTTCTCCTCCAACTAAAAACATATAATATATTTTCATAGTTTACTTCTTTTTTTTTCAAAATATTTAGGAAAAATACAAAGTAATTAACTTAGACAAAAATTCATGTCAGACGGTCTAACGGCCAAACTCTCGTGACGAATTCCAAAACCGACTCAATGACGATTTTGTAATATTAGCAATGATGTTTTTGTAATATCGAGGGACTGGTGTTAGCAGTCCATCTTAAAAGTAAGTATTAGTACATAATACAATTAAAAGTATTAGTTTTGTAATATATGACAATATATAGTATTATGAGAGCACTGAAAAATATTATGTTTTCATTTGAAACGTATTAGTAGTCCATCTAAAAAGTATTAGTACGTAGTTCACTTGAAAATTTGTAGTGGTCCCCCTAAAAAGTAGTAGTTTTTTTCCGTTAAAAGTATTAGTCGTCCCCGTGGAACATATTAGTATTTCCTCTGAAAAATATTAGTATTTCCACTGAAATAGTTTTTGAAATTCTCCTAAAAAGTATTAGTTTTACTAATAAAAAATATTAGTAGTCTCACTGAAAAGTATTAAGAGGTCCCCTATAAACTATTAGACATTTCTTTGGGTTGCTGGGGTTGGGCCACTGGGTTGGTGGGTTTGGTAGATACGTAGGATGGATCCATCTAACATAAGACTGTTGTTTGTGGTGTTTGATTTTCCAGAAAATAGACAAAATAACGGGACATAATATTTAAGTCGAGGCGATAATTGGATTCTCTATTCGCAAGACAAAATTGCCCCGTACAAAAGTGCTACTGGTTCTAGGCAATCGTCTCAAGATACAACGATTTTCAAGTTCGGCTTAGCAACACTTGCAAAATGCGAACTTACAATGAACTTAACGTATTTCAGAATTTTCGATTTTACAGAAGGGAAAAGACAAAAACAATATGCGAGATGATTTTATTTTTCTAATGTCCAAAACAGATTCACGAGGGTCTGTTTATATAGGTTCGGATGCTTGTTTAGAACAGTGCATCCATTGGTCCTGAGAGCTCCTCGCGACGATGATGCGTCACGTGCAAAGTACAAAATGCGCCTCTAAACCGCCCAATGCGACTATGTGCGACATGCACGGGCACAGCCGACTCGGCTCGGATGGTGCTCCACACCGTCCTTGGTGCTATTTGAGCTAGCCAAAGGCTAGTCAAAATTGACTTGGACCACTAAGGTGTACCATAAAGAGCTCCACTTGATTACTCCTTATTAGTGGTGAAGCTCTATATAAACTAGTCAAACATTTAATATGTTTCCTATGTGGGATATGACTTTCCATATTCCCACCCTTTTGTATTTATTATATAAAAGGCATTTAAGTGGCTAATTTTATGCATTAATTTCTCATTCACCCGAAATTGGTTTTGAGAAATTCAAAATGCTAATTTCATATACTCGTGGTGTAGATTACAATTACATCATTTATTTTCCGAAATAAATAAATGATCTCACTTAAATAATTGGTCAAACATGGGTCAAAACCCATTTATTAAAAACCAATTTCCAACAATCCCCCACATGAATGAACATTAATGTATGCATGTATGCAGACTCATTCGAAAGTTCCAACGAACCATTATTGCATCAGGATATGTAGGTTCCAAGGGGTGAGCAGTAAGGTATAGAAGGGGGATTGAATAAACCTTACCAAATTTTTGATTTTAGTCCTATTCAATATTTTTAGAGTTAATCACAAATCAGCTTAGTCCTTGAGGGATAACTAAGTTGGCTTACTTCAACAAAGTTACCTACTCAACAGACTCGACTGAGCTGTTGATAGTATAACTTAGCTGGTATCAGCTAACACTTAAATTTACAGTTGATTTGGTTTTTGTTCAGCGGAAGACATTCCACCCTTGTTGTTTTAAACTTGTTTTTCAACACTTGTTTTTAGCAATGGTTATTATCAGTTGAGTTCAACAATTATAACTTAACAACAGATATAAGAGATATGCAAGAAATTAAAGTGCTGTAAGTAAATAATACACAAGTAATTTGTAGGTCCCAAGGGGGGAGTAGTAAGGTTTAGAAGGGGGAGGGGGGATTGAATAAACCTTACCAAATTTTTGGACTTGGTTCTTTTAAAAACTTTTCAGAGTTAACTCAAATCAGCTAAGTCCTTGAGGGACAGCTAGGTTGGCTTACTTCAGCAAAGTTACCCACTCAACAAACTCGATTGAGTAATTGTTGATAGTATAACTTAGTTGGTGTTAGCTAACACTTAAATTCCATGATTGATTTGGTTTTGTTCGTGGAAGACTTTTCACCCTTATGTTTTAAACTTGTTTTTCAACATTTGTTTTTAGCAAATGTTATTATCAGTTGAGTTCAGCAGATATAACTTAACAGCATATATAAATGATAGGCAAAAATTTAAAGTGCTGTAAGTAAATAAGACACAAGCAATTTTATAGTGGTTCGAGGATGGGGTAATTCCTCTAATCCACTCTTCTCCAACTCATGGATGAATCCACTAAGTAACAGATTTTGGTTACAAAGTAGTCAACAATCCGGGTTAGCCTTGATTACACACAAATGGGTCGCTTATGGGACTCAACTTCTTCCCTCTCTCGATTAGCTCTTTCGTTTTCAGCTTCCTGCCTCCTCCGATCCTCCTCATTCTTCCTTTCCACTTCAATATTTGCAAGTGTATCGGACCCAACCCAGTAGTTGATTCCCTTCTTCTGTGGATCAACGCACTTTACATATTTAGGTCTTGGCTATGGTGAATTACCCGTGTCTCTTCCACCATTTCCAAACCTTCCCCTTCCTCGATGAGACTCAACTCCTCCTCTTGGGGTGTCTTTGTACAAGAGTCTTCCCGTCATTGTTGCTCGACCGCTCTGAGCTTGCATCTCACCGATTTGCATAGGTCGAGTCGTTTCTCTCAGTGCAAATCCCAATCTTGTGGTAGAGTCATCTTCTTGAAGTATCCTTCAGCAACTAGAGTTTGAATTTCCTCTATAGATCTAGGTTCAGATCCTGCGTTAGGCATGGCGATTTCTCGAGGGGGTCGAACAACTGGGGTATCTTTCAACAAACCAGCTGGGGGGCCGTCATACCTCACTTTTATGTCTTTTATACTCTCGGAGTGCTTCATGCTACCTTGTCGAACTCACTTCAATGGCTTTTCTTGACTATTTAAGCGCCAAATTAGCTTTCTCTTCTCTTGTGGATCTTTCGTTAGTTTCTTTGAGAATAGAGGTTGTAACATCACTTTGCAATGGGGTCTCAGCAAGAATGATTTTCAAGGGTGGCTTCTTCATTGAACTGCCTTCCCCCTTACTTGCTTCCCCTTTCACTCCTTCCTTATCACTCTGCAGCTCTTCTTTCGTTTGGCATCATCACCAAGGGGTAGAGCCAACTTAGGGAATATTCCACGAGGAGTAGATCAATATTATTATTTGTCATGTCATGATTATCATGAGTCTTGGAGTATGTTGTTCTGAATTCTGATCTCAAAGCCATGGTTTCACCGCCATCGACTTCATCTTGGGTGAGCACCTTTATCTGTTGTTCAACATTGGCCTCCATTCTTTGAATTTCTGATTTGTGCTGAGCCTTGAGCAACTCCGTGTCAGTATTATGCAATTGATCCATCCGAAACATGTGGTCCCTTTGCCGTTGCTGGAACTTGGCGTTGTCTGAGCTCTAGATCACCATTTTTGCGAATGACAATTTGAAGTAGGTGACTTTGCTCACGCCTTAATGCCTTTATCTATCCAATCCATTCTCTGATTCTCAACACTATTTCTCGGATATCTCCAGTGATAGTGGCATCTCTGTTGTCTAGCTGTTAGTTTAATGCTGCAAAACCATGCTCCATATTCTCTATTTTCAAAGACAGATGGCTTTGAAGGCTTTACTGGAGTCACCGCATCGACGGACTATTCCTGCGCCATACAACATCTAAGTCAAATCCAATCGACACCATAGTGGTCTCAATTGGAGTTCTAATTTCTTCTCGGAGAGACTTGGATGGTATATCCGGAACGTTCGCGACTTACTGCGCCGAAAGGGTATGTGAGCTTCAAATGGAAAGTAATCGACAAATAGATTCTCGGGAAAATAGGGATCTCCACGTCCTCGACTGTGAAGCCTTTCCCTTCTCTTTCAAAATTGCTTCAACTCTATGTGCCTTAAATTGTTTCAGCGTCATCGCGCGGTTTGAGCGGATGTGTTAACTTTCTTGGTGATCGTCAACTATCTTATCTTAACTTCCTCGGTATCGACGTGTTTGTTCATGTTGAGTAGTCCGGTCCTCGGTGACTTATCGCTTCATTGGAGGGTGATGGCACCATTGGTGGTGGGCCATCAACCATGGTGAAATTCATAGAAGTAGCTTTATCACTGGCTTGCCTCCTTCTTGCTTGCGCCTCCTCTACAACTTTGTCCTCTTTTGATTTGTCAACGGGCCTGGACTCAGCTTTGTTTTCAGATTCCAAGAACTCAATATCAACGTTCTCCTGGGAATCGTGAAGGGCACTAATCTCCTCTTCTTTAGGGACTTCTTCATGAGGAGCAGGCACATCTTTAACTGCTTTCTTACCTAGGGAAGGTTCAACCTCCTCCAGGCCTTCAGTACCCTCAGCAGTCTCAACCACTGATGGGCCTTGTACATTCCCTTTTGCAGTCTCAACTGCAACAGGGTTTTCAACAGTTATCCCTTCGATAGACAGAGCTGCTTTAGGGTCTTCAGTGGCATCCTTCGTAGTCTCAACTCCTTGGATTGCACTTTCAGGGCCAAGTGTCTCAACTCCTGTTGCCTCACTTCCATCCTTTGCCTTAGCTGCATCAGCAGCGTCATCGGCCTGCATGGCAGCTGAAGTTTCAGCTGAGACAGTCGAAACCATTTGAGCTTCATCAACCTCAGTCTGCTGAATTGTGATATTCTCACCATCACCTCCTAACTCCTTTATTGGTTGGTCTCCCACGCCTCCTCTGACCTAGCTGTGGTGGTTTGAGTTTCCACCTCAGCTGGCGCACCAGCTGATTCTTGAGCAATGGGGTTACTTAAAACCTGAGACCCAGCTGTTTGTCCAATTGAGTGTTCAGCCGTTGGGGCAAGTGTCTCAACACCGTCTGCAGGGAATGGCTTGGCTAAGGTGCCCGCTTCATCACCTTCCTTAGCTTCATCGTCATTCTTCCTGGAACCATCTTCCTCAGAGTGCACAGGAGATGTGGTGGCATCAATGGTTCGCAACACCTCCAGGATATCAGGGCTAGGAGATATTTGAGAGGACTCTCCTGGACCCTCTTGCATAGGCTTCTCGTGCATCTCTTTTGATTTTTTTAGTACTTGCCTTAGCTCAGCTCTTTCGACCTCATCAACAGGGTCCAATTCTTCCCTATCATCATCACTGCTGGTAGCTGGCCCTAAGGTAGATTCAGGGGCTTCAGTGAATGGGCAAGAATGGGGCTTTTGCGATTCAGCAAGAGCCTTTGCCTTCTCAGCCTCCTTGATTTTTGCATCCTCCTTGATAGCGATCAACATGTCTGCACAGTTGTCATCATCCAGTGCAGATCAAACGTCAACTCCCGAAAAGGATATGAGGTATTCTTCATCCTCAATGAATTCGGGTGTTGAAATTATTCACCGAGTTTCCACGATCTTCATATCCGCAACCTTTCTCGAATCTCTCGGATATGCGATGAAGCGATATCATAAGATCATCATCTTCTTCTTCTTCATCACGTCAGTGTGCAAGTGGAGCATGTTCCTCCTCAAGTGTCCGAGCATCGGTTGGAGGGGACTTAACAACTAATTCTTCTAATTGGTCACCGGTCGGCTCCATGTTCCTCAAATTGTCTCCCGAATAGTCGTACTAGTACGATCTGGCGATCTATATCATCGAGTCTTCTCAACATCCATGGTGATTACTTCACCACCTTCAACTTCTTTAGACGGACTCTTCTTGGAGCTTGGCCTCCCCTTCATTGGTTGAGTGCAGTTGGCGGCTTCTCCAAGGCCGATCTCTTCACTAATCGCCTTCTTTTTAGTTTGAATAAGAGAAATTTCTTCCTCTTGACTTCCTTGATGGATTTTGGCTCCACCATCTTTATCTTTTTGGCTACAATCGGCTTGAGAGGCACAATCGAGCACTTTTTCTTCACGGCCGGAGAAGATGCGGTCGTATCCTTCTCCGTCTCGGCCCCATGTTAAGGCGAGTGCAACTTCTAGAACAACTGCGGGCGGTGCATGTTAAGCGCAACAACTCTATTCTTCTTCTAAACTGGTTTCGGAGAAAGGGATTTGGGAGGGCGATTGCGATGGTGTCCTCGGGGATAGGATCGGTGACTCACCTATTTGGTGTTAGCTCTATTTGCATGTGCTTGCCTTGAATCGGGATAAGTTAGCTTTGAACATTTTCTTATTGACATGGAATGGCTTCCCATGTCTAAGTGCAATCCTTTTCACCTCCATGAGATGGCCAATGACCAGGCCATACCCGGTGAGCTTACAAACAGAACATCATCAGTTATGGTCTTGTTCAGAACATTTTGGCAGCTTCGGCTGAAGTAGAACTCAACCCAGTTCACCTTTTACTCTTCCATGATCGCAGCCATGACTGCCAGCTTCGTCCGAGACAACTGATTGAAGCTGCCGAATTTCATGTCCACGCATTTGGACATAGTGTCCATCAACTTGTGATAATCGTCTTTGATTGATTTACTTCTTGGCTATGTAAATAGCCTTAGTAGCGAACTACGGCTTGGCAATCTCCTTCCATGTCGCAGTAAGATTCACGTCCTTCTCAACTATTTCCTTCATTCTTTCAGAAGGCAGGTGGCAGTGTTCAGCTAAGTCCGTAGTAGTGATTTTGATGTCCTTGCTATGGACTGCTGACCTTATCTCTCCATCGTGAACCTCAGTGTTCACATAGAATATATCAACTCCTTCTAGGTGTGTGTGCGAGTATTCCATGGTGAGAAATCCTTGCCCGGACGAGTTCTCCAACTTTGCCGTAATCTTACGAGCCAGGGCCTTATCTACTCCTTGTTTCATCAATCCTTGAAATCCACAGTTGATCAGTGGATTTTCTAAGCCATTTTGATGAAATCGTAGTTAGTGTGCCATTTCTTGAGAAATAAATGGTGAAAAACTTGTAAAAATAGACGTTTGAGAGCTAGGGTTTCACGGGTTTAGAAAGAAAAGTTTTATCTTGTTTGAGAACGAAGAGTGTTTTGCGAGGAGAGAAAGTTAGATTTTGGTTTATATGGGGCGTGAGGGGGCGGTTTGAGAATTTTAAAAGCTTGATCAAACTCAACGGTCAAAATTAAACCTTTGAAACCACATTAATTTTCTCGCATTAAATGCGGCAACATTTAAATCCAATCATAAATGTGTGCAAACTTTATTCGACACCATAATTACGGCGTAATGCTCAAAAATATTCCGCTTGCAAAAAAAAAATCATTGCGTTTTATCACTTATCTCATAAATAACTTAGCTAACTTCCAAAAGTGACTTGACTTAGCTTTTCTTTTCATATGATGATCACTCAAATTTGTCATAACTCGATCTATTTGTCCCATCTTGGTCATTTCACTTGGTTTGAAAGTGAAACTTTCTTGATTTTCATTTCTCTATTCTTTGATTATCTTTGATTGAGTCTTCGAGTCTCTAACTCAGCTCAATCAAATCTAGCTCATTCTTAAGCTCTTCAAATCATGATTCATATAATGGCTTAGTGAATATGTCACTCTTGCTTATCGATTGAGATGTATTCCAAGCGATGTCTTTCTTTTCAACATGATCTCTTATAAAATGATATCGACATCAATGTGCTTTGTTCTTGAATGCAATACTAGATTTAGAGTGATTGCAATAGCACTTGTGTTATCACACATAATTGAAATTTCTTTTTCTTCTATGTCATAGTAGTCTCTCAATTGTTGCCTTATCCATAGAACAGGGCACAACAGCTGCTGCGGCTATGTACTCTGCTTCAGTTGTGGATGTAGCTATTGAATTTTGTTTCTTGTTGAACCAAGAAACCAATCTTTCAAAGCATTTGACAAGTACCTGATGTACTTTTCCTATCTACTCTACGTCCAGCATAGTCTAAGTCTCGAGTAGCTACCGAGCTTGATCCTCCATCCTTTGGATACCATAAGCCAACTTCTTGGCATCCCTTCAAATACCTTAGGATTCTCTTAGCTGCAGTCAAGTGACTCTCTTTTGGTGCCGAAAATCTAGCACATACACCTACATCAAAGGTGATGTCCGCCTCTTTTGTTAAATAGAGCGAAGAATCGAATGAGAGCTCTATATCTGATTTGATCAATAGCTTTGCCATCTGCATCCATATCCATCTTAATTGATGTGTTCATTGGTATCTTCACAGACGACTTTTCTTCCATACCAAATTTCTTCATCAAATCCCTGGTATATTTGGTTTGACTTATGAAGGTTTCATCTTTCATTTGCTTGACTTGAAGACCTAGAAAGAAAGTCAGCTCTCCCATCATGCTCATTTCAAACTTCCCTTGCATGAGGTTTGAAAATTTCTCACACAACTCTTTGTTTGTGGATCCAAATATGATATCATCCACATAGATTTGAACAAGCAGTATACTCTCCCCATCTTGAATTCTGAAGAGTGTTCTATCAACTTTTCCTTTGGTGAATCCATTGTCAATTATAAATTGTGACAATGTGTCATACCAGCTCTTGGAGCTTGTTTTAATCCATACCAGACTTTATCTCCAATAGTTTTTACGCTCAAAACCGGAGGTTGTTCAACATAGACTTCTTCTTCCACAAGTCCAATTAAAAATGCACTCTTCACATCCATTTGATACACAGTGAAGTTCTCGTGTGCATCATAACCAAGAAACATCCTTATTGCTTCCAATCTAGTAACATGAGTGAAGGTTTCATCAAAATCTATTCCTTCCTCTTGCAATACCCTTTGGCTACCAATCTTTCTTTGTTTCGTACTAAAGATCCTTCCCCATTCGTCTTTTTACAATACCCACTTAGTACCAATAACATTTTGGTGGGTAGTCCTTTGAACCAATTCCCATACTTTGTTCCTTTCAAACTAATTCGACTCTTCCCGCAAGCTTTGAATCGAATGTGTGTCATCCAATGCTTGATATACATCTTTGGGTTCTATCGGGAAATGAAACAAGTAAACATGGCTTCATGTTGAGCTATGGATCTGGTTCTTACTCCATCTCCAACATTCCCAATGATCATTTCCAGGTGGATGGTCTCTTAGCCATCTCATATCACGGTTGAAGTAAGTCTGCTGGATTCAACCATCTCGCACTAAGTTGTCTTGAACAACTTCTTTGTTATCATTCACCGGACCTTCCAAAGATCTATGAGATTCAAATATTTCATCTTCTTCAGGATTGAGTGCTCTTACATCTGCATCAACATGGGGACTCTTCTGCATAGTTGGTTGATTCTTGTTCTCAGCTAACTCATCTATGTCTTCTCCACTTACATTAGGTTAATCAAACACCATATGGATGGACTCTTACGTGACCATAGTCCTTTTGTCGGCCTCTATAAGCTTTACTCTCAGCTGAGTATCCCAAAAAGATACCTTCACCAGTTTTTGCATCAAAAGCTTTTAAGTTGTCCTTGCCATTGCTGTGGATGAAGCACTTACATCCAAAGATCTTGAAATATCCAGCATTTGGCTTACTTCATGTCCAAATTTCATAGGGAGTTTTAGTCAATTGCATGTTGATCATACATCTATTCTGAGTGTAACAAGCAGTGTTGATGGCTTTAGCTCAAAATATCTTAGGCAATCCAGCTTCAGCTAACATTGTCCTTGCAGCTTCTTTGAGAGTTTTGTTCCTTCTTTCAGCTACTCCATTCTGCTGTGGAGTTCTTGCAGTCGATAACTCAGCAATAACATTTTCAATACAATACTGAGCTATAATCCCATTGACAAACTCAGTTCCTCTATCAGACCTTATCTTGATAATGGTTTGACTCTTCTCATTTTGAACTATATTCAATAGCTGAGGCAATTTCTGTAGTGTTTCCTTCTTTTTACACATGAAAATTGTCCATGTATATCTTGAGTAATCATCCACCACCACTGAGGCATAGCTCTTTCCATTGATGATGGCTGGTTCAATAGGACCAAATAAGCCCATGTGCAGCAGATGCAATATCCTTGTTGAAGAGCGACTTGGCTTGTCCTTGAAGGATGACTTGATTTGCTTTCCCATCTGGCATGCATCACAAATGCATTCTTTCTTATACATTGAGTCAGACAATCCTTCCACGAGATGGCTTCTTGCAAGCTTATTGATTATGTTGAAGTTCAGGTGACTCAACTTCTTGTGCCACAACCAACTTGATTTGGTTGTACTCTTTGCTAGCAGACATGTGCTTGGTGTAGCTTTTCTGAGATAGCTTTTCTGTCACTTGACTTATCCTTCTCTTGGCTCCATACAACTGACACACAGCTGGGTCTTCTCTTCAATCTTCAGTCGACTCTTGTAATCTTCCACTTAGCTGACTCCAACTCAGCTCATGCAGTCCTATCTATTACAAGTTGAATTACAAAGAAAATTGGGTGCCAACTTCCTATTCTAAGTTTTACATGGTATCATCAAAATCTAAACATAAATTTTCCTAACACAATTTTTATAGTGGTTCGAGGATGGGGTAATTCCTCTAATCCACTCTTCTCCAACTCTGGAGGAATCCACTAAAATGTGATCTTGGTTACAAAGCGATCTGATCCGATTCGGCCACGATCACACGGTGGCTACTCACTGGACTCAGCTTCTTCACAAAACGCTTGTCTTGCTACTTCAGCTCCCTCGAACTCTTGGAATTGATCACACAACCTTCCAACGAGCCCAAAGCTTCTGGTTCAAACTTGAACCTTACTACTTCTCCTTCAACCTTAGAGAGTAGACCCCTTTTGTTCTTAAAACAAATTTTCTCTTCAACTTGATGAAGTAATCTTTCTTCACTGAGTGTGTTGGATTAAGTTCCTTCGATTTTAGGCTTGAGGATTGTATTTTAAAGCTTGTGAGTAATTTGCAGGTTTTTCTTGCTTGAATGTTTGATAGTCTTATGAAATTCGTAATTGGTTGGTCACCTTCTCTCACTTGCTTCCTCAGCCTTTTATAGTGCAGATTCAAAAATATGTATGTTGAAGAGATAGACATATGTTTCAAATCTCACTCATAGGTTGTTGGCATGTCTTGTCCTTGCAGAATTAATGAGGGTCGTACCATGAATTTAATGCTATGCAACCTTTCCTTGGTCTCTGCAGGTTTTTAGGTACATCCCATTGGTTCCTTGCTTTTTGCACTCTTTCGAAAAACAACTTTATTCTTTGTGACTGACACATGCCTATTTCGGCAAAACCTTGACTTATCTTGACAACATATCTCTATCGACTTTCTTCAAGTCTTGTCATGCATGTTGCATACCCCTCGACATTCGATTCCAATCATTTTGGAACAACTTAGCCGTTAGTCACCGATTTGGTGGTACAACTTTTCCACTTGATGATCCTTCACTCGGCTTCACACAAACACACATAGCATTGGTTCTTCTCTTTAATCTTGATCGACTCTTGTAATCTTCAACTTAGGCGACTCAACTCGGCTCATACAGTCCTATGTATTACAAGGAAACTGGGGTTCCAACTTCCTATTCTAAGTTTTATATGGTATCATCAAAATCTAAACATAATTTTTTTTTAATAATTTCCCCCCTTTTGATGATGCCAAAACTTAAATAACTACAACAAAGTAAATAGTGCAGTAACAAAGAATGTATGCGTGAAATATGTCAATTTTATTGAACATATCATTCTTGTACTTTACAACGCTTTTAGAAAGTATACCATATACACTGTATCAGAGCTATACTATCCATACAAAAGTATCAGAGCTTATTATAAAAAAAGATACATGTATCAGAGCTATGAGGATTTAGTACAAACTGACAAACTTGTATTCACAGCTAAGTAAAATATATTTGAAGGGGTTTCAGCCGTCTTCAACTCCTTGGCTGCTTCCTTCTTCTTTCATCTTCTTCAGCTCTCTTCCTCTTCCTGCCTTCTTCTTCTCTTTTTCTCTTTTTCATAAGCTTTTTTTTTAGCGGCAGGTCCTCCGCCTCCTCGCTTTCTTCCTACTCATGATTAACTCTTTTTTTTCATCTTCTTATCTTCTTCTAGCCTCCTCATTCTTTCTCTCCACTTCAATGTTAGCAAGAGTGTCGTACCCAGCCCAGTATTCATACCTTACATCTTTGGGTCTTGGCTGTGGTGGAGTACCTCTGCCTCTTCCACCACTTCCAAACCTTCCCCTTTCTTGATATGACCCAGCTCCTCCTCTAGGAGTGTCTTTGTGTCTGGTGTTTTCCCAGTCGATTGACTGCTTGAACTTTGATCCATCCTAAACATATGGTCCCTTCGACGCTGTTGGAACATGGCATTGTCTGAGCTCCAGATCACTATTTTAACGAATAAAGATTTGAAGTTGGTGACCTGCTCATGCCTTTGTCTACCCAATCCATTCTCTGATTCTCAATACAGTTCCTCGGATATCTCCAGTTATATTGGCATCTCAGTTATCTAGTCGTTGGCCTAATGTTGCTAATCATGCTCCATATGTTCAATTTCTACACAAATTGCTTTGAAGGCTTTGCGGAAGTTGGCTGCATTAGCGGACCGTTTCTCTGGCCATACAACATCAAAGTCGAATCCAATTGGCACCATAGTAGTTTCAGCTGGAGTTCCAATTTCTTCAGGAGAGACTTGGATGGTATATCCGCACGCGTTCGCGGTGACTACGCTTCAAGGGTATATGGGCTTCGAATGGAAAATATTCAGCAAACAGATCCTCAGGGAAAATAGGAATCTCCACATCCTCCACCTGCGGAGCTTTTCCCTTCTCTTTCAAAATTTCCTCAGCTCTATGTGCCTCAGCTGTGTCAGCGTCATTGACATCTTGTGCAGCTGTGTTAGCCTACAGAGTTGGCTGATCCTCAGCTGTCTTAACAACTTCCTCGGTATCAGGTGTTTCTTCCTTGTGAGTAGTCTGGTCCTCGACTGACTTATCAGTGTCATTAGCGGGTGATGGCACCATTGGGGGTGGACCATCGACCATTTTGAAATTCATGGAGTATCCTTATCACTGGCTTGCCTCCTCTAAGTTGTGTCCTCATTTGATTTTTCGATAGGGCTGGACTCAGCTTCATCATCGGTTCCCAAGAACTCCACATCAATATTTTCTTAGGAGTCGTGAAAAGCAGATCTCCTCTTCTTGATGACTTCTTTATGAGGGGCAGGCACTTCTTCAACTACTTTATTACCTAGGGAAGTCTCAACCTCCTCCAGGCCTTCATTACCCTCAGCAGTCTCAACCACTGATGGGCCTTGTACATTCCTTTTTGCAGTCTCAACTGCAGCAGGGTCTTCAGTAGTTATCCCTTCAGCAGATAGAGCTATTTTAGGGTCTTCAGTGGCATCCTTCGGAGTCTCGACTCCTTGGATTTCACTTTCAGGGCCAAAAGTCTCAACTCCCGTGGCCTCATTTCCATCCTTTGCCTTAGCTGCATCAGCAGCTTCATTGGCCTGCATGGCAGCTGAAGTTTCAGCTGAGATAGTCGAAATCATCTGAGCTTCGTCAACCCCAGTCTGATGAACTGTAAGATTCTCACCATCGCCTCCTAACTTCTTTTGTGGTTAATCTCCCACAACCTCCTCCGACCTAGCTGTGGTGGTTTGAGTTTCCCACTTAGCTGGTGCACCAGCTGAATCTCGAGCAATAAGGTTACTCGAAACCTAAGACCAGGCTGTTTGTCCAAATGAGTGTTCAGCCATTGGGACAAGTGTCTCAACATCTTCTGCAGGGAGTGACTTGGCTAAGGTGCCCGCTTCATCACCTTCCTTAGCTTCATCGCCATTTTTCCTGGAATTGTTATCATCTGAGTGCACAGGAGATGTGGTAGCCTGAATATTTCTTGCCATCTCCATTATGTTAGGGTTAGGAGTAATCATGACAGATGAAGATTCTCCCGGGACTCTTGTCATTTGTGGCTCATGCATCTCCTTGGATTCCCTTATTGCTTGCCTGAACTCAGCTTTCTCGGTTGCAACAGCAGTGTCAATTTCTTCAATATCACTGTCACTGCTGTCAGCTGGTTCTACGGCATGCTCAGGTGCATCTGTGAAGGCACATGAATGAGGATTCTTCGATTCTTCAATAGCCTTTGCCTTCTTGATGGCTTTCAGCTTCTCTTCATCCTTCTTTTCATAAAAGATGGTTGTGCATAGATAAGGGTTAAGAGCGGAGCTAATTGAGATGTTTCCTAGGAAGCTCAGAAGCTCTTCCTCTTCTTCTACAAACTCAGGCCTCTAGAATTATTGTCTGGCATAGATCAGCTTCCAATGCCTCTACATCCTAAGTCGTTCTTGTATGTCAGGGTAGGCAGGAGACAACATTTCGAGGTTGTCGTCCTACTCCTAAATAGGCGCAAGTTGAGCATGTTCCTCCTTAAGTGTGCGAGCATCGGTGTGAGGGGATTGGACAGCTAAATCTTCAGACTGGTCAGTTGTGTCTACTCTGTGTTCCTCAACTGTATCCCGAACAACTGTTTCTTGTTCAATCTGCTGATCTACGTCAACAGTCTTCTCAATTCTGTGGTGATTGCTTCACCACCTTCGACTTCTTTAGACTGCTCTTCTTCGGCTTCAACAGTCTCCTTCAATGGTTGAGTGCCAGATTCAGCTGGCTTCTCAAGGTCTGATCTTTTCACCAACTGCCTTCTTTTGGTTGGAACCAAGGGAACTTCTGGTTCCATATCCTCATTCTCATCAAAAGTGAAGGCCTTTTCGCCAGTCTTATGCTTCTCTGACACAGTTGGTTTCCTAGGTACAGCAGTGCGCTTCTTCTGCACGATTGGAGAAGGTACAAGAGCTTCCTTCTCGATCTTGGCTACTAAGGCGGTGAAGATTCTCGGGTTGGGCCTTGTAGGTAATGGCTTTCTTTGAAATGGGCTGCAGGGGGAAGGGCCATGCTTTCTTTGCGACTCTCTTCTTCCTTCCGGCGGCCGGAGAAGGAGGCTGGGGCGATTGCGGCGGTGTCCTGCAGGGACGGAGATCGGTGATTCACCTTCGCTAGTGTCAGCTCTATGTGCATGTGCTTTCCTCGGAGCACCAGTTAAGTTAGCCTTGAACATCTTCTTGTTCACATGGAATGACTTCCCATGTCGGCGCAATCCCTTTCACGTCCATTAGATGGCCAATGACTAGGCCATACCACAATGAGCTTACAAACATACCATCATCGGATATGGTCTTGTTGAAACATTTTAGCGATTCGGATCAAGATGAACTCGGCCCAGATTCACCTTCTTCTCCTCCATGATAGCGACCATAACGATCAACTTCATCATCCGGGAGCGGTGATTGAAGCTGCCAAAATTCATGTCCACGCACTTGGACACGATATCTATCAGCTTGTGATAATCGTCCTTGATCAACGACTTCTTGGCTGTGTAAACAACCTTAGCAGCAAACTCAGGCTTCGCAATCTCCTTCATCCCTTCGGAGGCGGTGGCGGCGGCTACTAAGTCCGCGGCCCGATAAGTTGAATATCCTTGCTGTGGACCAAAGACCTTATCTCTCTATCGTGAACCTCAGCATTCACGTAGAACATAGGCATTTCTTCGAGGTATGTGTGCGAGAACTCCATAGTGAGAAATCCTTTGAGACCAGATTTCTCCAACTTTGCAGCAATCTTCTGAACTAGGGCCTTGTCTACTCCTTGTTTTACCAAACCTTCAAGTCCACCTAGAGGCGAGTAGATCTTCTTAGCCAACTTGACGAAATCATATTTGGGTGCCATTTCTCGAAAAATGATCGGTAAAAAACTTGTAAAACGATGCCGTGAGAACTAGGGTTTCACTTGGTTTGCAGAGAAAAACTTTAGCTTGCTTGAGAAAGATGAGTGTTGTGTGAGGAGAGAAAAATTTGATTTGGTATATAAAGGGCGGGGACGGTTTTAGAATTTGAAAAGATTGATCAAAATCAACAGTCAAGATTAAAGATTTGAAACCGCATTAATTTCCCCGCATTAAATACATCATCATTTATATCCAATCATATGCTATATGTGTACATGCTTTATTCGACACTATAATTCTGCATTGTAATGCCCAAAAACATTCTCACTCATAGAAAATGATTGAGTTTTGTCACTTAGGCGATAAATAACTCGGCTATCTTCTAAAAGTGACTTAACTCTTCTCTCTTCACATGATGATCATCAGCTGTTAGTTAACTCGTTTCAACTGATTTTCCGTCTTGGTTTGTTTCACTTGGCTAGAAAGTGAAGCTTTCTTTTGGTTTTTATTTATCTCTTCTTTGACTCTGTTGATTGAGTCTTTTGAGTCTAACAACTTAGCTCAATCAAACCTAGTCATTCTTAAGCTCTTCAAATCTTGATTCACGTAATGACTTAGTGAATATGTCATTAATCGCTTATCGGTTGAGATGTATTCCAAAGTGATGTCCTTCTTTTCAACATGATCTCTTACAAAGTGATATCGACATCAATGTGCTTTGTTCTTGAATGCAATCGATTGGATTACGAGTGATTGCAATAGCAACGTGTTATCACATATAATTGGAATCTCTTTTTCTTCTATGTCATAGTCTCTCACTGTTGCCTCATCCATAGAACTTGGGCAAAATGCCGCTTGCAACTATGTACTCTGCTTGTTTGTGGATGTAGCTATTGGGTTTTGTTTCTTCTTGAACCAAGAAACTAATCTATTTCAAGCATTTGACAAGTACGATGTACTCTTCCTGTCCACTCTACATCCAAAATAGTCCTAGTCAGAGTAGCCTACCACTTGAAACCTCCATCCTTTGGATACCATAAGCCAACTTCTTGGCATCCTTCAAATATCTTAGGATTCTCTTGGCTACAATCATATGACTCTTCTTTGGTGCGGTGAAATATAGAACATACACCTACAACAAAGGTGAGGTCTGACCTACTTGTTGTTAAATAGAGCAGTGATCCAATGAGAGCTCTATATTTGGTTTGATCAACAGCTTTGCCATCTACATCTATATCCATCTTAACTGAAGTGTTCATTGGGATTTTCACTGATGACTTTGCTTCCATACTGTTCGCCAAAAATATTTTGGTTCATACAACTGCAAGTGTACAGTGTAGTTTATAGAATAATGACAAGCAAGGTCGTATTCCTCAAGGATTGATATTCCAAACACTTAGGCTATAATAACATCGTATTCCAATTTTATTGAAGCGATCGAAAATCAAGTTTTAAATAATAAAAATCGAAAATTAAAGAAATAAAGAAAATAATTTTGTGAACCCCATAAGTATTTTCAACATCTATAAGAGCAACCTTAGACACATAATCTCAACATGTTTCTTCAATATTAAATGAAAACAAAGTTTTAAAAACCAATTCATGCAATTCTATGGGTTCAATTCCCAAGTTAGTCTATTCCCCCTCCCGAGCGGCGCAATAAATAGTAGATTTATAACAAGTGTAGGTCTCTCGACTCGATACAATTATTATTAACTCCCAAAATATCTATGAATTGAATAACTCCCCACAAATAGTTGTAGGTCTCCCAACTTGATATACTCGTTTATGTCTGAATCCGATTTCCGTCTTTGTTAGAACTCATCTCCCAAATTTTGCACTAACAAATATGACATGCAATTTATTCTCGGCAAATAAAAGCAATTATAAATAACCACTCGAATTTATAAAATAGAAAGCATGAATTTATTAAGAAAATAAATAATCATATTTAACATAAATCCACAGTTTCGATTATGCTCCGAAGATCCAAATGATATGCCAAACATCGATTACAAACTTATAGACAAATTCGAATCAACATTATGACATCGTTTAAGCATAGACAAGAGGTCTTAGACATAGAAAGAAAACCCATTCTTGTCAGGATGGATTCTCCTTCCAAGCCCTCGAAGCTCTTGTGCTCCCGTAGATGCAAAAGCCTTGTGGTGTTTTTCGCGACCTATCCTTCTTTGATCAGAAGATCCTCGAATCTTGCATTCCTGTGTTATTTGATGTGTTTTCTCTGTAGAAGTTGTATATTTTCGTGCAAGCCTTGGGTCCTTTTTATAGATGCTTGGAGAGATCACTTGTAGAGTTGGAATGGGAAGAAATTACTTGAAAAATACGTTAAAAATGCAGTCCCACACGGCCTGGTCGTGTGGCACCACACGGCCGTGTGGTGTGTCCTTCGACCTTTCTTCGCGCCCCGTGTGAGATCACACGGGCAGATGGTGCGATGCAGTACCATTCCCACACGGCCGTGTGACTTCACACGGTCCTGGGGCCGTGTGGGCCTCGACTCCTCTCTCTGTTTTTGCCCTTCTTCACACGGTTGTGTGGTTTCACACCGACATTTCTACATGGCCGTGTGGCGCCACACGGTCCGATCGTGTGAAGTGTTTTTGTCCATTTCTTTCATCATTTTGATCTTCTCTTTGCATTCGGCAATCATAGTCGGGCATTCCAACTGATATTTCTTCATTTTAAGTTATGTTTCCTGTGAATTACAAGAATACGCAATATCATGCCCTTTTGAGAAAACCAAGTAAAAATATAGTAAATATGCGTGCAAATGCATCAAATATATATCATTTTAAACCCCAAAATGCACATATATTTTACACACATCAAAATCCCCCAAACTTTAAGCATTGCTCGTCCTCGAGCAAATTAAGAAAAAATAATATAAGGAGTAAAAACGAACGAACACCCAAGAACACTATGAACATTAAATAGCATTTGACTCCATACTCAAGAAAACCATGTAATTCATCATCAAGAAGTCATTATTCATAAACTCGGCAAAATTAATACTCTCTCGGCTACTTGACATCGCGACTCACAAGTAAATAGTGTATCACTCTACTCTCAAAAGTGTATGGTAAGTGTTTACGCTCAAATTCAATTCAGTGAAAATAGAACTACCATAAGCTTGCAAATCGTCTAACATCTCTACCACTTTTGTGTGCACAACTTAAGAATCACAAAGGACTTTTATTAGGTTGTAATGTAGGCTCTTTGGTAAGGGTAGGGACATTTGGATTAAGTTACTTGACAGCAAATAGCAATTAAACATACAGTCTTGCAATTCACCAACCCAATTTCAACATAATATCAGTTTTTCTTTTCAACTCAATTCCACCCTTATTTCTCCTTTTTTCATTCTTAGGCCTTTTTGCCTTCTTTTCTTTTTCTTTAGCCTCAAGCTCTCATTTTTTTCATAATTTTCAGAATTTTTCTTTTCTTTTGCTCGATTTTCTCTATGTAATTTTTCAGAGATTTTCTTTCTTTTTCGAGCTTCATATTTTTTTTTCATTTATCCAGATACTACTCATCCATCTTTCTTTTGACATATTTAAATTTTAAAGATCAATGTGGCTCAGAATAAAAGTTTTGGCTCAAAATTGGCTAATTAGGGAATCATGAGTTCATAGGTAGGATTTTTTTGCTAAGTAGGCTAAACAAAGATGGCCTTAGATCATTTTCAAAAATTGCACACACACATGGCTTCAATGAAGATACTGCGAGCAAGTTCTAGAGTTCTATCAATCATGAATGACACACTCAAGAAAAAATAAGTCGGACAATATAAAGTAGTTTATGGCACAAAAGCTCACAGGCTTATTTTTCGCAACATGCTCAAATACTCAATTTTCTTAATAAATGCCAAGCAAATAAATAACTTTCCTCCTAACAATTTATCACATTATTCCCACAAGTATGTTATCTCATTCCATAAAATATTCATAGTAAAATCATACGGGAGCTGGGCATAAAAGCTGAATTAAAAACCACACACAAAAATAATTAAACGTGCTAAAGTGGTAAACGTGCTAAAAAATAATAAAACAAAAATCGAAAAAACTAAACTAAAATTGATTTTTTTTTGAAAATATTAATGCAAAGTGCTCTACATGCAGTCCTAAATGCGATGCAAAATACAAGAATGTACTAAATTACGCATTCTTGACAACCCCCCAAACTTAAAATATGATTCGTCCGAACATATGAGGAAATTATCAAAAGAAAGAGGAATGAGCAATAACTACTTACATAGATCACTGTGGTGGTGGAGGTGGAGGGTAGTGGCCCTTGTGAGATGTGCCACTGATCCATAGGAGACATCATCTTGTACATATGTTGATGCTGCTGGGTGATGGCATCGAAATGCTGTAAGTACTCCTGGTGATACTCATCACCATGGTACACAATCGATATGTGTCATCTATCAATTCGCCCACATCAGCTTCTACCCTTTCGAGCCTCTCACTCATAGTAAATGGCCGGTTACCTCCTTGGCGAGAGGATTCCGGCATCTCCCTCATTGACTCATCCTGCTCTTCTTGAGCAGCAACCCCCTCTACCTCTCTAAGCAACCAGTTACCCCTATTTCTAATGGATGTTGCTTCGGGGTTAGGAAGCTTAACTGTTGTTCTATCTGCTTGATTGAGCCAGTAATCATGCCCATCAAATTTTATCATTTTCATAGCAGTTAGAACATTCATATCAATCAATTTAGACCCCACAACCTTCGCATACCCTCCAAATTAATGTTGAAATATTCATCTATATATAGGGTAATCATCCCCCTATGCAAATTCTACCCATCTCACTTTTTCTTATCCCATCGAATTGCTGGGCTATCATAGCCCCGGCGTTTGGCACCACTTCAGTCCCCGATGCCATACACCATATGATAAATAATTTGTCTACCCTCAACGCCCCTCTACTCTCCTCCCTCGCAAAAATTGTTAGCTAAGACTCGCTGAACATATCAAAATACTGGGTTTCGAATACTAGATGCCTTTGAGGTACCCTGCGTGTAGATTCGTTTCCCAGTTATCTTTTTCCAAAACCTATCCTTATCAAACTCCTCGTGCTCCTCAACCCAATAAGCCGGGGTTTTGTAAATTTCATTTAAATCATCAATAGTTAGTTCCCTTTGCTCATTCCCCTAGCGAAACCTACCTCCCATCAAGTTTCTTTTTTCGCACCACCAATTCAAAGATACTCAAAAATTCAAGTGTAATAACGGAATAAGTGGTCGAATGCCCATTTAAAAATTCATGCCAATCAATTCTACCACACAAAGCTCGAAAATCTTCCAATAAACCTAAATTCGTAAGAGTAAGTTCATCGGAATACCTTGTATTAATCCATGGACGAAAGTAGAGTATCATCCATGTTGCCCGGTGTGTTTCATTTGGCAAGATGACGTTGGAAGCTTCGGGCTCCTCGGGGTCAACAATTGGTTGAGGCTCGGGTTCGGGCTCCAAAGTCGGCTCCCTCATTCTTCTTGTATTTCTCCTAGTTCCACTTTCATCTCTAGAAGCCATGAATTTCAAGATTTTGAAGAGAAAAATCTGAAATTTTGGAGTTTTTGGAGTACCCCCAAACTTAGTGTAGAAATTGGAGAAATTGAAAATTGAAGGTATTTGGTGATGGGTTTCTTGAGAGGATGAATGATTTGTATTTTTGGTTTTTAGATTTGTGGTGAATTT
The DNA here is from genome assembly GCA_016081115.2 of Rehmannia glutinosa. Lineage (NCBI taxonomy): Eukaryota > Viridiplantae > Streptophyta > Magnoliopsida > Lamiales > Orobanchaceae > Rehmannia > Rehmannia glutinosa. The sequence goes on along the minus strand of CM071928.1, from coordinate 54,376,210 downwards.
GGAGAGATTTGTATAGTAGTTTGAGAGTTTTAGGGAGAGAATTTTCATGGGTTAGGGTTTGTGTAGGAGAAAGTGGGAGAAAAAGTGAGAATTTGGGGTTAAAATAGGGGTTAGGTAATCTGCTCGATTTTATTTCGCAAGGCCACACGGTCGTGTGGCCCTGGGCGTGCTGCCTGCGCGTCTGTATTCTTGGCCTTTGTCACACGGCCATGTGAGGTCACACGACCCTGCTGTGTGGTGCTGGGTTGTTCGTCCTCTCGCACGGCCAGGTCGTGTAATCTCACACGCCCGTGTGGGATTATTTCCGTCCTTTTTTTCGATAATCGAGAGTTTTCCATGACGCCTCCTACACAACAACTCAAGAAAACTAAACAAAACTAAAACTTAAGTTAACAGAAAATAAACGAAAAGTAAAATTAAAATTGAAGGCGATGAAAAAAAAATGTACGGAAATAGGAAATAAAGTGGGTTGCCTCCCATAAAGCGCTAAGTTTTACGTCTTCAGCCAGACTTCTGATTTCTAATCACTTTTGCTAAACTTTGTCATTTGAAATCTGTGAACCCTCAATGCCATCCATCAGACGAATGGCGTTGCATTGTTCTCGCGGATTCAGCTCAGTATCGCTTGGGAATTTGCCTTTTTTATGCTGGCCTCCCACAGCAGTTGCGATCTGGGCAACATGTGTTTCCAGAGATTTCAATCTTGCATTCACGTTCGTGTTTAGCTGAGTGGCCTGTTCTTCTATCCTATCTATCTTGGCTTCATCTTTGTTAAGTCTTGCTCTTGTCTCTCCGATAAATGAGGATAGCATCTCTTCAACAGGCTTTTTTTTCACTTGACTCCTCTGCGCTTGATTACCCACGTTATATCCCTGAGGTGGCTGCAAAACATCTTTATTATTAGCATAAGAGACATTTTCATGGTTTCGCAACCCTGGATGGTTGGGTATCTGATTATTTCTATAATTGTTGTTGAAGTTCCTTTGTTGCCCCACAAAATTTGCTTCTTCTTCAACAACAACAATATCTCTTGGAGTCACTTGTTGTACGTGTCCAGTTTCATATTCATCATGGATACCTGTTCTGTGAACATGGCGACCTTCTCATCCTGAACTTCTGCCACTCGGCGGACAGTAGACCTCTCGGATGGCCATTGGTAACTTTTGTTCACCATCTCCTCTAACAAGTTTAGTGCCTCCTCATGATATTTCCCTAGTAGTGCACCCTCAGATGCAGCATCTATAATTGTTCTTGTGTTGCCACTCAAACCATTATAGAAGGACTGTACCTGTTGGTAGTCGGGATATCCGTGTTGAGTGCACTTCCTTAGCAATTCCCTGAATATATCCCATGCTTCATATAGTGGCTCAGCATCTAATTGCCTAAAATGGGCGATCTTGGATTTTAGTTGCAGTGTTTTACTAGGGGAAAGTACTTGGCTAGAAACCGTTTGGCTAAGTTCTGCCCAATTTGCGGCTGGTGGTGTTAGAGAGCATAACCATCCCTTAGCCTTATCGCGTAGAGAAAATGTGAAAAGGCGGTATCGAATGATATCCTCAGAAACACCATTCATTTTAACAGTATCGCAAATTTCTAAAAAGTGCGCCAGATGCGCGTTTGGATCCTCAACGGCTCTACCCCCAAACTGGTTTTGTGCCACCATCTGGATCAATGCTAGTTTTAGTTCAAAATTGTTTGCATTGATTGGCAGACGGGCCACACCCCCATAAGTTTGACTTACCTCCGGCTGGAAGTAGTCCCTAATTGTCCTTCTCGCGGGCCTTTCCACAATTCGGTCCTGGACGCCGGCCCCTAGTGGGCGCTCCTCATTATTTCTGTTGTCCACTGCGTTTGGATTTGTCCCATCCGCCATTGCTTTGGCTCTTTTCCTTTTCCAAATCAATGAGTATTGGCTGGGTTGATCTGGAACGCGTGATCATGCACTATCTGCACTTAACAAAAATAATGTTAGAACCGAATAAAATAAAAATAAAAATAATTTCGAAAATTTAAAAAAAATAGAAAATTAGCTTCAATTAAGATTGAACTACTTATTACTATATCTAAGTAGAATCTAATCAATCCCCAAACAATGGCAAAAACTTGTTCGCCAAAAATATTTTGGTTCATACAACTGCAAGTGTACAGTGTGGTTTATAGAATAATGGCAAGCAAGGTCGTATTCCTCAAGGATCAATGTTAATAACACTTAGGCTATAATAACATCATATTCCAATTTTATTGAAGCGACTGAAAATTAAGTTTTAAATAATAAAAATCGAAAATTAAAGAAATAAAGAAAATAATTTTGCGACCCCACAAGTATTTTCAACATCTATAGGAGAAACCTTAGGCACATAATCTCAACATGTTTTATCAATATTAAATGTAAATAAAGTTTTAAAAACTAATTCATGCAATTATATGGGTTCAATTCTTAAGTTAGTCTATTCCCCCTCCCGGGCGGCGCTTAAACAGTAGACTAATAACAAATGTAGGTCTCCCAACTCGATACAATTATTATTAACTCCCAAAAGATCTATGAATTGAATGACTCCCCACAAACAGTTGTAGGTCTCTCGACTCAACACACCAATTTATGTCTGAATCCAATTTCTGTCTTTGTTAGAACTCATCTCTCGAATTTCGCACTAACAAATATGACATGCAATTTATTCCCAGCACATAAAAGTAATTATAAATAAGCACTCGAATTCATAAAATAGAAAGCATTAATTAATTAAGAAAATAAATAATCATATTTAACATGAATCCACAGTTTCGATTATGCCCCTAAGATCCGAAAGATAAGCCAAACATTGATTATAAACTCATAGACAAATTCGAATCAACATTATGACATCGATTAAGCACAGACAAGAGATCTTAGACATAGAAAGAAAATCCCTTCTTGTCAGGATAGATTCTCCTTCCAAGCCCTCGAAGCTCTTGTGCTCCCGTAGATGCGAAAACCTTGTGGTGTTCTTCGCGACCTAGCCTTCTTTGCTCATAAGATCCTCAATTCTTGCGTTCATGTGTTATTTGATGTGTTTTCTCTGTATGAAGTTGTATATTTTCGTGAAAGCCTTGGGTCCCTTTTATAGATGATTGGAGAGATCACTTGTAGAGTTAGAACAGGAAGAAAACACTGAAAAATGCGTCGAAACAGAGTCCCACACGGCTGACCGTGTGGTGTGTCCTCGGCCTTTCTTCGCATGCCCGTGTGAGATCACACGGGCAGATGGTGCGATCTTGATCCCATTCCTACGGCGTGTTACTTCACACGGCCGGCTGTGCGCCTGACTCCATCCTTTGTGTTTGCCCTTCTTCACACGGTTGTGTGGTTTCACACCGGCATTTCCACACAGTCCGACCGTGTGAAGTGTTTTTGTCCATTTCTTTCGTCATTTTGATCTTCTCTTTGCATTCATCAATCTTAGCCAGACATTCCAACTAATATTTCTTCGTTTTAAGTTCCGTTTCTTGTAAGAATTACAAGAATACGCAGTATCATGCCCTTTTAAGGAAACCAAGTAAAAACATAGTAAATATGCGTGCAAATGCATCAAATATATATCATTTTAAGCCCCAAAATGCACGTATATTTTACACACATCACATACCAAATTTCTTCATTAAATCTCTGTTATATTTGGTTTGACTTATGAAGGTTCCATCCTTCATTTTCTTGAGTTGAAGACCTAGGAAGAAAGTCGACTCTCCGTCATGCTCATTTCAAACATACCTTGCATGAGGTTTGAAAATTTGTCACATGACTCTTTATTTGTGGATCCAAATATGATGTCATCCACATATATTTCAACAAACAATATACTCTCCCCATCATGAATTCTGAAGAGTGTTCTATCAACTTTGCCTTTGGTGAATCTATTGTCAATTAGAAACTGTGACAATGTGTCATACCAGGCTCTTAGTGCTTGTTTTGATCCATATAATGCTTTCTTGAGCTTGTAGATTTTATCTCCAATAGTTTTCTGCTCAAAACCTGGAGGTTGTTCAACATAGATTTCTTCTTCTAAAAGTCCATTCAAAAATGCACTCTTCACATCTATTTGATACACAGTCAAGTTCTTGTGTGCAACATAAGCAAGAAACATACTTATTGCTTCCAATTTAGCAACAGGAGCAAAGGTTTCATCAAAATATATTCCTTCCTCTTGGCAATACCTTTTGGCTACCAGTCTTGCTTTGTTTCTTACTAAAGATCCTTCCTCATTCATCTTGTTTCTAAATACCCACTTAGTACCAATAACATTTTGTTTATTTCAAACTGATTCAGCTCTTCCTGCATACCATGAATCCAATATGTATCATCCAATGCTTCAGATACATCTTTGGCTTCTATCTGGGAAATGAAACGAGTAAACATGGCTTCATGTTGAGCTCTGGATTTCGTTCTTACTCCATCTCAACATTTCCAATGATTTGCTCGGTGGATGGTCTCTCGGCCATCTCACATCCGTTGGACTAAGTCTTTGGATTCGAGTCTCGTTGACTAAGTTATCTTGAATAGAATTTTCATCATCATTCAGCTGCAGACCTACCAGCTATCATTGAGATTCAACTATATCATCTTCATCAGGGTTGAGTGCTCTTACATCTGCTTCAGCATAGGGACTCTTCTGCATAGTTGGTTGATTCTTCTTCTCAGCTAACTCATCTATGTCTTCTCCATTCACAATAGGTTCATAAAAAACCACATGGATAGACTCTTCTGTGACCATAGTCCTTTTGTTCAACACTCTATAAGCTTTACTCTCAGCTGAGTATCCCAAAAAGATACCTTCATCAACTTTAGAATCAAAAGCTTTTACGTTGTCCTTGCCATTGTTGTGGATGAAGTATTACATCCAAAGATCTTGAAATATCCAACATTTGGCTTTCTCCCTGTCCAAATTTCATAGGGAGTGTAGCAAGCAGTATTGATGGCTTCAGCCCAAAATCTTTTAGGCAATCCAGCTTCAACTAACATTGTCCTTGCAACTTCCTTAAGAGTTAAATTCCTCCTTTGAGCTACTCCATTCGGACGGGGAGTTCTTGCGGTGATAACTCATGAGCAATACCATTTTTTCAACACAATCTTGAGTTATAATTCCATTGACAAACTCGGTTCCCTATCGAACCTTATCTTAATATTGGTTTGACTCTTCTCATTTGAACTCTTCTCATCGGTGAGCAATTTACGTAATGTTTTTCTTTCTACACATGAAAATAGTCCATGTATATCGTGAATAATCATCTACCACCACTAAGGCGTATTTCTTTCCACTTATGCTCGCTGGTTCAACAGGACCAAATAAGTCCATGTGCAATAGATGTAATATCCTTGTTGAAGAAGGACTTGGCTTGTCCTTGAAAGATGACTTGATTTGCTTTCCAATCTGGCATGCATCACAAACGCTTTCTTTCTTGTACACTTTAGTCAGGCAATCCTTCCACAAGATGACTACTTGCAAGCTTGTTGATTGTCTTGAAGTTGAGTGACTCGACTTCTTGTGCCACAACCAACTTGTTTAATTTCATTTGTACTTTGGCATTGCTACATTGGACATGTGCTTGGTGTAGATTGACCAATCCACTACATACATATTATTTCTCGCCTTGTTCCTTGAAGCACAATTTCATTTGATTTAGCATCTTTAATTTGGCAAACTCCCATGTTGAATCTCACATTGTAGCCTTTGTCGCAGAGTTGGCTGATGAGGGGTTAGTGCTATAAGATGTTCCAACCAACCTATAGCCAGATGATCTGACTCTAAGAGGTTGCCATCTATCATTTCCATAATCATAGAGCACATTAGCAAATTGCTTGGGGGTTTTAAGATCATACAGATGTCTCTTTTGTCTGTATGCCTATGTGTTTGTTTGAGCATTTGCTTTCTTGGGGTAATAGTGGAATTTCTATGCTTGTTGGGTTTTGTGCATGGGTGCATATGTGTGCTGATGGTAGCTCTTTTGCCTTGGGAATGACCTGTGATGAGGTTGAGGTCTTTGCCATTTTGGCTTGTATCCCATAGGTCTTGGCTGAAATCTCACCTGGTTATTCCAATCAGCTTGGTTTGGATAGTTTCTACCATTCCCATCATATGATTTTCTTTGTTGAATTCTCTAGGGCTTTTGGTAGCTTTACTTAGATTTCACAGTATTTTTCTTTTGGAGCCTCTTGATGGACTTTTCTAAATTTCATTTGGTTGTCCTTTCAAAGATACTCAACGACTTCTTGCCTTTACCCTTATATCCAAGGCTAGTATGGTTGTAATTGTGTTTTTGTGTGGGTGTTGGTGCAACATTTGGTGTTTTGGATTTTTGGATTCCTTCATTACTTGAGGATCCTTTTTCCATAATCACTCTAGGAACTTGGGCATGCACAAAGGAATTGGATCCTATGCCTGTCTTGACCCCCACTTTCTTTTCGAGTCACTACTAGTTCATCCAATGATTTGGATGCCTTTGTAAATGAAGCAATCACATTTTTAAGATCTTTTTTCCCTCTGTGTGACTAATTACGCTTGGATCTTGACAATTTCGGCCTTCAACTTTGTATTCTCATCGATTAGGTGACTTAGAGTACTCGGCTCTTTAGTTAATCGAGTTTTGACTTTTAAGCTGGTTGTTTTCCTCATTTAATAATGTGTGTGAGGTTTTGATGTGCTCAAAATCTTTCATCATTTTGCCAATTAAATCATAAAGATATGTGGGTGATGAAGTGTTTGTGTCACAATCATTATCACTAGAATTTGAATGAGATGAGTTAGAGTGTACCTCATCTTCTTGATCTTTGGGTCTTATTTTTTGGTCATGAGGAAGATCATAGCCTCTTCCTCGATTAATGGCTAGAGTGATGCCTTCACTACTATCTCGAGTCTCTTTGTTCTTTGCACTTAGTGTTTCAAGACTCGGCCCAACATGGCTTTCTTCTTTTCTTGTCTTAACTTTCTCACGAAGACCCTTCTATCCTCTTCATTTACGTATTTGTTGACTGGTGGATAAGGACAGTCAATAGCAAAATGTCCCGGTTGTCTGCAGTTTCAACAAAGGTTCTCAGCTCTTTGCAAGTCAGCTCTATCAGCCCTCTAATTTTCAGTTCTTTGGTGTTCAGCTCTCTTGGGTGGCCTGTCTTCCCTTGCTTTGGAAGGTGTTGAGTGTTTTCTTGAGGATTCACCCTTGTTCCTTTTGTAGTTCTTATTGAAGAACTTGTTGAACTTTTTTACCATTAGAGCAATTTCCTCATGCTCTATTGTCTCCTTTGGCTCAACTTTCTTCCCTTCACTAGCCATGAGTGCAGCTGTCTTGGGCACAACTGTTTCTTCTTGCTCTTTTCTTCTCAGCTCAAACTCATATTCCTTGAGGTCTGAGAATAACTCATGATTTGATGTTTTGGAGAGGCCCATGGAATGTCTCAGGACCATGACCTTCATTTCCCACTCAGCTGGGAGAGACCTTAGGATCTTCATACACATCTCTTTCTTTGTGTACTACTTTCCCAGGTGCTCATTGGTGACTTATGTAAATCGGCATCCAAATTGATCCAAATTTTGGACTTTTGAAATCATTTTAAAATTTTCAAATTTTTGGTACATAAAGAATATCAGATTAATTTATTTTCTTTGATTTGATCAGATCCTTCACAAATCAAAGTAAGTTTTTCCAAAATTATTTTGGCTGATTTATCTTCATACGAATTTTTCAGTCATCAAACTCTTCCACAATGAACATAGGAATGTCAGTTAGATTTTCTTCCATGATAATAACTTTGCTTTTGAAATAAAAGCTTTAAAAACTCAAGCGTTGTTTCTTTTGAAAAGATTGAGATCTAGTTCAATAACCGGTGCAGAAGGATCAATGAACCAACCGCTCTGATACCACTTATAGGTCCCAAGGGGTGAGTAGTAAGGTTTAGAATGGGGCTGAATAAACCTTACCAAATTTTCAATTTTTGTCCTATTCAATATTTTCAGAATTAATCACAAATCCTTAGTCCTTGAGGGACAGCTAGGTTGGCTTACTTCAGCAAAGTTAACCAATCAACAGACTCGACTAATCTATTGATAGTATAACTTAGCTGGTATCAGCTAACACTTAAATTTACAGTTGATTTAGTTTTTGTTCAGCGGAAGACTTTTCACCCTTGTTGTTTTAAACTTGTTTTTCAACACTTGTTTTTAGCAATGGTTATTATCAGTTGAGTTCAACAGTTATAACTTAACAACAAATATAAGAGATATGCAAGAAATTAAAGTGTTGTAAGTAAATAAGACACAAGCAATTTTTATAGTGGTTCGACGATGGGGTAATTCCTCTAATCCACTATTCTCCAACTCCTGGAGGAATCCACTAAGTAACAGATGTTTGTTACAAAGCAGTCTACAGTCCAAGTCAGCCTTGATCACACAGCTGGCTACTCCTGGGACTCAGCTTCTTCACAAAACAACTATTTTGCTACTTGGAATTGATCACACAGCCTTCCAACGAGCCCAAAGCTTCTGGTTCGAACTTGAACTTTACTACTTCTCCTTCAACCTTAGAGAGTAGACCTTTTTTGTTCTTCAAACAAATTTTCTCTTCAACTTGATGAAGTAATCTTTCCTTCACCGAGTGTGTTGGATTGAGTTCCTTCGATTTTAGGCTTGAGTATTGTCTTTTAAAGTTTCAGAGTATTTTGCAGGTTTTGCTTGCTTGAATGTTTGATAGTCTTATGAAATTTGTAATTTGTTGGTCACATTCTCTCACTTGCTTCCTCAGCCTTTTATAGTGCGATTCGAAAGTATGTCCATTGGAGAGAGAGACATATGTTTCAAATCTTACTCATAGGTTGTTGGCATGTCTTGTCCTTGCAGCATTAATGAGGATCGTACCATGAATTTAATGTTATGCAACCTTTCCTTGGTCTCTGTAGGTTTTTAGGTACATCCCATTGGTTCCTTGCTTTTTGCACTCTTTCAGCAAAACAACTTTATTGCTGGCAGCTTGACACATGCCTATTTCCAGCAAAACCTTGACTTGTCTTGACAACATATCTCTATCAGTTTTCTTCAAGTCTTGTCTGTTGCATACCCCTTTGACATTCGATTCCAATCATTTTGGAATGACTTAGCTGTCAGTCAACTGACTGAGACATCTTTTCTGTCACTTGACTGATCCTTCACTCGGCTTCACACAACTGACACATAGCTGGATCTTCTCTTCAATCTTTAGTCGACTCTTGTAATCTTCAACTTAGCAGACTCCAACTCAGCTCATACAGTCCTATCTATTACAAGTTGAATTACAAGGAAAATGGGGTGCAACTTCCTATTCTAAGTTTTACATGGTATCATCAAAATCTAAACATAAATTTTCCCAATAGGATAGGTAGCTTGTGACTTTTAATCTTCCTTAGTAAAGTACTATCGGATTTACTAGTTGCGTAATGACATGATGTCTTGAACTATTCAGCCGTTTGTATAAACCAAGACAACAATACTTACACAATAATAGTTCTAACACGTTTTGTTCTCATGTTGTGTCCATTTCGGCCCTGGACCATGTCTTAGATTCATAAGTGCTAAAAGTAGAAGCGGCCATTACTTCTCACTTACATATATGATCTCCTATAAAGAGTATCCTACCATACTCCACCTTTTAGGTATAGGAATCATTAAAAGATAAACTTAACCTAACTACACTCTGCAGGGTTTTTCACTTGGATGTTCTGGGAATGAGCTGAAACAATTTCCAAGTGTTCAGCTGAATATTCATAACTTAGTTGTCCCATTGAACCAAGGTCTTGGGATCTCCAATTCACAAGGTTGGGTTACCGCTATGAACATTCTTATTTTGTGGATTCTAAACCCATTCCCCTTAACAACTTGTACATTTGGTCTCGATTTATACCTTTAGTATGCGGATCAGCTAGGTTTTCCTTTGACTTTACATAGACAACCGAAATAACCCCATTTGAGATCAATTGTCTAATGGTATTATGTCTTCGACGAATATGTCTAGACTTACCATTATACATAATACTTTGTTCCCTACCGATTGCTGATTGACTATCACAATGTATCAATAATTCAATACAACAGGCACTGGTTTATTCCAACAAGGAATATCTTCTAAGAAATTTCTAAGCCATTCAGCTTCTTCTCCAGCTTTATCTAAAGAAATAAACTCGGATTCCATAGTGGATCAAGCTATACACGTTTTCTTAGAAGATTTCCATGACACCACTCCTCCACCTATTGTGAATACATAACCACTTGTGGACTTAGAGTCTTTTGTGTCTGATATCCAATTGGCATCACAATATCCTTCTAATACTGTTGGATATCTCGTATAAAGTATTCCATAGTTCATGGTATACTTTAAGTATCTAAGTACCCTTATCGAGGCTTTCCAATGATCCTTACTCGGGTTACTTGTGAACCTACTTAGCTTACTCACTGAATATACAATGTCTGGTCGTGTACAATTCATTAAGTACATCAGACTGCCAATTATCCTTGCATATTCTAGCTGAGAGACTGGTTCTCCTCTATTTTTGGCTAAGTGTAAACTCATATCTACAGGTGTCTTAGCCGGAGGACTATCAAAAGCATTAAACTTTCTAGGTATGCTATCGACATAATGGGATTGTGACAAGACAATTCCATCTGAAGTTCTAGAGATTTTGATCCCTAAAATAACATCAGATAATCCCATATCTTTTATGTCAAAGTTTTTCTTTAACATGTTCTTAGTATTCATGATTAAATCATGACTACTACGCATGATCAACATATCATCTACATAAAGGCAGACAATGACATAAGCATCAGTTATACCTTTAATGTAGACACATTTGTTACATTCATTGATTTTGAAACCATTTGACAACATAATTGTGTCAAACTTTTCGTGCTATTGCTTAGGTGCATGTTTTAGTCCATAAAGCTTAACAAGTTTACACACTTTTCTCTCTTGTCCGGGTGCAATGAACCCCTCGTGTTGTTCCATATAAATCTCCTCTTCAAACTCACCATTCAAGAAGGCAGTCGTCACATCCATTTGATGTATCTCAAGGTTATGCAAAGCTGCAATAGCAATGAGAACATGAATGGATGTGATCCTCGTAACAAGAGAATATGTATCAAAAAAGTCATATCCTTCCATTTGTCTAAACACCCCCACACTTTAGGTATTTATATGATGGTTTCCGTCCTTTCTATATGGAGTTTCATCTTTACCATTGTGTGGGATCTTATTAAGAATGTAGTTTGCAGAAAGAATGGTTTCACCCCACAAGTTTTGGGGTAAGCTGAACTTATCAACATCGCATTCATCATCTCCTTAAGAGTACGATTTTTATATGCGTTTCCGCATTTCCATTTGACTTATTGAAGTGAGTAGGGAGTTGTTGTTTGATGAATTATACATGCTTCCGAAAAATTCTTCAAGCAGAGCAACATACTCTCTGCCTCTATCACTTCGAATCTTCTTAATTTTCAAATTAAGCTGATTTTCACCTTCATTCTTATAAGTTTTGAAAGCTACTAAAGCTTCATCTTTGCTTTTAAAAAGACATACATAACAATATCTTGTGCAATCATCAATAAACATTATGAAGTAATTTTTTTCCACCTCGAGTTTGCACAAGTTTTAAATCACACACATCTGTGTTAATTAACTCGAGAGTTTTGGTACATCTCATCACCGAATGAAACGGTGCTTTAGCTGATTTTTCTTCAACATAAACTTCGCATTTGTCTTGTGAATCGGTTTTAAATGTTGGTATTAATTCCAGATTCACTAACTTTTTACTTGTGTTGAAATTTACGTGTCATAAACCAATAATGACATAAAATAGAACAATTTAACTAGTAAACAGAAGTAACATTCATATTCTTCGCCTTTTGGCGGAAAACATTCATTACAGACATTTTGAAGAGCCATTTATCAAGGTACCCTTTACAAAGAAATTGACCATTCTTGGTCATTACAAACTTGTCGGACTCAAATATTAGTCTAAAACTGGCCTTGATTAATAGGGGACTGGAAATTAAATTCTTGCGGATATCCAGGTGTAGGTCCCAAGGGGTGTGAGTGTAAGGTTTAGAAGGGGGGGTTGAATAAACCTTACCAACTTTTCGATTTAGTCCTTTTAAAATGTTCAGAGTTAATACTTCACAACAGTCCTTGATGGACAGCTAAGTTAGTTAATCGTGAGTTAGTCACTCAGACTCAACTCAGTAATTGATAGAATAACTCACTTGTTTTGACTAAAGATTTAACTCATTGTGATATGTTTATTGGAAGACTTAACACCCTTGAATTTGGTTAAGTTTGTTTTAATACTTGGTTTTAGCACTTAGTTAATTATCAATTGGATAGCAAATATGTCGTGAGATATGAAAGTAATATCGAGAAATTAAAGTCTTTGAAATGTAAATGACACAATAAGTTTTTATAGAGGTTCGAAGATGGGGTAATTCTTCTACTCCTCTCTTCTCCAACTCTGGAGGAATCCACTAAGTATTGATCAATATACGAGTGGTTAACATGATCTGATACAAGTCTTGATCACACAGCTGACTTGATCCTTTGGGACTCAGTCTGGAGATGCCTTGGTCACACAGCTGGCTTCTCATTTGACTCAGCTTCTTCACACGACAGCTGCCTTGCTACTACATCCCACTTGCTCAAGCTCCTTGGATTTGGTCACGAAGCCCTCCAAAAACTTGAGACTGGTTCGACCTTGAACCTTCCTACAATCCTCCGTGGAATGTAGACCCCTTGATTCTTCAAATATTTCCTCTTCAACTGATAGACGTTGTATTTCCTTCACAGGTGAGTGTTGGATTGATTTTCTTCGTAATGCAGGCTTGAGGATTGATCTTGAATGACTTGAGAATATTTTTGGTTATAGTTCAAATGTTAGCTTGAATGTTCGTGGTTCAGGTTGTCAAGGTAACCTTTTCTCAAATAAACTCCTCAGCCTTTTATAGTGTTCTTTTGAAAATTTGCCCGTTGAAGAGATAGGCTTATTTTCAAAAGACACTTGTGGTCGTTGGCTTGTCTTGTTGCAGTCCTTGGAATTTACGTTTCCTCGTATGAACGATTCTTCAGCTTTTCAGAGTTCTGACACGGTGTAGTGCTTCCCATTGGTTTATTCCTTTTGCATGCTTCTGGTACTGAGCACTTCAAGAAAGGTAGTATGGATGTATTACTTGTTTAAGTAATTCTCTTGATTTATGTGCAACGAATCTTTTTCAGTTATCTCGACTTGACTGCATTTTCTTAATTCCCCAGGTGACTTCGAGTCAGCTTCCAATCATTGGAAGACTCTTCTGTCACTTCAACTTGAAGCATGGCTATCTTGAGTTGACTTGATGATACTTCACTCAAATTGCATATCACCGCTCCTTGATCGAGTTCTGTCTTCTCTTCTTTGCCGGACTCAACTTGCACACGGCGAGTCTTCCTTCTAGTCTCCAGTTGTCTTCTTGCATGTTCAGGCATAGCTGACTTAACTCAACTCGACCAACCCTATCTATTACAATACAATTTACAACAAACATGGGGTGCCAACTTTCTATTATAAGTTTTACATGGCATTCATCAAAATCTAAAAATAATTTCCCAACAATTTCCCCCTTTTTGATGATGCCAAAACTTAAAACATTCATATAATAAAGTAATGCTGACAAAGATACGTCACGGACAATGCGAGAATCACAGAATGTATGCGTAGAATCAATCTTTTATTGATCATAACATTCTTGTTCTTTACATAGTTGTTTACAAGGTGTATCAGAGCTTAAATGGAACTTAAAGTAACTATGTTGTTCTACATCTACACAAGTATAGAAATTGTACGATTTTATTCGATGTACAGAAGACTTACATAAAATGTGTTTACATAGTAAAATACATGAAGGGGTGGACAGTAACACTTCATCTCCTTCGCTGCCTCCTTCTTTTATCTTCTTCAGCTCTGTCATCTTCTGACCTTTTTCTTTTCTTCTCATCTTGTTTGCCTTTCTTTTTCTCATACGCCTTCCGGCGACTTCATCTCTTCTCAGTCTTTCTTGTCTTTCCTCCCATAGCTGAGTTTGTCTTTTATTTTCCTCTTCAATTCTCTTCACATACTCAGCATTGTTCTTAGCCACTTGCAGGTTGCCTACTTCGTCAAATCTAGCCCAATAGATCCCTCCTTTCTTGCCTGGATCTATGTACTCGATGTTTTTGGGCAGAGATCTTGGTCTGAAACCTCTTCATCCACCACTTTCTTCTTCCCTCTGCCTGGGCGTGTATTGTCTTGGGGCCTTCTTTTTCCCAATGAGTGACTAGCGAGTGACCCGACAAAGTGATTGCCCGAGTGATCTGCTTTGCTGTCGGCTTCTTCACATAGTTTGAGACCTTTTTCCCAGTACAAATCCCAGGCTTGAGCTATGGACATATTTGCGAAGTAACCTTCGAGATCGGCGTCTTGAATTCATCAACAGATCTTGGCTCGGTTCCTGCATCTGAAATGGCATAAGTGTCTCTGTCTGTTGGAATGCCTCCATGTTGTTTCAGAATGTTCATAACTCTGGCATCCATCTTTCCTTCCACTTCCTTCATCCCTGCTTCAACTGTCTTTCTCTTTTCATCCATAGGTATCTTTGCAGTGTTGGAGTGGCAGAGTCACTCGTAGTTTCTTTGATAATATCAGCTGTGACAAGACCTTGTTGGGGGGTTTTAGCAATCATCAAGGTCACATATTTCGAGCCTTCCCTCTAAACAGATTTTCCTTTCTTCTCTCTCATTACTTCCTCAGTTGTCTTTCCCTTCATAGCTGCGTCATCCTTCTCAGCTTCAGATCCCTTCAGCGCCTTTTTTGTATTCCTCTTCCCCTTTTTGGCATCATCAAAGGATAGAGGAACCCTGAAACAAGCTAGCAAGCATGAAGTCTAGTCTGGCGATAGGCGAGTTACTGCTTCGAATCTGCTGCGGAGTATCTTGCTGCGCGAATTCGAGCGAGTGGCGTTGGATTCGGCTACTACCAACTTCATCTCGGCCATGAGAAGGTGAACTTTCGATCCATGTTCTCCTCTACGCACAGGAGCTCTTTCTTATTATATTCACGCAGCACTTTATCTCTGTGGTGTGAGATTCATGCATTTGTTCGATGTGCTCTTGCATTTTTGTCTTTGCATCGACATTCTCATCCCGCTAGCAAAAATTGTTGAACAATGTCACGAAGTATCGAGCTTGTTCCACGCGCATTGTCTACTAATGTTGCCACCATTCACGGATCCCTATTATTATGCCTCGCAGATCAGCGATGGGTTGGTATCTCATTATCCAGGCTCATGTCGGTGAGGCCTGGTGCTGTCCATCTTTTCAATCTCAGCAAATAGGGCTTTGAAAACTTCCCGAACCTCAACATACTTGTCTCGGTGGCGGCCAAGCGACATCAAAGTCATAGTCTGTTTGGAACAATGGTGTGCGTGGGAATAACGAGGATCGGAGTTTATGGAAGCGCTCTCGATCTCTAGGCGATTCTTGGGGAGGAGGTCGGTACCTCCGGAGAGAAGGGAAATGATTCTACAAAAGGATCATCATGGGCAAGCGAATCTGCTCAATGACAATTGGTGCTTGTGAAGTCCCGAGGAGTCGAACTGCTGCGGCTTGGGAGCTGCGTAGTGGACTCTGTTTCATGTTGTGGTCATTGTGAAGTCGACCCGACTTGCCGAGCCTCACTTTGTCGAATGCTTCTTCTTGATCTCACCGGTTTTCCACATGAGTTGGTGGTCCTCGGCCTTTCGAGCGTCATCGGACGATGATGAGATTTCCATGGGTGGCTCATCATCAAAGTTGAATGTTTGGCGAGTAGTCTTGAGGTCGAGACTTACTCGTGGTTGGAACATCCTCAATCGAGTCTTTTGGATCGGCAATAGGGGATGACTCGGCTTCATCTTCACCTTCGGATCCCGAGAAAAGTTACATCGGGATTATCTTGGGAATCGTGAAGGGCACTTATCTCCTTTTCGATGGATCAATGATAGCGGGAAGGATGTTACGTGCTTCGATCTCTTTACCCCGGAAGTCTCAACCTCCCGTTGGCCTTCATTACCTCCTGCAGTCTCAACTGCGGCGAGGCCTGGACATCCCCGCCGAGAGTGTCGGTGTCTTGGGGTCTTCGAGTGGCATCCACCGGAGTCTCAACTCCATGGATTGCACTTTCATTGCCAGTGTTAACTCCCGGGGCGATTCTTTCGATTGCCTCGACTGCATCGGCGGCGTCATTGGCTGCGAGCAATTGGCACTTAACCGTGAGACGATCTTAATCGTCGAGCCTCTTCGATGACAACTTGTTGTGTATCCGATTGTTGTTCCTTCTCCACTTCGCCTCCGAGATTCATTGTGGAGTCGGTTGCGATCCCTCCGACCTTACTACGGTGGAGGAGTTTCCCTCTCACCGGTGGCTCACCCGGTGAGTGACTTGAATGGGTTCACTCGTCTCCGGACTCCCGGTTGTTCCCTTTGAGTATTCAGCCGTTGGGGCGGGTGGTAAGACACCTTCATTAGGGGTTGGCTCGATTGGGGTCCCCATAATCCCGGTTTCATCGCCCGGTTCCCTTATCACCTTCTCCGAGTGAGTGGGGAAGTGGTGGCGTGACAACAATGGCAATATCTTTCCACTCCCATAGGATCAATCTCCGGTACATGTGATGTGGAGGACTCCTGGTCCTTCCATCATCCTTTGCTCATGTAGGATTACGGATTCTTGCATTGCTTGCTGCATTTGCAACTCTTACGTAGCGGCGGCAGCGGGGTTGAATCCTCTTCACTTGTCGATAGGACATCAAGGTGAGGATGTGTATGATCGGTGGTTCGGTAAAGGGACAAATCGGCCTTTTCATGAGCACAAACCTTTCCTTGCGATCTCTCCTTCTCCTTGTCCTTGAAGATCTGCAAGATATCCGTGCGATTTTCTTCATCCGATCTTGGACCACATTGGTCAATCCGAGAAAGTTCAAGACTTTCTCTTCTTCTTCAATAAATTGGGTCTTTGGAATCGTGTTTGGATCGACTCGACTTCCATTTCCTCCATTCTCATGAGATAATTTTGAATGTCGGGTATGGTGGGGATAGGATCATCACATCATCATCATTGTCATCGTCTTCCTGTTGTCCCTCTTGCTCGGGGATTGAGGGTAGCAGGACTTTGCTTTGCTCGATATTCTCGGTAGCCTCTGTTACGAGTGGAGACACAACCCTTTCAATAGGTAATTCGGTTGTCTCGGCCATTCCTTGTTCCTCAAATTGCCGTTCGTCACTGCAATGGGTCTTGATTGCCTCTGCTGATGTCGGCCTCAAAGCAGACTTGGCCGTTTCATCAATAACTTCCGGAGACTCTACTTCTCCGGCGAGCTCGGGTATCTTTTTCCAGGTGAGTAGCGACTCGGCGATCTTCTCAAGCTCGGAGAGCTTGGAAAGTCTTCTTCTTCTTTTTGTTTTCACCGGAGGAAACATCGGTTCCACTTCCTCAGTTCGTTGAAGGTAAGAGGCGTCGCGATTGTCTTAGAGGCAAATGCCTTCTTATTGTGCGATCCTCTTCTTCTTGATCACCGGAGAGGGATTAATGGTTCCTTCTCCATCTGCTGCAGCTGCGGGCGGGGAGACACGGCTGCGGTGGCAGGTGACTCAGTTTGCGGGGGGCGGTGTGACTTCAGTGCGGGGCGGTGCGATTTCTTTTTCTTTCTTTGCGGGGGGCTGCGATCTTCTTAGCAAGATCTTCTTGGGAGGAGGGGAGACATTTGTATCTTGGGTCGATTGATTCCCCTCACTCGTTTCAGCTCTCTTTGCGTAAGCTCTCTTACGTGCGCCAGAGAGGTTTGATCGAAACATCCTCTTGTTTACATGGAACGCCTTTCCATGTCGAAGAGGACTCCTTTTACTTCCATCATTCGCCAATCACTAGGCCGTATCCCGAGGAACCTCCAAACGTGCCATCTTCCTTGAAGGATTTATTCCCAACATTCGGCGAGTTTGTCAGATATACAAACTCAGCCTCACTCACCTTCTTTTCTTCAATGATCGTAGCCATTACGATCAATTTAGCTTTGGACAATCGGTCAAAGCTGCCAAATTTGATGTCTATGCATTTGGCAACAATGTCCAGACAATTTGTGGTAGTCCTCTTTCGGCACTTCTTTGTTAGTTTGTATAGACCACTTTCTCAAAGCCGCGGTCGGACTTGGCTACTTCCTTCCAAGCAAAGGCGGCCGGTCAATATCAACCTCATAAATCTCCGGCACTTCTTCCGCCGGCAACAAGCAGTGTTCTGCCAGATCCTTGGCAGTGATGGTGAACTATTTTCCGTGAACAGAGGACATGATGCCCTCATCGTGAACTTCAGCGTTCACGTAGAATTGTGCGACCTCTTCCACGTAGGTCATTGGGAACTCCATCGTCAAAAATGGTTTTAATCCAGATTTTTCCAGCTTCTTAGCAATTTTCTTCACGAGAGTGCTGTCGGATCCCTGTTTAAGCATGCCGTTGAAATCCACAGTAGACCCAGTGTGGATTTGCTTTCCTAGCTTGACAAAATCATGAGTAGGTGCCATTTCTAGATGTTTTATCGAACGAAACTTAGAAAATGATCTTGAGGGTTTGTAGGGTTTTGAGAGAGAAGTTTCTTTCTTTTGCCTTGAGAGAGATGAATAGTTTTGGTAAAGTGAGAGAAAAAAAACGGACGAAATGGTTTAAGTATGGGTCATGAAAGGACGTGCGGGTGGTTTTTGAAATTTGATCAAAATCAACGGTTCAGATTTTGCACGCCAATTTACATTTAATCTCTCGTATTTAATGCGGCAACATTTATATCCAATCATAAGCTTTGTGTGCAGCTTTTGACTGTACACGTCATAATTATGCTGACGTCATTCTTAAAAACATTCCCGCTTAGTAAAAACGACTGCGTTTTTGTCACTTTCCTCATAAATGACTCAGCTTATTCCTTAGCTGATTTAACTCTTCTCTCTTTGCACATAAATACTCAGCTGTCAGCTAACTCGATGCAGCTGATTCTCCGATACGGCTGATTTACTTAGCTGATTTAAGAGTTCAGCTCTTTTTCATCTTTTCATGTTCCATCTCTTTTCTTTGAGTCTTCTGAATGTCAACTCAGCTCAATTAACCCCAATTCATGTTTGAGTTCTTCAAATCTTGATTCACATAATGGTTTTGTGAATATGTCAGCTAATTGCTTATCAGTTGAGATATATTCCAAGGTGATGTCCTTCTTTTCAACATGATCTCTTATGAAGTGATATCTGACATCAATGTGCTTTGTTCTTGAATGCAACACAAATTATTTTGAGTGATTGCAATTGCACTTGTGTTATAACACATAATTGGAATTTCCTTTTCTTCAACCTCATAGTCTCTCACCTTTGTCTCATCCATAAGACTTGGGCACAACAATTTGCCATAACTATGTATTCTTGCTTCACTGTGGAGGTAGCTATTGAATTTTGCTTCTTGCTAAACCAGAAATTAGCCTATTTCCAAGCATTTGACATGTGCCAGGTACTTTTCCTCAACTCAACTCTACATCCAAAGATAGTCGAGTCTGAATAACCAATTAGCTTGAATCCACCTTCCTTTGGATACCATAAGCCAACTTCTTGGCTTCCTTTCAAATATCTCAAGATTCTCTTGGGCTGCGTCATGTGGCTTTCTTTTGGAGCAGATTGAAATCTTGCACATACACCTACAACAAAGGTGATGTCCGGCCTCGCTTCTTTGTGAGATAGAGCAATGATCCATAAGTGCTCAGTATCTTGTTTGATCTACGGGCTTGCCACTGCATCCATATCCATTTTGGATGATGTATTCATTGGTATTTTCACGAGAAGACTTCTCTTCCATACCAAATTTCTTCATTAAATCTCTGGTGTATTTTGTCGACTTATGAAGGTTCCATTCTTCACTTGTTTTACTTGGAGTCCAAGGAAGAATGTCAGCTCTCCCATCATGCTCATTTCGAATTTGCTTTGCATGAGATTTGAGAATTTATAACACAGCTTTTTGTTTGTGGATCCAAAGATGATGTCATCCACATATATTTGAACAAGCAGTATACTCTTCCCATCTTGAATTCTGAAGAGTGTTCTATCCACTTTGCCTTTTGTGAATCCGTTCTCAGTTAGAAATTGTGATAATGTATCATACCATGCTCTGGGTGCCTATTTCAATCCATATAAAGCTTTCTTGAGTTTGTATACCTTATCTCCAAAAGTCTTCTGCTCAAATCCTGGAGGTTGTTCAACATATACTTCTTCTTCTAATAACCCATTAAGGAATGCACTCTTTACATCCATTTGATATACAATAAAGTTCTTGTGAGCTGCATAGACAAGAAACATTCTTATTGCTTCCAATCTTGCCACATGAGCAAAAGTTTCATCAAAATCTATTCCTTCTTCTTGGCAATACCCTTTGGCTACCAATCTTGCTTTGTTTCTCACCACAGAACCTTCCTCATTCATCTTGTTTTTGAACACCCATTTAGTGCCAATAACATTTTGATGGGTTGGCCTTTGAACCAATTCCCACACTTTGTTCCTTTCAAACTGATTTAGCTCTTCTTGCATGGCTTGAATCCAATGTGTGTCATCCAATGCTTGTGACACATCTTTTGGCTCTATTTGTGAGATGAAGCAAGTGAACATTGCTTCTTGTTGAGTTCTGGATCTAGTTTTCACACCTTCTCTTACATCTCCAATGATTAGTTCTGGTGGATGGTCTCTCAGCCATCTTATATCAGGTTGGAGTAAATTAGGGATTGGATTAGTCTTCTTGCACTGTTATTTTGATAGCTCTCTCATCATCACTTAGCTGCAGATTTTCCAGTTGTCTTTGAGACTCAGCTATCTCTTCTTCATCTAGACTTATAACTCCAGCTTCAGCTTCAACATAGGGACTCTTCTGCATGGTTGGTTGATTCAGCTTATCAGCTGACTCTTCAATGTTTTCTCCATTTACATTTGGTTCATCAAACACCACATGGATGGATTCTTTTGTAACCATTGTCCTCTTGTTGAGCACTCTGTAGGCTTTGCTTTCAGCTGAGTATCCTAAGAAGATACCTTCGTCAGCTTTAGCATCAAAAGCCTTTAAATTATCTTTGCCATTGTTATGGATGAAGCATTTGCATCCAAATATTCTAAAGTATGCAACATTTTGCTTTCTCCCTGTCTAAATCTCATAGGGAGTCTTTGTCAGCTGTCTGTTTATCATGCATCTATTTTGAGTATAGCATGTTGTGTTTATTGCTTGACCCAAAATCTTTTAGCGTACCTGCTTGGCTAACATAGTCCTTGTTGCTTCTTTGAGAGTTCTATTCCTTCTTTCTCGCAACTCCATTTTGTTTGTGGAGTCCTTCTTTGCTGAGATAATTCATGACCAATACCATTTTCAATACAATATCGAGTTATTATACCATTGACAAACTCGGTTCCTCTCACGATCTTATTTTGATAATGGTTTGACTCTTCTCATTTTGTATTCTCTTCATCAGCTGAGGTAGTTTCTGCAGAGTTTCTTTCTTCTTACACATGAATATTGTCCATGTATATCTTGAGTAGTCATCTACTACCACCAAGGTGTATTTCTTCCCACTTATGTTTGGTGGTTCAACGGACCAAATAGATCCATATGTAGCAGGTCAATATTCTTGTTGAAGATGGACATGTCTTTTCTTTGAATGATGATTTGATCTGTTTTCCCATCTGACATGCATCACATATACTTTCCTTCTTGTATATTGAGTCTAGAAGTCCTTCCACGAGAATACTTCCTGCAAGTTTGTTAATAGTTTTGAAATTCAGGTGACTTAGCTTCTTGTGCCACAACCAACTTGATTCAGCTGTGCTCTTTGCTAGCAGACAAGTGCTTGGTGTCGCAGTTGACCAATCTACCACATACATGTTCTTTTGTCTGCATCCTTGCAACACTATTTCATTAGTTTCAGCATCCTTGATTTGGCATACACCCATATTGAATCCAACATTGTAGCCTTTGTCACAGAGTTGACTTATGCTTAGCAAGTTGAAGTTGAGGCTTTCAACATATGCAACATCTGTAATTTCTAATCCATTTTTCTTGGTGGATCCAATGCCTCTTATTTCTCCTGGAGCTTCATTCCCTCCAAATATGACTTTTGCACCTCTAACATCCTCGAATTTTGATAAATTTTTCTTGTTTCTGTCATGTGTGCGGAATACCACTATCCATGTACCAGGTTCCTTGGCACTCACCGCTTCCTCGACCTCCAATCAAGGAAATTAGGTTTTAGGTACCCATACTTGTGCGGGTCCCGAGGGGTTAGTATTGTAAGATGATCCAACCAACCTATAGCCAAATGATTTGACTCTAAGGGGTTGCCATCTATCGATGCCATAATCATAATTAATTTTGGCAAATTGCTTGGGGTTCTAGGTTCATACAAACTGTCTCTTTTGTCTCGTATGCCTGTATATGTGTTTTAGCAATTGCCTTCTTTGGGTAGTTGTGATATCTCCGAGTGTAGTGCATATGTGTGTCTTGATGATAGCTCTTATGCCTTTGGAATGGCCTTTCTTGAGTTCTAGGCCTTTGCCACTTAGGCTTATATTCCATAGGTCTTTCTTGATAGTTCACATTATTCCAATCACTTGGCTTGGGTATTTTCTACCATTCCCATCATATGTGTTTCTTTTATAGAATTTCTGGGGCTTTTGGTAGCTCTGTTTCTTCTTTACAAAGTATCTCCTATTTGGAGTTTGCTGAGGAACTCAGCTGGATTTCTTCTCAGCTGTCCTCTCAGTATACTCAACTGGTTGTTTTCCTTTTCCTTTATAACCAAGGCCAGTTTGCTTGTGATTGTGCTTTGGAATAAATGTGTGTGCATCATTTGGAGTTATGGATTTTAGAGATACTTCATTGCTTGAAGATCCCTTTTCCAAAATCATTTTTGGAACTTGACATAGCATAGAGGAATTAAATCCTAAGCCTGTCTTGTCTCCACATTCTCTTTGACTCATAATAAGATCATCCAATGATTTAGATGCCTTAGTAAATGAGGCAATCACATTTTTGAGGTCATTCTCCCTCTTTTCTATAGCAGTTATCTCTGCTATTAGCTTAGCCTTTTCAGCCTTTAGACTTTTATTCTCATCAGCTATTTGACTTAGAGTGCTCAGCTCCTTAGTCAACTGTGAGTTTTGGCTCTTAAGTAGGCTGTTTTCCTCATTTAGTAGTGTGTGTGAGGATTTAATGTGTTCAAAATCTTTCATCATTTTGCCTAATGAATCATAAAGATCAGTGGGTGATGAAGTGTGTGTGTCACCACCACTATCACTAGTATCTGAGTGTGATGAGTTAGAGTGTACCTCATCTTCTTGGTCAGGTTGGTTTTGTTCTTTAGCCATTAGACAGATCAAGGCTTCTTCTTCAGAGTCACTTGAGTAGTCAGCTTCACTACTCTCCGAGTCTGCTGTGTCTTTTGACTTGGATCAGACGCAGTCTCTACAAAACATTGCCTTTCTCTTTTCCCCTTTTCTTTCTCTCAAGACTTTTCTTTCCTTTTCATTCCCGTATTTGTTGACTACGGGATATGCGGGCATTCAATGGCATAGTGACCAGGTTGCCTGCAGTTCCAGCATAGATTTTCAACTTTTTGATCAGTTCTTTCCATCCTTGGATTGTCAGCTCTTTGATATTCAACTTTTTGATGCTCTGCTCTCTTGGGTGTTCTTTCTTCCCTTGACTTGGAGGAGCCGAGTGTCTTCTTGGAGGATTCACCTTTGCTTCTTTTGTAATTCTTATTGAAGAACTTGTTAAACCTTTTAACCATCAGTGCGATCTCCTCTTGGTCAATGACTTCTTTGACCTCAGCTCTTTTGCCATCTTTAACAATTAGAGCAGCTATTTTGGGCACAGCTGTTTCCTCTTGGTCTTTTCTTCTCAGCTCAAATTCATAGGCTTTGAGATCTGAGAATAGCTCATGGTTGGATGTCTTTGATAGGTCCATGGAATGTCTCATGGCCATGACTTTCATATCCCACTCAGTTGGGAGACTTCTTAGAATCTTCATACACATTTCCTTCTGTGTATATTCCTTTCCAAGTCGCATGCAGTTCATTGGTAATTTCGCGTGAACCGAGCATCCAAATTGATCCAAGGTTTCTCCTGCAAGCATCTTAAAGTTTTCAAATTTTTGTACAACCACGGATAGTTTATTTTCTTTGATTTGCTCGATCCTTCGCAAATCAAGGTTAGCTTGTCCTAGATTTCTTTTGCCGTTTTGCATGATTTGACTTTGTTGAACATAGCTTTGTCTAAAGTTTTGTAAAGAATGTCCTTGGCCACATTGTCCAAGTTATATCTTTTCCTGTCATCATTTGTCCATTTAGCTCTTGGTTTTTCAACCATTCTTTGTCCAGGAGCGATCTTCTTCTCCTTCACCGCACTCTCCTTGCGCTTGTGTTCACTTTTAAGATTTGGAGTGGCCCATCTTCTATCACTATCCACATCTCATCGTGTAATCTTTGATAGGTGAGCACTCGCATACGAATTTTCCAATCATCAAATTCTTCAATTGTGAACATAGGGATGCATGTCAAATTTGCTTCCATGATAATAACTTTGCTGAATAAAAGAGTTTTGAAAGATTGAGTACTAAAACAAGCTTTGAAAAATTTGGAGATCTAGTTCAGTAACTAGTGCGGAAGGCTCAATGAACCAACCGCTTTGATACCACTTGTAGGTCCCATGGGGTGTGAGTGTAAGGTTTAGAAGGAGGGGTTGAATAAACCTTACCAACTTTTCGATTTAGTCCTTTTAAAATGTTCAGAGTTAATACTTCACAGCTGAGTCCTTGATGGACAGCTAAGTTAGTTAATCAGCAGAGTTAGTCACTCAATGGACTCAACCGAGTTGTTGATAGAATAACTCAAATTTGTTTTGACTAAAGACTTAACTCGATTGTGATATGTTTTCAGAAGACTTAACACCCTTGAATTTGGTTAAGTTTGTTTTAATACTTTGTTTTAGCACTTAGTTAATTATCAATTGGATAGCAAATATGTCAGCAGATATGAAAGTAATATGCAGAAATTAAAGTCTTTGAAATGTAAATCACACAATAAGTTTTTATAGAGGTTCAAGATGGGGCAATTCTTCGCTCCTCTTTTCTCCAACTCCTGGAGGAATCCACTAAGTATTGATCAATATACAGAGTGGTTAACGATCCCGATACAAGTCTTGATCACACAAATGACTTGATCCTTTGGGACTCGATCAGGAGATGCGCTTGGTCACACAATTGGCTTCTCGTTCGACTCGAAACTTCTTCACACGGCAACCGCTTTGCTACTACAGCCCACTTGCTTAAGCTCCTTGGATTTGATCACGAAGCCCTCCAAAAACTTGAGACTCGGTTAGACCTTGAACCTTCCTACAATCCTCCGTGGAATGTAGACCCCTTGATTCTTCAAATGTTTCCTCTTCAACCGATAGAAGTTGTCTTTCCTTCACAGAGTGTTGGATTGATTTCCTTCGTAATGTAGGTTTGAGGATTGATCTTGAATGACTTGAGAATATTTTTGGTTACGATTCAAATGTTAGCTTGAATGTTCGTGGTTCAGGTTGTCAAGGTAACCTTTTCTCAAATAAACTCCTCAGCCTTTTATAGTGTTCTTTTGAAAATTTGCCCGATGAAGAGATAGGCTTATTTTCAAAAGACACTTGTGGTCGTTGGCTTGTCTTGTTGCGATCCTTGGAATTTATGTTTCCTTGTATGAACGATTCTTGACTTTTCGAGTTCGACACGGTGCGATGCTTCCCATTGGTTTATTCCTTTTGCATGCTTCGGGATGAGCACTTCAAGAAAGGTAGTATGGAGGTATTACTTGTTTAAGTAATTCTCTTGATTTACGTACCTGGATCTCTTTCGATTATCTCGACTTGACGCATTTTCTTAATTCCCCAGGTGACTTCGAGTCAGCTTCCAATCATTGGATGACTCTTTTGTCACTTCAACTTGAAGCATGGCTATCTTAAGTTGACTTGACTGATACTTCACTCACCGCATCTCACCGCTCCTTCGATCCGAGTTCTGTCTTCTCTTCTTTGCCACACTCACTACTTCACACGAGTCTTCCTTCTAGTCTCCATTGTCTTCTTGCATGTTCCAAGATAGCGACTTAACTCACTTCGACCCGAGCCTATCTATTACAATGCAATTTACAACAAAAATGGGGTGCCAATTTTCTATTCTAAATTTTACATGGCATTCATCAAAATCTAAAAATAATTTCCCAACACCAGGACATGCAGCACATCCACAAGCTTCAGCTCTTTTCTGGAAGTCATCTTCAGCACAACCTTTCCAAGCACCACGATGTTGGAAGTCGAAAAGTTCCCTATGAACAGTTTTCTTCCATTTATCGGAGTTTAGGAGAAAAAACATCTCCTAATCGGCACAGATGTGATGAGTAGCCCCGGTATCTATCCACCACTTCCTTGAGTTATCCACCATATTGGCTTCAAACACAATGGTGGTGAGATTGAGCTCCGACATGTCTATCGAAACAGACTTGTCCTCGGTCACATTGGCTTATTGTTGGTTGCCATTTTGATTGTCCTTTTTCTTTGGGTGTTGGCAATCCTTGGCCATGTGATTCGGGTTGCCACATTTGTAGGAGCTTATTTTGAACTTTTTGGCCTTCCCTTTACCATTTCTGAATTGCTTCTGTTTCTTGCTAGTGCTCGATTCTGCAAGATTGGCCTTGGCCTCCATTCCAGTTTTGCTGGACTTTACTTCGGATTTTCGGTTGTCTTCCACAATCCGATGTCGAACTATTAAATCTTCAATCCCTATATTTTTGCGCTTGTGCTTGAGGTAGTTCTTAAAGGCTTTCCACAATGGCGACAATTTTTCGATAATTGCAGCCACTTAAAATGACTCATTCAGAATCATCCCTTCAGACACTAAGTCATAAAGTATGATCTGAATTTTCTGAACTTAGCCGATTACCATTTTGGTATCAACCATCTTGAAATCCAGAAATTTGCCGACAACAAATTTCTTTGTGCCGGTATCTTCTGTCTTGTACTTCTTTTCCAAGGAATCCCACAATTCTTTGGACATTTTGAATGAGCTATAGACATTATAGAGGGTGTCTTCCAGCCAATTCAAAACATATATAGT
The DNA here is from genome assembly GCA_016081115.2 of Rehmannia glutinosa. NCBI lineage: Eukaryota > Viridiplantae > Streptophyta > Magnoliopsida > Lamiales > Orobanchaceae > Rehmannia > Rehmannia glutinosa. The sequence goes on along the minus strand of CM071928.1, from coordinate 54,348,987 downwards.
TTTGACACAGAAAGTCAATGTTGTGCAGTGCATCCACAACAATCCGCCTTTAATTGTCCATTTCATCTTCACCAATGGTCGGGGGTCCTCCTTCAGAAACCGGGACAAACCCAAAGTAGTCAAATAGAACAGCATCTTCTGTTGCCAGCGCTTGAAGTCAACATCGAAAAATTTCGCCGGTTTTTCTCCATGCGCGAGAGCAGCAGCCATCGGGGTAAAACTTATGTTAGTCATTTTTCAAGAAAACAGAATTTCGTCTTGCGATTGTTGTTTACGGTGTTTTGTTTTCCACATAAAACGGACAAATAATGGGACATAATATTTAAGTTGATGCGAGAATTGGATTCTCTATCCGCAAGATGAAATTGCCCCGTACAAAAGTGACAGTTCTAGGCAATCGTCTCTAAGATACAACAACTTTCAAGTTTGGCTTAGCAGCACTTGTAACAAATCCGTTTCATGTGACTTAACGTATTTCGAAACTTTCAATTTTGTAGAAGGGAAAAGACAAAATAATATACGAGATATGCGAGATGATTTTCGGATTTTTCTAATGTCCAAAATAGATTCATGGGGGTCTGTTTATATAGAGTTCTGGATGTCTGTTTAGAACAGTGCATCCATTGGTTCGGATCGATCTGGACGATTGGATCGTGTCTTCCGATCAACAGGAACAATCTGATGGTCCAAATCGCATCTCTTCCAAAGGTACACAACCTTTACTACACACCCCTGCACACTGAACAGTCGTGTCTAGTCTGTGAATAGGTGTATCCAGTCACTTCCACCGTGTGCCACGTGTCGCCATCCTGGATGACTTTTGCCAAGTCACCGAAGCATTTGGACCGAACCATGGTTCGAATTGTTAAAACTTTAAGGCTCCTCAAAGCTCCTCGCGATGATGCATACGTGTGAAGTGCAAAATGCGTCTCTAAAGTACCCAATGCGACTATGTGTGACGTGCACGACCCCGACCCTGGCTCGGGCTCGAACGGTGCTTTGCACCATCCTCGGTGCTATTTGAGCTAGCCAAAGGCAAGTCAAAATTGACTTGGTCCATTAGGGTGTACCATAAGGAGCTCCACTTCATTACTCCGTATTAATGATGAAGCTCTATATAAACTAGTCAAGCATTTAATATATTTTTCATGTGTGATATGACATTCTATATTCCCACTCTTTTATATTCCTTATATAAAAAGCATTTAAATGGCTAATTTTATGCATTAATTTCTCATTCACCCGAAATTGGTTTTGACAAATTCAAAATGCTAATTTCATCTACCAGCGGTGTAGATTACGATTACATCATTTATTTTCCAAAATAAATAAATGACCTCACTTAAATAATTGGTCAAACATGGGTCAAAACCCATTTATTAAAAATCAATTTCCAACAAAGACTACCTTATTAACTTATAAAGTAGATCAACAATATAATATGATGCAATTAATATATGTTAAATAAATAATTATAAATCATGTCAAAAAAAAAAGAATTATTAAATGAAAAATCATCTTTTGAATCATACAATTAACAATGGAAATATAAAATCAATCTGATTAAATTTCTTTTTCTTATAATTAAATGAAATCAACGATTTAAAGTTTTGATATTTTCTCAAACATTTTGTAGAATGGATTTTTTTTAATAATTGGGAGAAGTTGAGGGAAAGGGATAAATCTTAAAAAAAAACTGAAAACTCGGGTTCTAATTCTAATCAACATTGTTGCAAAAGGTGGGTCGTCATACTACTTGAGCTACAAGTTCATGGTTATAAGAAAATATTGATATAATTAATGTATTTTCTTAGTTTGAGGGGTTAAAGTGTTACATGCATGTAGTTAAAAGGGGACAAATGCAATATGCATGTATTGCATTTGAATACTAGACCTTTTCCAAAATTAAATAAGGCTCAGTGGTGACTGGTGACTTACCATCATATGAATACTCGATTTTTAAAAAGAAAGGTTATACGTGGCAAATTGATTTGCATGGAGGAGATGTTTTTTTGTTGATTTTCGGATTAATTATTGTTTCAGTGTCATCATTAGGGGTGGTATTGTTAGAGAGATTAAAAAATCTCCGGAATCATACAAGGTTCGAATATTTCAAAAATATTGATATTTGAAATCGTACCATAGCTAAAAGATATATGTACCGTACCATCCCCAATTTCGGGATGGTTCTTGGTTCGACACTCGATTCTAATGGACAGCTTGTCGGAACAAAAATTGGACACTCGAGATTATCCATATGCTTTAAAAAGAGACAAAAAAGATAATCAAATTGAAATTATTAGTTAAATTCTACTTTAACCGTAGGGATGGCAATGGGTCAAAGACCCCGGACCCGTCTCATTTGGGGCGGGTATGGGACGGAGTATTGGGTATTGGTTTTTGACACGCGGCGTATGGGTCGTAATTGGTATGGTAGACCGCCCATACCCGACCTATATATTTTTTTTATTTATTTTATTTTCTTAGTTTATATATAGAGTGAATATATTGTTGTTCAAGAACTCTTGATTTAATATATATATATATATATATATATATATTGGTGTTTATTTCATAATTCATATAATATATACAATTATATAAATATCATAAGTTATGAGTGCACTATTTTGAGTAAAAATCTTACATTTTTGGCCAAATTTATAAAGTTGTCGGGTTTAATGGGTCTAACAGGTCTTACCCGCTAAACACGGGTATGAATTGGGGCGAGTATGGGTCTAAGATGAGGCGGGTTGGGGCAGGTATGGGTATTCCATTTTTTTAGCGAGTCAGGTCTCGGGTCCAGGCATATCCGACTCGTTGACATCCCTATTTAACCATTTAGTCCATCATACAAAAATATCAATCAAAAAATATGAATAATCAAAACATATCTAGTAATACTGCTCAAGTTTTGATATCTAATGGTATTGAGTTTCCACCAACCTCACACATTAAGATTATGTGTGTATTTTTCCGAAAACTCCTCAAGATTCCTCTCGTATTCCTATTTGGCAGCCAATTTTTACATATTATTCTCTTCTAGGAACAATTCTTGATATACGAAGTGAGGATTTATATAAGTTTATATTCTCAATGTCTCAATTTTTTGATTAGAATATTACTTTAGTTTATGTGCAATTTACTAATCATTTAACTAATTTTAATATCAATTAATTTTCTTACAAGATGATGAGTCTAGTTATGATCATTAATAAGTCAAATATCATCAAATTAAAATATCTTCTACCAATCAAATATGATTTTTAGTTTAACTTATTGGGTACATCTAAATAATCTAATATGATAGCAACCATTGTTTGATACATAATTAATATAGTGTAACTCTTAGTAAATTAAATTTATATTCAATTATTCATTTGATATATTGATAAAGTATGCAAATTTTTAATTTGATAATTTTTAATATTATAATTTGTATAGTATTTAATTTCAAAGAATATATAATTAGTTTACTATCAAAACATAAATAAGATAATAATACTAAATATGTACACATAAAAAATTCTTTAAAGTCGTTTCTAGTTTCGGATCTTCGGTTCGTATAACGCCCCATTTTTTTTATAAGAATAATTTTATATTAAATAAAAATATAAAATAACTTGGGACGTTACACCCAAAAATAGAGTTTGCAAAAATAAATTATTTAAGATAACAAAACATATAAATTTAATAATAAATGACAAATTTAATGCGGAAGCGAAAGAAAATATTATTCATAAAAGCAAGACAATAGAATTTTAACAAATAAATTATTCAAATCGTCCAAAGTGGGTTCTAGACTTAATAATTTATTTATTTATTTATTTTAGGAATTTAGAATTTGGCCACATCATTCCTCCTCGCCCGCCAAGCTCCCATCCAAAAAACGTGAGAATACAATGGGGTGAGTAAAACAATTACTCAATGGAAAATTATATTTGTTCAAGCAAAATAAAATTCATGCATCACACTAATGAAAAACCCGCAACATAATCATAGCATCATAGATCATAGCATCGTAGAGTTCCTGAGAGCAATAAGCTCATGTAACTTGAATCTTAGAGTTCCTAGAGCATAAAAAGCTCATATAACTTTTAGAGTTCCTAGAGCATAAAGCTCATATAACTTGAATCTTAGAGTTCCTGTGAGAGCATAAAGCTCATGTAACTTGAACCTTGGAATCATAGAATTCGTTGAGCGAAACTCGTAGAACATAGCATGTGCATTTTAAACATTAATGTAAACAATCATAATATTTAACAAGAACAAATAGTAAAAATTCCCTACCTTGAAATAGAAGAAAAGATTTGATCCAAGTTGTATTTGTATGCCCTTAGTCTTTAAATCTCCTCACTATCTTTTTTTTCCCTATCACGAAAATAATTTATTTTAGACACCCAAAATTTTAAAATTATAAATCTTCTAAAGTATTTAAGGAAAATATTATTGAATCTTGTAAAATATTAATATTCTAAAATATTAATATAAATTTAAAATATATATATATATATACACACGATTCACACACACGCATAGGATTTTACACACACATATATACTACTGACACACATAATATATGTATATGTATATATAATATTCACTAACAACATCATCACACATGCATACTACTATATATATATATGTACATGTATATTATATATATATATATATATATATATTAGAAGGACTATATCAATACAACACACATACCAACACTATTTTCTAGTATAGAAAAACCGAGTAAAACGTTAAGACCAGAAGAAACATTTTATTGTTAAGGAAATTTTGTGGAAAAATAAGAGTAGGTTCGGCTAATTAAAAGAAATTGAGGAATATTACGTGCACCTTTTACCTAGTATTTCAATTTTGAGGGTATCATTTATATATACATACACACTCGGTGTTTAAGGTCGGTTTTAATGTAGAAATTTATTTTGACTTAATTATAGTATAACGGCATAATTAATCAACAACTCGAAATTTGTAAATGACAATGAAAATCTAAGATGTAAATAACGGCATATATATATCTATAGTGATCTTTGTTTTAGCTGAAATATTAAGTATAGTAATTACTAACAATAAATGAACTCAAAAGGATGTTTAGTTTAATTTATAAATTTTGGTAACTGAAATAATAAATGAAAAGTGATTAATAGAAAATAAATATCAATCAGATATTGCTATAACATAAATATAAATATATATATATATTTATATTATTATTAGATTTATTATTATTATTATTATTATTATTATTATTATTATTATTATTAAAGCCAAAAAAATATTTGGGTTATTATATCCTCCCCCACTTATAAAAATTTCGCCCTCGAAATTTAACTTACTAACCTTGTTTAAGAAAATCAGAGTACTTAGCCATTATCTTGTCCTCCCTTTCCCATGTTGTCTCGTTTTGTCCGTGACGACTCCGTTGAACTTTAATAAGATTGATATCTTTATTTCTTAACGTGTGTGTCTTACGATCTAACACGGCTATTGGTACTTCTCCACAAGATAAGTCTCTATTAATTTCCAATTCTGAGTAGTTGACAATGTGGTTCGGGTCGTGCACGTATTTTCTCAACATTGAAACATGAAAGACATTGTGAACGGAGGCAAGTTGTGGTGGTAGAGCTAGTCTGTAGGCCAAATCTCCAACTCGGGCTAGAATCTCAAATGGGCCAATATATCTTGGTCGTAGTTTTCCTCTTTTCCCAAATCTGTTAATATTTTTAGTTGGTGAAGTTTTCGAGAATACCTTCTCTCCGACTTCGAACTGTAGATTCTTTCACCTTTTGTCTGCATATGATTTTTGTCTATCCTGTGCTGCTTTAATCCTTTCTTTAATCTTTTCAATAACTTTCACAGTTTGTTCCACGATCTCTGGTCCCAAAATTCTTCTTTCACCAACTTCATCCCAATATATAGGCGATCTACACCTTCTCCCATACAATGACTCATAGGGAGCCATTCCAATCATTGTCTGGTGACTATTATTGTAGGCGAATTCTACTAATGGCAAGTATATTTCCCAACTTTCTCCAAAATCCAAGGCACATGCTCGTAACATGTCTTCCAAAATCTGGATGGTCCTTTCAGATTGACCATCTGTTTGTGGATGATATGCAGTACTAAATTTCAATTTAATTCCCATTGCTATTTGTAAACTTCTCCAAAATTTTGAAGTAAATCTTATGTCTCTATCCGACACTATTGAAACTGGAACACCGTGTAGCCTCACAATCTCCCTGATGTAAATCTGGGCGTACTGGTCCATACTATAGGTCATCTTCATAGGCAGAAAATGAGCAGATTTTGTTAATCGATCAACTACAACCCAAACAGCCTGATTTCCTTTTGTTGAACGAGGTAAACCAGTCACAAAATCCATTGATATATTCTCCCACTTCCATTCTGGGATATCCAACGGTTTAAGAAGTCCTGATGGTCGTTGGTGTTCAATCTTAACTTGTTGGCATTTCAAACATTTCTCAACAAAATTTCCTATGCTCCTCGTCATACCCCGCCACCAAAAGATCTCTCTTAAGTCTCGATACATTTTTGTACCTCCTGTGTGAGCAGTATATGGAGTACAATGGGCTTCTTCAAGGATTTCTTTCCTCAATTCCTCATCCTTCGGAACACATAATCTACCCTCATAGGTTAAAGCACCATCAGTAGCAACTGAAAACCCCTTAATGCTCCCATCACTGGCTCGACTCCTCATTTTGCACAAAAAAACCATCATTGGCTTGGGCTTCCTTTATCCTTTCTCGAAGGACTGGTTGTATTATCATATCTGCCAACATTTTCTCTATTTGTCCAGGTGATGTCACAACTTCGATTCTTAGCTCAGCAAATTCTCTTACTAATTGTTATTGCTGAGTGAGTAGACTGGCCAGTTCTCCTCTTTGTTTTCTACTCAAGGCATCAGCAACTACGTTTGCTTTACCAGGGTGGTGATAGTGAATGGTGCAATCATAGTCTTTCACCAATTCTAACCATCTTCTTTGCCTCATATTCAACTCCTTTTGAGTGAAGAAATATTTTAGGCTCTTATGATCTGTATAGATCTCACATTTTCCTCCATACAGATAGTGTCGCCAAATCTTTAAGGCATGACCTACTGCGGCTAGTTTTAGATCATGGGTAGGATAATTCAACTCATGTTGCTTCAGTTGTCTTGAGGCATAGGCAACAACCTTACCTTGTTGCATTAAGACGCAACCCAACCCTTGCTTCGACGCATCACTATAGATGATGAATCCTTCTGACACTTCTGGAATAGTTAGTACGGGTGCCGAGGTTAGTCTTCGTTTTAGCTCTTGGAAACTTTTCTCGCACTTTTCGGACCATTGAAACTTCTCACCCTTCCTTATCAATCTGGTCATGGGCGCTGCAATCTTTGCGAATCCTTCTATGAATCTCCTATAATAACCTGCTAAGCCTAGGAAACTACGAACTTCATTTGCATTCATAGGCGCCTTCCAGTCATTTACAGCTTCAACCTTAGCCGGGTCAACTTCTATTCCATTTGTTGTTATGACATGACCTAGAAATACCACTCGATCAAGCCAAAACTCACACTTCTTGAACTTCGCGTACAATTTCTCCCTGCGAAGTGTTTCCAACACAATACTCAAATGTTCTTCGTGTTGCTTCTTATTCTTTGAGTACACTAGTATGTCATCAATGAATACTATAACGAACTGATCCAAGTACGGATGGAAAACCCGATTCATGAGATCCATGAATATAGCTGGTGCATTACTTAAACCAAATGGCATTACAACGAACTCGTAATGTCCATATCGAGTCCTAAATGCAGTCTTAGGTATATCGATTTCTTTGATCTTTAATTGGTGATGGCCAGATCTTAAATCGATTTTTGAAAATGTACTTGCTCCTTTTAACTGATCAAATAAGTCCTCTATTCTTGGTAACGGGTACTTATTCTTAACTGTGAGTCGATTAAGTTCTCTGTAATCAATGCACATCCTCATTGACCCATCTTTCTTTTTAACAAATAATACTGGCACTCCCCAGGGCGAGACACTAGGTCGAATAAATTTCTTATCCAATAACTCTTGTAGTTGCACCCTCAACTCCTGTAACTCCTTTGGTGCCATTCTGTATGGTGTTTTTGATATCGGTGCTGCTCCTGGTACTAAGTCTATTGTGAACTCCACTTGTCTATTTGGTGGAATTCCTGGAAGGTCTTCTGGAAAGACATCCCCATAGTCCCTCACAATCGGAACATCTTTTAAATTCAACTCTATAGATTTGGAGCCTATTATACTCACTAGGTACCCTTGACCATTTCCTTTTCTTAATATTTTCATTGCCTTCATAGCCGACACCACTCTAGGTATAGTGCTAGACTTTGCTCCATAAAAAGTAAACTCATCTTTCCCAAGCTAACGAAAAATTATCTCCCTTTTATGGCATTCAATACTTGCTCGATTCTTCCGAGCTACCCATTCCTAATATTACGTCAAAATCTTTCATGCTTATGATGTGTAAATCATTACTAAGTTCCTTCCACAAATTTCTAATTTCACGCCCTTAGACAATTCATTAATCACTAACGTTCTTCCGAGAAGGTATGCTAACTTCAAGGGCATGTTTATTGTAACACTCTTATTCTTAATTTTATTATGAAACGCAGCAGATATGAATGAGTTTGTAGCACCAGTGTCAAACAATACAAGCGCAGGAACTTCAAATATCATCATCATACCTGTCATGGTATTTGGTTCTTGATCAGCCTCTTGTTGCGTCAGAGCAAACACTCGTCCTTTCCCTGCGGGTACCTGAATGTTTTTTCCTGAGTTTTCTCCAGGGTATGTAGGGCAACTGTGTGCTTGGTGCCCTGGTTGTTTGCATCTGTAGCATCTCCCTTTTCCGAATAGGCACTCCCCCCTATGATTTCTTCCGCCTTCAACACAAAGTGGTTTATCCATTTGGCCACTAGGACTTGTGTTCACATTTTTCTTGGTTTCTTTATTCTGAACATTGCCTTTAAACTGACTGGGGGCCTCCCATTTTCTCTTTCCTTGAACTTCAACAAAGCTTAGGTTTCCTCCATCCATGTTCAAACGAGTGGCTACCGCTTGTGCTCGTTCAACAACATCAGAATAAGTCATTGCTCCTTGACCAGCGAGTATACCTCCAACCTCAGGGCGCAAGCCCTTCTCAAATCTTCTTGCCTTTTTCTGATCAGTGTCCACAAGATGTGTGGCATAACGGGACAACTGGTTAAACTTTCGCTCATATTCAACCACCGATAATCCCCCCTGCTTGAGCTCCAAGAATTCTGCCTCTTTACGATCTTTATAAGATTGCGAAAAATACTTGTTCATTAACACTTCCTTAAACTCGATCCATGTTAAAGAATTTCGTCTCTCCCTCAGTTCTTGTCCTCCAATACGCCTCCCACCAATGATCAGCATCTTCAGTGAATTGAAATACAGCGCATGATATCATTTGTGCATCAGTGCATGTTATATATGAAAATATCCTCTCTAACGAGCGCAACCACTCCTCAACGAATGCAGGGCCATCTCGTCCGTTGAACCTTGGGGGTTGGTAGCGTCAAAATTGTTCCACTACTTGGTTGCCTTGATTGACTGGGTTTTGGTTGTTTTGAGCCACTTGCCCTTGCTGAGCAAACCCTTGAAGAACAGTAACTAAATTGGCAATTAGATCTTGCCCATCTCTATTGTCATTATCATTCCCATTTCCATCCCCATTATCGTTATTTTGACCTCGTGTCTGAGGGGCCATTGGTTCCTTTTACGAAAATGTTTGTATCTTAGTACTAGTATTTAAACGCATTATCAAAAATAAAGTAACAATAATGCATAAGTCAATAAAAAAAATTAGAATAAAAATAAACTTTTATTTTATAAATCTCTTATTCATGCTAAATGTTTTTTTTTAATACGTCACCATATTTATTCAAAGACAAAAGGAAAAAAATAGATCATTTAAAAAAAATTATTAAGCTTCTAATTACTTTAGTTCACGTAGTCCCGGTTCTAAGATGATTCAACTGATTTTGATGTCTTGTAACTTACATGCTCATATGGGTCTTTGTCTACAACTTTTCCTAACGATTGAGAGAAAATGTTCGAACTTAAAGTTTAAAGCATTTATATATTAATTATTTATTGTCCTAATTGGCATATCCTTCAACTACTATTCGGATCAATTATGAACTTGTAGTATAAATAAATTTAATGTAAATAATAGATAATATGCATAGTTTGTTATCATGATATCATGGATGTCATAGCAATTATTATGTAATGACAAATATTAATATGAAAATATGTACCTTGTTGGAGCAGACGAGCGAAGTAGAGGTGGATGATTTGTGGTGATTTTTTTTTTTTAAAGTTTAATATAATTTTTTTTTGCGAGTCTTCAGGAAGCAGACACGCTCTTATACCACACTATAACGCCCCATTTTTTTTATAAGAATAATTTTATATTAAATAAAAATATAAAATAACTTGGGACGTTACACCCAAAAATATAGTTTGCAAAAATAAATTATTTAAGATAACAAAACATATAAATTTAATAATAAATGACAAATTTAATGCGGAAGCGAAAGAAAATATTATTCATAAAAGCAAGACAATAGAATTTTAACAAATAAATTATTCAAATCGTCCAAAGTGGGTTCTAGACTTAATAATTTATTTATTTATTTATTTTAGGAATTTAGAATTTGGCCACATCATTCCTCCTCGTCTTCGCCCTGCCAAGCTCCATCTGAAAAACGTGAGAATACAATGGGGTGAGTAAAACAATTACTCAATGGAAAATTATATTTGTTCAAGCTAAATAAAATTCATGCATCACACTAATGAAAAACCTGCAACATAATCATAGCATCATAGATCATAGCATCGTAGAGTTCCTAGAGCAATAAGCTCATGTAACTTGAATCTTAGAGTTCCTAGAGCATAAAGCTCATATAACTTTTAGAGTTCCTAGAGCATAAAGCTCATATAACTTGAATCTTAGAGTTCCTAGAGCATAAAGCTCATGTAACTTGAACCTTGGAATCATAGAATTCGTTGAGCGAAAATCGTAGAACATAGCATGTGCATTTTAAACATTAATGTAAACAATCATAATATTTAACAAGAACAAATAGTAAAAATTCCCTACCTTGAAATAGAAGAAAAGATTTGATCCAAGTTGTATTTGTATGCCCTTAGTCTTTAAATCTCCTCACTATCTTTTTTTTTCCTATCACGAAAATAATTTATTTTAGACACCCTAAATTTTAAAATTATAAATCTTCTAAAGTATTTAAGGAAAATATTATTGAATCTTGTAAAATATTAATATTGTAAAATATTAATATAAATTTAAAATATATATATATACACACGATTCACACACACGCATAGGATTTTACACACACATATATACTACTGACACACATAATATATGTATATGTATATATATAATATTCACTAACAACATCATCACACATGCATACTACTATATATATATGTACATGTATATTATATATATATATATATATATATATATATATTAGAAGGACTATATCAATACAACACACATACCAACACTATTTTCTAGTATAGAAAAACCGAGTAAAACGATAAGACCAGAAGAAACATTTTATTGTTAAGGAAATTTTGTGGAAAAATAAGAGTAGGTTCGGCTAATTAAAAGAAATTGAGGAATATTACGTACCTTTTACCTAGTATTTCAATTTTGAGGGTATCATTTATATATACATACACACTCAGTGTTTAAGGTCAGTTTTAATGTAGAAATTTATTTTGACTTAATTATAGTATAACGGCATAATTAATCAACAACTGAAATTTGTAAATGACAATGAAAATCTAAGATGTAAGTAACGGCATATATATATCTATAGTGATCTTTGTTTTAGCTGAAATATTAAGTATAGTAATTAATAACAATAAATGAACTCAAAAGGATGTTTAGTTTAATTTATAAATTTTGGTAACTGAAATAATAAATGAAAAGTGATTAATAGAAAATAAATATCAATGAGATATTGCTATAACATAAATATAAATATATATATATATATTTATATTATTATTAGATTTATTATTATTATTATTATTATTATTATTATTATTAAAGCCATAAAAATATTTGGGTTATTATAGTTCGGTATTGTTCTTAGTACGGATATTTGAAAAATATCTCGAACCGTACAACAAAAGACCATGAACCTTTTTCTTCTATAATACAACAATATTTATTTAAATCTCTAACATACGTTAAGGGTTAGTTACAAAAAAAACCTTGAGCTTCAGGTTAATTACTAAAAAACCCAGAGGTCTTAAAAATTTGCAAAAACTCCGTTGAAGTCTGATTCATTTTACATTTTTTCCCTTCATAAGAAAAAAATATTTCAAAAAACCCCTGGACATTTATAAATATATTACAAATATATCATTAATTTAAAGACAGAATCAAACCCGAGGGCTTTTTTTTATTTTTAAAGTATTTCTAAATGTTTTTGTAATTAGCCCAAATCTCATGGCCGATTACCATTTTGGTATCAACCATCTTGAAATCCGAAATTTGCCGACAATAAATTTCTTTGTCTTCAGGTATCTTCTGCCTTGTACTTCTTTTCCAAAGAATCCCACAATTCTTTGGACATTTTGAATGAGCTATAGACATTATAGAGGTGTCTTCCACCCCATTCAAAACATATATAGTTGCGACACGAGAAAAGTCGATGTTGTGCAATGCATCCACAACAATCCGCCTTTAATTGTCCATTTCTTCTTCACCAATGGTCGGGGGTCCTCCTTCAGAAACCGGGACAAACCCAAAGTAGTCAAATAGAACAAAGATCTTCTTGTTGCCGGCTTGAAGTCAACATCGGAAAATTTCGCCGGTTTTTCTCCATGCGCGAGCAAAGCGTGACCATCGGGTGAAACTTATGTTAGTCATTTTTCAAGAAAATAGAATTTCGTCTTGCGATTGTTGTTTACGGTGTTTGGTTTTCCACATAAAACGGACAAATAATGGGACATAATATTTAAGTTGATGCGAGAATTGAATTCTCTATCCGCAAGACGAAATTGCCCGTACAAAAGTGACATTTTAGGCAATCGTCTCTAAGATACAACAACTTTCAAGTTTGGCTTAGCGAAGACTTGAAAAATCCGTACTTACAGTGAACTTAACGTATTTCAAAACTTTCAATTTTGTAGAAGGGAAAAGACAAAATAATATCTGAGATATGCGAGATGATTTTCGGATTTTTCTAATGTCCAAAATAGATTCATGGGGTCTTTTTATATAGAGTTACGGATGTCCTTTTAGAACAGTGCATCCATTGTTCGGATCGATCCGACGATTGGATCGTGTCTTCCGATCAACAGCACAATCGATGGTCCGGATCGCATCTCTTTCAAAGGTACACAACCTTTACTACACACCCCTGCACACTAAACAGTCGTGTCTAGTCTGTGAATAGGTGCATCCAGTCCACTTCCACCGTGTGCCACGTGTCGCCATCCGGATGACTTTTGCCAAGTCACCAAGCCACTGGACCGAACCATGGTTCGAATTGTTAAAACTTTAAGGCTCCTCAAAGCTCCTCACGATGATGCATACGTGTGAAGTGCAAAATGCGTCTCTAAAGTACCCAATGCGACTATGTGCGACGTGCACGACCTCGACCCTGCTCGGCTCGAACTCGAGCGGTGCCGCCCCTGGCGCTCGGCGCTATTTGAGCTAGCCAAAGGCAAGTCAAAATTGACTTGGTCTACTAGGGTGTACCATAAGGAGCTCCACTTCATTACTCCGTATTAATGATGAAGCTCTATATAAACTAGTCAAGCATTTAATATATTTTCCATGTGTGATATGACATTCTATATTCCCACTCTTTTATATTCCTTATATAAAAAGCATTTAAATGGATAATTTTATGCATTAATTTCTCATTCACCCGAAATTGGTTTTGACAAATTCAAAATGCTAATTTCATCTACCAGAGGTGTAGATTACGATTACATCATTTATTTTCCAAAATAAATAAATGACCTCACTTAAATAATTGGTCAAACATGGGTCAAAACCCATTTATTAAAAATCAATTTCCAACAAAGACTACCTTATTAACTTATAAAGTAGATCAACAATATAAAATGATGCAATTAATATATGTTAAATAAATAATTGTAAATCATGTCAAAAAAAAAAAAGAATTATTAAATGAAAAATCATCTTTTGAATCATACAATTAACAATGGAAATATAAAATCAATCTGATTAAATTTCTTTTTCTTATAATTAAATGAAATCAACGATTTAAAGTTTTGATATTTTCTCAAACATTTTGTAGAATGGATTTTTTTAATAATTGGGAGAAGATGAGGGAAAGGGATAAATCTTAAAAAAAACTGAAAACTCGGGTTCTAATTCTAATCAACATTGTTGCAAAAGGTGGGTCGTCATACTACTTGAGCTACAAGTTCATGGTTATAGGAAAATATTGATATAATTAATGTGTTTTCTTAGTTTGAGGGGTTAAAGTGTTACATGCATGTAGTTAAAGGGGACAAATGCAATATGCATGTATTGCATTTGAATACTAGACCTTTTCCAAAATTAAATAAGGCTCGGTGGTGATCGGTGACTTACCATCATATGAATACTCGATTTTTAAAGAGAAAGGTTATACGTGGCAAATTGATTTGCATGGAGGATGATGTTTTTTGTTGATTTTCGGATTAATTATTGTTTCAAGTGTCATCATTAGGGGTGGTCTTGTTAGAGAGAATAAAAAAATCTCCGGAATCATACAAAGTTCGAATATTTCAAAAATATTGATATTTGAAATCGTACCATAGCTAAAAGATATATGTACCGTACCATCCCAAATTTCGGGATGGTTCTGGATTCGACATTCGATTCTAATGGACAAGCTTGTCTCGGAACAACAAAAATCGGAAACTCGAGATTATCCATATGCTTTAAAAAGAGACAAAAATATAATCAAATTGAAATTATTAGTTAAATTCTACTTTAACCGTAGGGATGGCAATGGGTCAAAGTAAGACCCAGACCCGTCTCATTTGGGGCGGGTATGGGATGGGTATTGGGTATTGGTTTTTTGACACAGGCAGGTATGGGTCAGGTAACGGGTATGGTAGGACCGGCCCATACCCGACCTATATATTTTTTTTATTTATTTTATTTTCTTAGTTTATATATAGAGTGAATATATTGTTGTTCAAGAACTCTTGATTTAATATATATATATATATATATTTTGGTGTTTATTTCATAATTCATATAATATATACAATTATATAAATATCATAAGTTATGAGTGCCCTATTTTGAGTAAAAATCTTACATTTTTGGCCAAATTTATAAAGTTGTCGGGTTTAATGGGTCTAACGGGTCTTAATCGCTAAACACGGGTATGAATTAGGGCGAGTATGGGTCTAAGATGAGGCGGGTTGGGGCAGGTATGGGTATTCCATTTTTTTTTAGCGAGTCGGGTCTCGGGTCCAGGGCATATCCGACTCGTTTACATCCCTATTTAACCGTTTAGTCCATCATACAAAAATATCAATCAAAAAATATGAATAATCAAAACATCTCTAGTAATACTGCTCAAGTTTTGATATCTAATGGTATTGAGTTTCCACCAACCTCACACATTAAGATTATGTGTGTATTTTTCCAAAAACTCCTCAAGATTCCTCTCTCGTATTCTATTTGGCGACCAATTTTTACATATTATTCTCTTCTAGGAAAAATTCTTGATATACGAAGTGAGGATTTATATAAGTTTATATTCTCAATGTCTCAATTTTTTGATTAGAATATTACTTTAGTTTATGTGCAATTTACTAATCATTTAACTAATTTTAATATCAATTAATTTTCTTACAAGATGATGAGTCTAGTTATGATCATTAATAAGTCAAATATCATCAAATTAAAATATCTTCTACCAATCAAATATGATTTTTAGTTTAACTTATTGGGTACATCTAAATAATCTAATATGATAGCAACCATTGTTTGATACATAATTAATATAGTGTAACTCTTAATAAATTAAATTCATATTCAATTATTCATTTGATATATTGATAAAGTATGCAAATTTTTAATTTGATAATTTTTAATATTATAATTTGTATAGTATTTAATTTCAAAGAATATATAATTAGTTTACTATCAAAACATAAATAAGATAATAATACTAAATATGTACACATAAAAAATTCTTTAAAGTCGTTTCTAGTTTCGAATCTTCGGTTCGGTATTGTTCTTAAATCTTAGTACGATATTTGAAAAATATCTAGAACCGTACAACAAAAGACCATGAACCTTTTTCTTCTATAATACAACAATATTTATTTAAATCTCTAACATACGTTAAGGGTTAGTTACAAAAAAAAACCTTGAGCTTCAGGTTAATTACTAAAAAACCCAGAGGTCTTAAAAATTTGCAAAAACTCCGTTGAAGTCTGATTCATTTTACATTTTTTCCCTTCATAAGAAAAAAATATTTCAAAAAACCCCGGACATTTATAAATATATTACAAATATATCATTAATTTAAGACAGAATCAAACCTGAGGGCTTTTTTTATTTTTGAAGTATTTCTAAATGTTTTTGTAATTAGCCCAAATCTCATGGCCGATTACCATTTTGGTATCAACCATCTTGAAATCCAGAAATTTGCCGACAACAAATTTCTTTGTGCCGGTATCTTCTGTCTTGTACTTCTTTTCCAAAGAATCCCACAATTCTTTGGACATTTTGAATGAGCTATAGACATTATAGAGGGTGTCTTCCAGCCCATTCAAAACATATATAGTTGCGACACAGAAAGTCGATGTTGTGCAATGCATCCACAACAATCCGCCTTTAATTGTCCATTTCTTCTTCACCAATGGTCGGGGGTCCTCCTTCAGAAACCGGGACAAACCCAAAGTAGTCAAATAGAACAGCATCTTCTGTTGCCAGCGCTTGAAGTCAACATCGGAAAATTTCGCCGGTTTTTCTCCATGCGCGAGAGCAGCAGCCATCGGGGTGAAACTTATGTTAGTCATTTTTCAAGAAAATAGAATTTCGTCTTGCGATTGTTGTTTACGGTGTTTGGTTTTCCACATAAAACGGACAAATAATGGGACATAATATTTAAGTTGATGCGAGAATTGAATTCTCTATCCGCAAGACGAAATTGCCCCGTACAAAAGTGACAGTTTTAGGCAATCGTCTCTAAGATACAACAACTTTCAAGTTTGGCTTAGCAGCACTTGCAAAATCCGTACTTACAGTGAACTTAACGTATTTCAAAACTTTCAATTTTGTAGAAGGGAAAAGACAGAAATAATATACAGATATGCAGATGATTTTCGGATTTTTCTAATGTCCAAAATAGATTCATGGGGGTCTTTTTATATAGAGTTCTGGATGTCTGTTTAGAACAGGTGCATCCAATGGTTCGGATCGATCTGGACGATTGGATCGTGTCTTCCGATCAACAGGCACAATCTGATGGTCCAGATCGCATCTCTTTCAAAGGTACACAACCTTTACTACACACCCCTGCACACTAAATCAATGTGTCAGTCTGCGGAATAGGTGCATCCAAATCACTTCCACCGTGCCACGTGTCGCCATCCGGATGACTTTTGCCAAGTCACTAAGCTTGGCTGGACCGAACCATGGTTCGAATTGTTAAAACTTTAAGGCTCCTCAAAGCTCCTCACGATGATGCATACGTGTGAAGTGCAAAATGCGTCTCTAAAGTACCCAATGCGACTATGTGCGACGTGCACGACCTCGACCCTGGCTCGGGCTCGAACGGTGCTTCGCACCGTCCTCGGCGCTATTTGAGCTAGCCAAAGGCAAGTCAAAATTGACTTGGTCTACTAGGGTGTACCATAAGGAGCTCCACTTCATTACTCCGTATTAATGATGAAGCTCTATATAAACTAGTCAAGCATTTAATATATTTTCCATGTGTGATATGACATTCTATATTCCCACTCTTTTATATTCCTTATATAAAAAGCATTTAAATGGATAATTTTATGCATTAATTTCTCATTCACCCGAAATTGGTTTTGACAAATTCAAAATGCTAATTTCATCTACCAGCGGTGTAGATTACGATTACATCATTTATTTTCCAAAATAAATAAATGACCTCACTTAAATAATTGGTCAAACATGGGTCAAAACCCATTTATTAAAAATCAATTTCCAACAAAGACTACCTTATTAACTTATAAAGTAGATCAACAATATAAAATGATGCAATTAATATATGTTAAATAAATAATTGTAAATCATGTCAAAAAAAAAAGAATTATTAAATGAAAAATCATCTTTTGAATCATACAATTAACAATGGAAATATAAAATCAATCTGATTAAATTTCTTTTTCTTATAATTAAATGAAATCAACGATTTAAAGTTTTGATATTTTCTCAAACATTTTGTAGAATGGATTTTTTTTAATAATTGGGAGAAGATGAGGGAAAGGGATAAATCTTAAAAAAAAACTGAAAACTCGGGTTCTAATTCTAATCAACATTGTTGCAAAAGGTGGGTCGTCATACTACTTGAGCTACAAGTTCATGGTTATAGGAAAATATTGATATAATTAATGTGTTTTCTTAGTTTGAGGGGTTAAAGTGTTACATGCATGTAGTTAAAAGGGGACAAATGCAATATGCATGTATTGCATTTGAATACTAGACCTTTTCCAAAATTAAATAAGGCTCAGTGGTGACTGGTGACTTACCATCATATGAATACTCGATTTTTAAAGAGAAAGGTTATACGTGGCAAATTGATTTGCATGGAGGACTGATGTTTTTTTGTTGATTTTCGGATTAATTATTGTTTCAGTGTCATCATTAGGGGTGGTACTGTTAGAGAGAATAAAAAAATCTCCGGAATCATACAAAGTTCGAATATTTCAAAAATATTGATATTTGAAATCGTACCATAGCTAAAAGATATATGTACCGTACCATCCCAAATTTCGGGATGGTTCGGTTCTGACATTCAGTTCTAATGGACAGGCTTGGTCTGGAACAAAAAATCGGAAACTCTGAGATTATCCATATGCTTTAAAAAGAGACAAAAAATATAATCAAATTGAAATTATTAGTTAAATTCTACTTTAACCGTAGGGATGGCAATGGGTCAAAGTAAGACCCAGACCCGTCTCATTTGGGGCGGGTATGGGATGGGTATTGGGTATTGGTTTTTTGACACAGGCAGGTATGGGTCAGGTAACGGGTATGGTAGGACCGGCCCATACCCGACCTATATATTTTTTTTATTTATTTTATTTTCTTAGTTTATATATAGAGTGAATATATTGTTGTTCAAGAACTCTTGATTTAATATATATATATATATATATATATTGGTGTTTATTTCATAATTCATATAATATATACAATTATATAAATATCATAAGTTATGAGTGCCCTATTTTGAGTAAAAATCTTACATTTTTGGCCAAATTTATAAAGTTGTCGGGTTTAATGGGTCTAACGGGTCTTAATCGCTAAACACGGGTATGAATTAGGGCGAGTATGGGTCTAAGATGAGGCGGGTTGGGGCAGGTATGGGTATTCCATTTTTTTAGCGAGTCAGGTCTCGGGTCCAGGCATATCCGACTCGTTTACATCCCTATTTAACCGTTTAGTCCATCATACAAAAATATCAATCAAAAAATATGAATAATCAAAACATCTCTAGTAATACTGCTCAAGTTTTGATATCTAATGGTATTGAGTTTCCACCAACCTCACACATTAAGATTATGTGTGTATTTTTCCAAAAACTCCTCAAGATTCCTCTCGTATTCCTATTTGGCAGCCAATTTTTACATATTATTCTCTTCTAGGAAAAATTCTTGATATACGAAGTGAGGATTTATATAAGTTTATATTCTCAATGTCTCAATTTTTTGATTAGAATATTACTTTAGTTTATGTGCAATTTACTAATCATTTAACTAATTTTAATATCAATTAATTTTCTTACAAGATGATGAGTCTAGTTATGATCATTAATAAGTCAAATATCATCAAATTAAAATATCTTCTACCAATCAAATATGATTTTTAGTTTAACTTATTGGGTACATCTAAATAATCTAATATGATAGCAACCATTGTTTGATACATAATTAATATAGTGTAACTCTTAATAAATTAAATTCATATTCAATTATTCATTTGATATATTGATAAAGTATGCAAATTTTTAATTTGATAATTTTTAATATTATAATTTGTATAGTATTTAATTTCAAAGAATATATAATTAGTTTACTATCAAAACATAAATAAGATAATAATACTAAATATGTACACATAAAAAATTCTTTAAAGTCGTTTCTAGTTTCGAATCTTCGGTTCGGTATTGTTCTTAGTACAGATATTTGAAAAATATCTAGAACCGTACAACAAAAGACCATGAACCTTTTTCTTCTATAATACAACAATATTTATTTAAATCTCTAACATACGTTAAGGGTTAGTTACAAAAAAAAACCTTGAGCTTCAGGTTAATTACTAAAAAACCCAGAGGTCTTAAAAATTTGCAAAAACTCCGTTGAAGTCTGATTCATTTTACATTTTTTCCCTTCATAAGAAAAAAATATTTCAAAAAACCCCGGACATTTATAAATATATTACAAATATATCATTAATTTAAGACGAGAATCAAACCCGAGGGCTTTTTTTTATTTTTGAAGTATTTCTAAATGTTTTTGTAATTAGCCCAAATCTCATGGTCGATTACCATTTTGGTATCAACCATCTTGAAATCAGAAATTTGCCGACAACAAATTTCTTTGTGCCAGATATCTTAAATCTTGTACTTCTTTTCCAAAGAATCCCACAATTCTTTGGACATTTTGAATGAGCTATAGACATTATAGAGGTGTCTTCCAGCCCATTCAAAACATATATAGTTGCGACACAGAAAGTCGATGTTGTGCAATGCATCCACAACAATCCGCCTTTAATTGTCCATTTCTTCTTCACCAATGGTCGGGGGTCCTCCTTCAGAAACCGGGACAAACCCAAAGTAGTCAAATAGAACAGCATCTTCTGTTGCCAGCGCTTGAAGTCAACATCGGAAAATTTCGCCGGTTTTTCTCCATGCGCGAGAGCAGCAGCCATCGGGGTGAAACTTATGTTAGTCATTTTTCAAGAAAATAGAATTTCGTCTTGCGATTGTTGTTTACGGTGTTTGGTTTTCCACATAAAACTGACAAATAATGGGACATAATATTTAAGTTGATGCGAGAATTGAATTCTATATCCGCAAGACGAAAATGCCCCGTACAAAAGTGACAGTTTTAGGCAATCGTCTCTAAGATACAACAACTTTCAAGTTTGGCTTAGCAGCACTTGCAAAATCCGTACTTACAGTGAACTTAACGTATTTCGAAACTTTCAATTTTGTATAAGGGAAAAGACAAAAATAATATACAGATATGCAGATGATTTTCGGATTTTTCTAATGTCCAAAATAGATTCATGGGGGTCTCATTTATATAGAGTTCGATGTCCGTTTAGAAAGTGCATCCATTGGTTCGGATCGATCGGGCGATTGGATCGTGTCTTCCGATCAACAGCACAACTGATGGTCCGGATCGCATCTCTTCCAAAGGTACACAACCTTTACTACACACCCACACACCGATGTGGTCTAGTGCGTGAATAGGTGCATCCAAATCCACTTCCACCGTGTGCCACGTGTCGCCATCCTGGATGACTTTTGCCAAGTCACCGAGCCACTGGACCGAACCATGGTTCGAATTGTTAAAACTTTAAGGCTCCTCAAAGCTCCTCGCGATGATGCATATGTGTGAAGTGCAAAATGCGTCTCTAAAGTACCCAATGCGACTATGTGCGACGTGCACGACCTCGACCCTGGCTCGGGCTCGAATGGTGCTTCGCACCGTCCTCGGTGCTATTTGAGCTAGCCAAAGGCAAGTCAAAATTGACTTGGTCCACTAGGGTGTACCATAAGGAGCTCCACTTCGTTACTCCGTATTAATGATGAAGCTCTATATAAACTAGTCAAGCATTTAATATATTTTCCATGTGTGATATGACATTCTATATTCCCACTCTTTTATATTCCTTATATAAAAAGTATTTAAATGGCTAATTTTATGCATTAATTTCTCATTCACCCGAAATTGGTTTTGACAAATTCAAAATGCTAATTTCATCTACCAGCGGTGTAGATTACGATTACATCATTTATTTTCCAAAATAAATAAATGACCTCACTTAAATAATTGGTCAAACATGGGTCAAAACCCATTTATTAAAAATCAATTTCCAACAAAGACTACCTTATTAACTTATAAAGTAGATCAACAATATAAAATGATGCACTTAATATATGTTAAATAAATAATTATAAATCATGTCAAAAAAAAAGAATTATTAAATGAAAAATCATCTTTTGAATCATACAATTAACAATGGAAATATAAAATCAATCTGATTAAATTTCTTTTTCTTATAATTAAATGAAATCAACGATCTAAAGTTTTGATATTTTCTCAAACATTTTGTAGAATGGATTTTTTTTAATAATTGGGAGAAGTTGAGGGAAAGGGATAAATCTTAAAAAAAGCCTGAAAACTCGGGTTCTAATTCTAATCAACATTGTTGCAAAAGGTGGGTCGTCATACTACTTGAGCTACAAGTTCATGGTTATAGGAAAATATTGATATAATTTGAAAGAATTATAGCACGGATATTTACCAAAAGTTTTGCAGAGTAAGGATGTGATTGCAGATGTGATCACATTCACAATCACATGCAGCGGAAATTTGAAAATAATAAAGAGACACACGAAGTAAAAATTGTCTACAAGCTAACAAGCTTGTAGACGTGCCAATATGGCAAAACTTTCCACTAGTAAAATCAATTTGATTCCGTATACAAAAATACTAAAATCCAACTAGTAGAAATTCAACGAAAAACTCCTATCTCGAGTATATCTAATCTATGTAATTCAACTCATCCAACAATAGATATGTATGGACTTCGTTAATCACAATACAAAAACAATGGATGAAAAGCTAACAAACACAAGTTGCAGGGCTGAATGTGATCTCAGATGTAGTCACATTCGAGATCGCATCCAGGGGGCTTTTGACTCCTTGTGCTTGAATGACTCTAACTCTCTCAAGACTCTTGTAACTCTAGTGTATTTCTTGTGTATTGATTATGGACGTCCTCTTCTCTTTATATAGGCGTCCAAACCCTTCAAGAGTCCTAATAAACATGGAAAGAAGATATATACAAATATATGACAAGTATATCACTTATGTTAGGAAACAAGATAAATATCAAAGAGTCTTAATATATCTATACCATATCAATATGAAATCTTTCCTAATCTATTTACAACTCAATCTTACCATAAGTCTAGAAAGGCAAAACAAATCAAAATCCAATCTTTTATTTTAGGAAATTACTTGGGCGAAAATTAACGCCCTAACAATCTCCCCCTTTTTTGCCTTTCTCTCGACAAAACACTTATCAAGCACAAAACAAACAAACTCCCCTCAAAAAAACAACTCCCCCCTAAATATCATGCCGAGTAAAAATATCAAATGCGATCATCGATCACATTTCGATCACATTCATAATCGACAAAAAAATCCAACAAACTCAATCAAATATCAAATATCCGAAAAACTCCCCTAAATCGAAAGCATCACAATCAACCTTTTTCTCCCCTTTTTGTCCGGAAAACATAGGTAACAATCATGTATGCTCCCCTCACGTGGACACGTAAAAGTTAATTTCATATGCAAAAATTTGAGGAGAATAAAGGATCATAAGACCGAGAATTTTGGAAGATAAACATCGAATCAAGATTTTCCATAAAATAGAATCCTACAAATCAAATGACACTCTAAACCAAAGATATAGATAATTAGGAGCAAAATCTATTCAAATCTTCCAAGTCCTTCAAACCGTGTATAACCCACCAATTATTATCCATCAAGATTTTCAAGATTTTGGGAAAGAGAAAAATATTATCCTCAAATTATATATGGGAACCAAATCTCAAAGAAAGAATCCAAGATCACCAGGACATGCAAACCTAATATGCCTAATGCAAAGAAAAATAAAAAATGCACACACAAGGTGAAAAGTGTTGCAAAGAATGGATGTAGGTTCAAATGTCGTCCCATTTTCAGTCACACTGTATCATTGATTCAATGAATCGCAATCCAAAATCCCACTTATCAAAATTTTCGAGTTTTCTTCACTTTTTCCGAGTCTCATGAGGGAGTTAACCAAACAGGAGCTTTCACTCAAGTGCCAAAGGTAGCTCTTTTTCACATGATCATGCCTTTGTTAAACAAGAGGATGCTTGATGAAATAGGTCACAAGGAATAGCCGCACACAATGGGTTGGTAGCTTTTTCTGGAAGGCCTCCAAGCATGATCAAGACTTTATTTTCAACTCGACTCGGGAAAAATATCATCAATTTTTTGAATTGGAGAGATCGACTCACACCGCTTTTCCAAGGGAGACAATATATGTGACTAGTTCGAACCATCAATCCACTTTTTGCGAAATGCATGAAAGCTTATAATGCGAGGATGCCTAAAAAATGAAAAAAATAGAGGAGAAGAGAAGGGATGCGATTTTGGATGTCACAAATGGATGTGATGTGCAATCTTTGTGACATCTCGTGTAACATCTCAAACAACACATAAACCGAGAGACTTCCTTAGATTGGAGAATCTCTCAAAATCCAAAGCCTTGGTGAAGATGTCGCAAGGCGATTTTCGAGCAATATACTCAATTCGAATAATATTTTTCTCAACTAAATCTCGAATAAAGTGATGTCTAATATCTATGTGTTTAGTACGAGAGTGTTGGACATGATTTTTGAAATATCAATCGCACTCATATTATCACAATAGACAATCGGGTTTCACTTTGCAAACCATAGTCTTCAATCATTTGTTCATCCATAAAAGTTGTGTGCAACAACTCCCAACTGCTACATATTCCGATTCAAAGAATCGAAAGAGATACACAATTTTGCTTTTTGCTATACCATGAGACCAAATTATTTCCTAAATAAAAGCATCCACCAGTTGTACTTTTACGATCAACAACATCTCCAAATTTCAATCAATCACTAAATCCCACAAGATTAGTGTTAGTATCTTTGGTGTACCAAATTCCCAAATCAGTTGTGCCCCTACGATCGAATAATACGTTTTAAGGCTTTTAAATGAGTAACTTTGGGATCGATTGATATCGAGCACAAAGACAAACACCGAACATAATATCGTGACGACTAGCGCTTAAGTACAACAAACTTCCTATCATGCTTCTATACAAGGTGTGGTCAACACTTTCACCACATCTTCTTTGCTCAACTTTTGACTCGACCCCCATGGGAGTCTTCAAGTGAGAGGCATTTTCAAGATCAAACTTCTTCACAAGATTCTTAGCATACTTGCTTTGTGAGATAAAAATTCCTTCCTTTAATTGTTTTATTTGCAAGCCTAGGAAGTAACTTAACTCACCTACCATACTCATTTCAAAAGTAGAGGACATGCAAGCAATGAATTCCTTTAACAATTTATCGAGGAGGAACCAAAAACAATGTCGTCGACATAGATTTGAGCAATCATGATGTCGTGGTTTTTCTTTGAATGAACAAGGTTTTATCAACTTCACCACGTTTAAAGCCAATTTGAAGAAGATACTCGGTTAGCCTACCATACCAAGCTCTAGGGGCTTGTTTGAGACCATAGAGAGCCTTTTTAAGCTTATACACGTGGTTAGGCTTAAAAGGGTCCTCAAAGCCTTTAGTTGTTCAACAAAAGCTTCTTCATCTAGAAATCCGTTTAAGAAAGCACTTTTGACATCCATTTGGTGAAGAGTTAATCCTAAGTAACATGCAATTGCAAGCAACAAGCGTATGGACTCAATACGGGCTACGGGAGCGAAGGTTTCATCGAAATCCACCCCTCAACCTGCATGTACCCTTGAGCAACTAATCGAGCTTTGTTGCGAACAATTTTGCCGTATTCATCCTGCTTTTATTTTTAAAAATCCATTTTGTTCCAATGACATTAACATCCTCCTCGCCTAGGGACTAAAAACCACACATCATTTTTGACAAATTGATCTAGTTCCTCTTGCATAGCATGTATCCAAAATTCATCTTTAAGAGCTTCAACAACATTCTTAGGTTCAAAATTGGACACAAAACAAAGATGTTCTCACATTCGTACAATCGGTTGAGAAGCAAACCATTCTTACCATATCACGATAGTTCACTCTACCTTTCCCTCTTGTCTTAATACCATCAGTAGTGTTACCAATGATCTGAGACGAAGGGTGATTTCTCTGAATCCTTGTAGGTATGTCACTGCCACGATCCACAATTGGATTATTAGTTTCTTCAACAGGTTCAAAGTCAGAGTCAGAGTCTGACTCAGCTGCAGCAGACACGGATGTGGGCTCGGATGCCATCACATTTGGTTCTGCATTTGAGTCAGCTGTGGATGGAGCTTCAGTCACATTCTCCATAACATTTGTGCCAACATCCTTTGCTGGAGCAATCTCAACAAATTCGAGTAGATCTACATGATCTTCTTCACTTTTTCCTGCAATATCTGAGAGATCATCGAAGACAATATTTACAGATTCCATGATCGTCTTAGTACGAAGATTATAAACTCGATAGGCATGACTATTCGAAGTGTAGCCTAGAAAAAGACACTTGTCACTTTTGGAATCGAATTTACCAAGATTATCACGATCATTAAGGACAAAGCACACACACCCAAAAACATGAAAATATTTGAGGTTAGGTTTCTTTCCCATAAGTATTTCATACGGGGTCATAGAACATCCAGGCCTCAAATACACACGATTAGCTATATGGCAAGCAGTATTAAGAGCTTCAGCCCAAAACCTTTTAGAAAGTTTTTTAGAACTAAGCATGACACGGGCTATCTCTTGCAATGTACGATTTTTCCTTTCTGCCACCCCATTTTGTTGTGGAGTTTTAGGTGCGGAAAATTCATGAGAAATCCCCTTTCTATCACAGAAGGTCGAGAAAGAAGAATTTTCGAATTCTTTACCATGGTCTGATCTAATTCTGGCAACTCACAAATTATACAAGTTCTGATACCTTTTTATGCCAACTTCTAAAGAAATCAAAAGTTTCAGATTTCTCACGTAGAAAATAAGTCCACGTGTAACGTGAAAAATCATCGACAATCACATAAGAGTACTTCCTACCACCCACACTTTCAATCTCAATAGGACCCATGAGATCCATATGAACTAACTCCAGACATCTAGTGGTATGGAAATGTGATGTCATTTGATGCGACACTCTCTTTTGTTTACCCCTTTGACAACTTTCACAAACACTGACACTTTTCACAGACAACTTAGGCAAACCAATGACACTTCATATTTCACAAGTTCCATTAGCTTTTTATGGCTAACATGCCCTAATTTTTGGTGCCATAGATCGTGTCATTTGTGTGTGCCCTGTGATGAGAGTTGATCATTACAAAATTGATAATGTTGTCGAAGATCTCAAGCCGATGGGATACAAGTATCATTCTCATCGAACACTTCACATGAGTTTTTGTTAAACTTGACATAGAGATCATCATCACATAGTTGACTTATCTTTGATGAGATTAGCATTAAGACCAACTACATGAAGCATATTACGAAGCTTGGGTAGTCCTTCAACGTTCAACGTTCCTTTCCCAATTATCTTTCCTTTGGCTCCACCTCCATAGGTAACATTGCCTCCATTGTACACTTCATATTCAAATCAAATACTCCAAGGTACTGTCATGTGTCGTGAGCATCCACTATCAAAGTACCAAGATCCCGCAACGTTAGATCTCAAGGAAGTATAGATAACATGACATTTAACCTCGTTTTTTACCCGCATGATTTTGAAAAATGATTACGAGGATGTCGTGAACATCTCGATGACATCGCGCCCGGACCTTAAATCGATTTGAAACTTATAACATAATGGTTTTATGTGTCCAGAGCATGACAATAATGACAGATAAAGTGATGTTTCCGTGGTTTAGATTTACTGGAAAAAATCATTTTATTATTGGAGGAATGAGGGATTCTCCTTGTTCTTTAGCTTTCACAAAAACCGGAGTTTTATAACCAAGGCCGTTTATCATCACCGCCCATAGAAAGAATATCATCCATTTTGCTTTCCCAGAATTAAACCTTTTATGCTTTCAAGAGACTCTTCAAGTTTAGACTTTACTTTTTCGAACTCAAGTTCTTTCTTTGTAAGAGAAGCCTCTAACCTGGTAACCACTTCCTTTTGATCATCATTCTCCTTTGTAAGTCGGTCATTCTCCTTTTTGAGCATCTCATTCACTTTTATCCTTTTCAACCAATCCTTGTAAAGGTTCGCGTATGTGTCCTCCAGACTTTCATCATCAGATTCATCATCCTGTTCATTATTATCGTGCATGTATAGAATTGAAACAAAAATGATTAGAGATAGATGAGAGATCCTGTTCATCAGATGTGACTTCAGATGTGATCAGAGAAGGTGTGATCACATCTCGGGCCACACCCTTGGCAACACTTGAAGGATTAATTTGGAGCGACTTTCGATTTTTCACCAAGGTACTCGGAACCTTGTTTTCTTCCCGATCATTCTTCTCACCGCCGATTCGTTATCACTCAAGGTCACAGTCAGGCTCATCCCCTTTTTCATAAGAGTGTTAGCACATTGGGCAGCATAATGACCATACCCAAGACAAGCCCTACACCTAATGGAGTCAAGAGTTTTTGTGTCAGACTTGTTTGATTTATCACCAGAAAAACGCTCTTGACTTTTATCAAAGGTGTGCTTTTGAGGAAACTTGCTTGACTCAGACTTAAAAGGCTTGGTGAAATTTTGAGACTTTTTCTGACTTTTGAGCTTAAGAATTTTATCAAACTTTTTCGAGTACATGGCCATAGAATTATCTCCTAGACAGATTTTTCAATCTCATTGGTAAGGTCGATAAAATCATTGGTAACTTGGGACTTGAGCTGAAAGGGAGACTCAATTTGAAAAGCAACTTTGTGACCCAAACTCTCCATCTGTTGAGCCATGTTCATCTCATAGGTTTGAAGAATGCCAAAGTCTTTCTAGACTTAAAGTGGCCACATCATGGGCTTCTTCTATGGATGAAACTTTGATATTATACCTAATAGGAAGAGATCTCAACATTTTGCTCACAAGATTCTCGTTGGATATGGGTTCACCTAAGGCTTGAGTTTCATTGGCTATATCGCACAGTTTGGCATTGTAAGTAGTGATATTCTCATCCTCACGCATCCTCAGGTTTTCAAACCTATTTGTGAGCAACCTAAGTTTGGTTTTTCGCACACTTGCTGAACCCTCACAATGACTTTGCATAGTATCCCAAGCATCTTTTGCCCAAAGAAAATTAGCAATGACTTTAAACATATTTTGATCCACAATGCCAAAGATTGCCATCAAGCCTTAGAATTGTAATTGGACAAAATTAATTCATCATTAGTCCAATCAATTTCTCCTTTGTCCTTGTAGTCACCATCAATATCGATGAGTTTTGGAGGTGACCACCTAGTAAGGATTGTACGCCGGCCCTTTCATCAATTGATTTGATGTAGGCCCGAACTTTGACTTTCCAAATAGAATAATTGGAGCCATCAAGAATGGGGGACGAAAAGTGGGGTTATTTTGAGTATCCATGCTAACAAACACTCAGGATCAACACTTAGTGTCGTCAAGTGTAGCTCGATACCAATTGAAAGAATTATAGCACGGATATTTACCAAAAGTTTTGCAGAGTAAGGATGTGATTGCGATGTGATCACATTCACAATCACATCTTGGAAATTTGAAAATAATAAAGAGACACACGAAGTAAAAATTGTCTACAAGCTAACAAGCTTGTAGACGTGCAATATGGCAAAACTTTCCACTAGTAAAATCAATTTGATTCCGTATACAAAAATACTAAAATCCAACTAGTAGAAATTCAACGAAAAACTCCTATCTCGAGTATATCTAATCTATGTAATTCAACTCATCCAACAATAGATATGTATGGACTTCGTTAATCACAATACAAAAACAATGGATGAAAAGCTAACAAACACAAGTCTGGGTGAATGTGATCTCGGATGTAGTCACATTCGAGATCGCATCCGAGGCGATTCGACTCCTTGTGCTTGAATGACTCTAACTCTCTCAAGACTCTTGTAACTCCGTGTATTTCTTGTGTATTGATTATGGACGTCCTCTTCTCTTTATATAAAGGCGTCCAAACCCTTCAAGAGTCCTAATAAACATGGAAAGAAGATATATACAAATATATGACAAGTATATCACTTATGTTAGGAAACAAGATAAATATCAAAGAGTCTTAATATATCTATACCATATCAATATGAAATCTTTCCTAATCTATTTACAACTCAATCTTACCATAAGTCTAGAAAGGCAAAACAAATCAAAATCCAATCTTTTATTTTAGGAAATTACTTGGGCGAAAATTAACGCCCTAACATAATTAATGTGTTTTCTTAGTTTGAGGGGTTAAAGTGTTACATGCATGTAGTTAAAAGGGGACAAATGCAATATGCATGTATTGCATTTGAATACTGACCTTTTCCAAAATTAAATAAGGCTCGAGTGGTATTGGTGACTTACCATCATATGAATACTCGATTTTTAAAGAGAAAGGTTATACGTGGCAAATTGATTTGCATGGAGGATCGATGTTTTTTGTTGATTTTCGGATTAATTATTGTTTCAAAGGTCATCATTAGGGGTGGTATCATAGAGAGATTAAAAATCTCCTAATCATACAAAGTTCGAATATTTCAAAAATATTGATATATTTGAAATCGTACCATAGCTAAAAGATATATGTACCGTACCATCCCAAATTTCGGGATGGTTCGGTTCTGACATTCAGTTCTAATGGACAGGCTTGGTCTGGAACAAAAAATCGGAAACTCTGAGATTATCCATATGCTTTAAAAAGAGACAAAAAAGATAATCAAATTGAAATTATTAGTTAAATTCTACTTTAACCGTAGGGATGGCAATGGGTCAAAGTAAGACCCAGACCCGAACCAGACCCGTCTCATTTGGGGCGGGCATGGGTCCAATAAACGGGTATGGGATGGGTATTGGGTATTGCTTTTTTGACACGGGCAGGTATGAGTCAGGTAACAGGTATGGTAGGACCGGCCCATACCCGACCTATATATTTTTTTTATTTATTTTATTTTCTTAGTTTATATATAGAGTGAATATATTGTTGTTCAAGAACTCTTGATTTAATATATATATATATATATATTGGTATTTATTTCATAATTCATATAATATATACAATTATATAAATATCATAAGTTATGAGTGCCCTATTTTGAGTAAAAATCTTACATTTTTGGCCAAATTTATAAAGTTGTCGGGTTTAATGGGTCTAACGGGTCTTAATCGCTAAACACGGGTATGAATTGGGGCGAGTATGGGTCTAAGATGAGGCGGGTTGGGGCAGGTATGGGTATTCCATTTTTTTAGCGAGTCAGGTCTCGGGTCCAGGCATATTCGACTCGTTGACATCCCTATTTAACCGTTTAGTCCATCATACAAAAATATCAATCAAAAAATATGAATAATCAAAACATCTCTAGTAATACTGCTCAAGTTTTGATATCTAATGGTATTGAGTTTCCACCAACCTCACACATTAAGATTATTGTGTGT
Source organism: Rehmannia glutinosa (assembly GCA_016081115.2). Lineage (NCBI taxonomy): Eukaryota > Viridiplantae > Streptophyta > Magnoliopsida > Lamiales > Orobanchaceae > Rehmannia > Rehmannia glutinosa. The sequence goes on along the minus strand of CM071928.1, from coordinate 54,317,093 downwards.
ATTTTTCCGAAAACTCCTCAAGATTCCTCTCGTATTCCTATTTGGCAGCCAATTTTTACATATTATTCTCTTCTAGGAAAAATTCTTGATATACGAAGTGAGGATTTATATAAGTTTATATTCTCAATGTCTCAATTTTTTGATTAGAATATTACTTTAGTTTATGTGCAATTTACTAATCATTTAACTAATTTTAATATCAATTAATTTTCTTACAAGATGATGAGTCTAGTTATGATCATTAATAAGTCAAATATCATCAAATTAAAATATCTTCTACCAATCAAATATGATTTTTAGTTTAACTTATTGGGTACATCTAAATAATCTAATATGATAGCAACCATTGTTTGATACATAATTAATATAGTGTAACTCTTAGTAAATTAAATTCATATTCAATTATTTATTTGATATATTGATAAAGTATGCAAATTTTTAATTTGATAATTTTTAATATTATAATTTGTATAGTATTTAATTTCAAAGAATATATAATTAATTTACTATCAAAACATAAATAAGATAATAATACTAAATATGTACACATAAAAAATTCTTTAAAGTCGTTTCTAGTTTCGGATCTTCGGTTCGGTATTGTTCTTAGTACAAATATTTGAAAAATATCTAGAACCGTACAACAAAAGACCATGAACCTTTTTCTTCTATAATACAACAATATTTATTTAAATCTCTAACATACGTTAAGGGTTAGTTACAAAAAAAACCTTGAGCTTCAGGTTAATTACTAAAAAATCCAGAGGTCTTAAAAATTTGCAAAAACTCCGTTGAAGTCTGATTTATTTTACATTTTTTCCCTTCATAAGAAAAAAATATTTCAAAAAACCCCGGACATTTATAAATATATTACAAATATATCATTAATTTAAGACAGAATCAAACCTGAGGGCTTTTTTTATTTTTGAAGTATTTCTAAATGTTTTTGTAATTAGCCCAAATCTCATGGGCACTTTGTAATTATTCCTACATATAATTATATGCTTATTTTTCAGTAAAAATTGGTGGCCCCATGTTTCTATTCATATATATGTATATCTACAAAAATCCACAAAACCTACCTAAATATATAATTAATCTCGACATTATTAATGACCTCATATATAACATCAGCAAGACAGCAACACAATTTATTTGGTTTAGGCTAAGACCAGATCCCTTTCCTCATTAATCGCGACCACTCTTCACTTTACAACCTGCCCTGTATGATTTTTTTAGCTCATCTCATTAAGAAACTTTTTAAAAAGTATGTGTTAAAATTTAATTATAGGATTTTTTTAGTTTTTCATCCCAATCAATACCACATTTTTGTGTGATGGCTCCGCTATTGTTAGAAAAAGTTCTTTGAACATACTATAAGATCAATAAGATTAAGGATAAGTCTCATGTTAGACCATCTAATGGACCTAATCCGTTAGACAGATCCAAATACCCGATCTGTGGCCAATCAGCTCATTAACCAACACAATTACTAATACCAAAGCAGCAACATCCGATGGCCATTGCTAATACATTTTAGAAGGGCTACTAACATGGGCGTAGCCAGGATTTTCGGCAAGTGCGGTCAGAATTTTTTTTCATTTTGGCAAGACGAATATCAGACCGATATTTGACAAAAAAAAAAAAATAGAAAAAGGAGGCAAATATGAAGGTTGTACCTTACAACAATTCTTTGCGGGTTTTCATAATCTCCATTATGGTTTCTCTAGAATGAACTTTTTGGATAAGTGACTTATCCAAAAATATATTCTAAATTAACCACCAAACAACTGTTATTAATTTATTATTATGGAATAGACTTATATACAAAAAGTCATAAAAAAAATACTTGCAAAAAAACGGTTCATTATCAAGTTTGAAACATATATATTTGTACATAATAAACAATACAATCATTTATCCACTAGTATACCTTAACTGAACCAGATAATTCTTAATATTTTGAGTCAATATAGTAAGATTTATTGGTTTTTTTAAATTTAACTCAATTTTTTTTATACGAACTAGACATTCGGTTGAATTTTCAGTGCGGTCCAACTCAGATTTAACAAGGTCATCCTGAGATCGAGTGCGGTCCGCCGACCGCACTCGTCTCATGGTAGCTTCGCCCATGGCTACTAATACATTTTAGTAGAACTACTAATACTTTTCAGGAAAAATACTAAAATACCTTAAATAAAAAAACATAATACTTTTCAATAAGATTATTAATATATTTTAGAGGGAATACTAATACATTTGCAGGAAAAGTCAATAATTTTCATGAGAATTACTTAAAAAAATTGCTCAGGGGTTGCCAATACTTTTCCAGAGGATTACTAATAATACTTTTCCAAGGTATTGCTAATACTTTTCCCGGGAAAAACTAATACTTTTGAGGGTTATCTAATAGTATGTCACTGTCTAATACTTTCAAGGGGACAATTAATACATTCTAGGTGGATTACTAATACTTTCGAAGGAAAAATCAATACTTTTCATGAGAGCTACTAAAAATATTGTTCAAGAGGATTACTAATACTTTTCAGTTACACTACTAATACTTTTCAGATGTACGACTAATATGTGTAGGGGAAAAACTAATATTTTTAACATCGCTTAATAATACGAAAACACCACCGGTCCATACATCTTAGGACACCATCCCAGATTATTACAAAAATATTAAAATCTGGGTCGGGTTGAGCCGTCTAACGGGTTAGACAAGACCCGTTAGACGGTCTAAGCCAAATTTTTGTCTAAGATCAACACTGGAAGCCTAGAATATATACTAAAGAAAAATGGGTTTTCCTGCCAAATTAATTTGCATGGAAACTGTTTTTTTTTTTTGGGGGAAATTAATTGTTTCAATAACTTTAATTAATCAATAATATAAAATAATTTTTTTTATCCCTAACATATATTTTATAAACTGCTTTTCTTTTCACACAACTCCAAGCGATATTTCAAAAGAATACAACATTTAAACGGAAAATATTCTTCTATACCAAAATTGTATTTCATCTCCTATTTTATCGCACAGATAATTAATTACTGTGAAATATGAGATAAAACACCATTTTGCAATGGAAAATATATCTCCGGTGTATAACAATTAACATATTAATCTTCAAACATGCATAAATTAAATATAAATTGTGAATATTTAATAGGGTAAGTATTATACATATGAGAATCATCCAAAATAAGAGATGACTGATGTTTTCAAAACTTAAGAGATAATTAATCATCCAAAAAAACCCACCTACCTTGATCTCTACACATGCAATTAATGACCTCATATATGACATCAACATATGCAACACAATTTATTTGGACTTCCGTAAGACCAGACCCACCTCCTCATTAATAATCTCCATCACTCTTTCACTTCACACCCACACCAAAACAAAGACACAGAGCAAGAAAACAAACAAGCAAATAATTAATCCATCCACCATGGACAGAGCTCAAGAAGAAATGCAATTTCTAGGGTTGTTTGGCATCTACAAAGAATCCTTCAAACTCATCTTCAAATTAAGAAAAATCTTGAGCCAAATAACCCTAACCCTTATCCTCCCACTCTCTTTCATCTTCTTAGCACAGGAAGACGTTTCAGAAATTCTCAACGACAAAATCAGCTTCAACGAATTCGTCCTATCCGACACCAAAAAAGGGACCCCACAGTACCACAAGCTCTCCGACGTCGTATCGTCCGAGTGGGCAGCTTACATACTTGTCAAGATATTCTATTTCGCATTTGTCCTCGCTTTCTCTCTCCTGTCGACGTCTGCGGTCGTCTACACGATCGCATGCGTCTACACTTCCCGCGAAATCACGTTCAGGAAAATCATGAGCGTCGTCCCAAGGGTTTGGAAGAGGCTAATAATCACTTTCCTTTGTGCTTTTTTCGCGTTTTGCGCTTATATTGTTGTTTTCGGATTCACTTTATGTATGTGGGGTAAGAGTGGCAGAGCAGCCAGAGCTGATTCTAAATTTGGGGTCGCAGTTTTCGTGATTGTAGTAATATTGTACGCGTTAGGGTTTGTTTACATGGCCGTAATTTGGCAGCTGGCGAGCGTCGTGTCGGTTTTGGAGGATCTACATGGGTTTAAAGCGATGATCAAGAGCAGAAAGTTGATCCAAGGGAAATTGTTTGCGGGAATTGCTATATTTGTCAAGTTGATTGTTTTTTTGGTGATTACAAATTTTGGGTTTAAAGTTTTTGTTATGTATAGGGTTTGGGGGAGAATGGAGGGTTTGCAAGTTGTTGGATTTGGGGTGATTTTTTTGTTGCTGTTGTTGAATGGGATCTTGTTTGGGTTGGTGGTGCAAACTGTGATTTACTTTGTTTGCAAGTCTTATCACCATCAAATAATTGACAAGTCTGCCCTTTCTGATCATTTGGAGGTTATTTGTTTGGGAGATTATGTTCCTTTGAAGGCTAATAAGGATGTTCAGCTGGAGGAGTATCATGTCTGAATTTGTCTATAGCCCTTACGAAAATTAATTATTATTATTATTATTATTATTATTATTATTATTATTATTATTATTATCGTCGTCGTCGTTGATTTCTGTTTACTTTTTTTTTTTTTGGGTGGGGTAGGAGGAATAGGAAGTATGTGTGCCTGTGACATCAGAAGTATGTTGTGTAGTGATGTGAAATGTATAAGGATTAATTAGCTTTATTTAACATTGTATTATTATATATGATAATGAGGTTTTCTAATGGGGTAGTTGTGGTATCAATTTAATTTTCTCAATGGAGTTATATATGATAATCAAGCATTTTACTTTGTCTGTTATGTACCATCGTATAATTTAATGATAATTGAGGTTTTTTAATGGAGTGGTTGGATATCAATTTAATTTTCTGAAAGGAGTTATATACGACAATCAGCCATTTTTAACTTGTTTATTCTAAGTACCACTTAGAGGCATTTATCTATATTTGGTTAGTGGTATTTCTTAATGGCAAATGATGGTAGTCTTTGTCAACAGTCCGAATTCGTTGTTCATAGTAATTTCAGAAATGGTACTTGATCAGACGGCTGTATCATGAATTGGATTCGGTTCATTTAACCACAAAAAGATGATTGAAATGAATGGGCAAGAATCGGATAACATCGATCCACACTTGACCCCTTTTTTTTATAAAAGGTTGAACTTTGGAATTTGGTATGTTTAACTATTTCGAATTTGAACTTTTAGATATGCTTTTAATTGATTAGTTATAGTTACCTTCTTCTTGACTTATACTTAATAGCGTAGGTCCCTCATTGACCGTCTAACGGATCTAACCCGTCAGACGGATCCTCAAACTGACCCGGATCCAACCAAACTAAAAAACTAAAAGACGGAAAAAAATCAAATATTAGGGCTTTCCCAATAAATCCACCAAACTTTGAGTTCTTCTCTCGAAACTCAACTCCAAAGCGATCGCTTCCCCATCGATTATGAAATTGAAGGCTTTACTCTTTTTGAGTTGTTGATATCTATGGATACAAGAAGATGAAGACAAGAAATAGGAAAAAGACCATGAGATTGACCCAACTCTTCTATTTTTTGTTTAATTTTTAGGTTGCTGCAAGTTACGGGAAAAAATGGTGAAGAAACAATTTTGTATATATCTTTAAAGTTGTATGTATATATTTCCATTCACTAGTCCTAATTGCAAGGTGTTTGTGGAGAAGAATGATGGATGTATACATATTACTTGCAGGTTAGTTTGTGTTAGAATTTTTAGTTGAAGCCATGCATAAGCAAACAGGGTGCCCTGTTTCATTTTTTTTAGGGATAATTACAAGAACCGGGAACAAATTTCATGTTCCACTTTTGGTGTTCGACTATCTAATCCACTACTAATACTTTTCAAGAGGACAACTAATACTTTTCAGATGTAAAATTAATACTTTATAGGGAAATTACTAAATACCTTTTAGCGGAAGAACTAATACTTTTCCGTTGATCTACTAATACGTTTTAGATGAACTACTAATACCTTTGATTGAAAAAGTTAATATTTTTCAGGAGGACTATCAAAATATTCTCCAGAAAATACTATACTTTTTCAAATAGACATTCTAATACTTTTCAGGGGAAAGCTAATACTTTTCGTGGAGATTACTAATACTTTTCGGGGATAAGTAATACTTTTTGGGAAATTACTAATATATTTTCGAGATTACTAATACTTTTCACATGAAAAACTAATACTTTTTTGAGGATTGCTAATATATTTGGGAGTATATTCATGAGAAATACTAAAATACACTTCAGGGAACTACTAATACATTTCACAAGAACTGCTAATACTTTTTAGAAGGACGACTAATACTTTTCAGAAGGATTGTTAATACATTTCGGGAGAAAAATTTAATTATATTCAGTGGAACTATTAATACATTTCAGAAGAACTGCTAATACTTTTTAGAAGGACGACTAATACTTTTCAGAATGACTATTACTACATTTCGTGAGAAAATTTTAATTTATTTCAAAGAACTACTAATACTTTTTCAAGGAACTACTAATACTTTTTTGAGGGATTGCTAATACATTTCAGGAGTATATTCAGGAGAAATACTAAAAAACTCTTCAGAAAACTACTAATACATTTCAGAAGAACTGCTAATACTTTTTAGAAGGACGACTAATACATTTCAGAAGGACTGCTAATACTGGTGCTCCCTGAAAACTACTACAACACCATTGCTAATATTACGGAACTGCCACCGGATCCGCCGCGGATCAGATCCATCTAACAGGTCAGACCCGTTAGACGGTCTGACATGAGTTTTTGTGTACTTAATATAATACAGATATAACAATTAGTTTATGATGTATATTTTGCAAATAAATTTAAGACCAATAAATAATTCAAGCCCAAAACTAAAACTACAGCCATAAAAACAGCCCATTGGTCCAACATTTTGTTATGAAGGCGCAATAACCCAAAAAAGACATAATAGCCAAGTGGCCCAAAAACAAATTCAAGATCCACGAGGCCCAAGTCTTATCTATAAATATTCAATCTATTTGGTGCACAATTCTAATTCCAATACTCTAACCGATTTTAGCATCAACGAGACTTTCTTGGACAACTCGGGTGCTCTTGTAACATTGCAAACCCACTCTTGGAACTATATATTCTAGCAAACTTCCTCCGCAACACATGCGAAATTTAGCAGTCAACTTTGTTCCCAATTCTATAAGGAAAATTTCCTTAAAAAAAATAATAATTCTATTGGAAAATTAACAAATATATGCAACAATTGACCATAAGTAATAATGAGCTCGATCCTAATAAATTGAAAAGTCAACTAGTAATTGGTAACAACATTCAAAAGCTTTGTCTTGTTGAACACTCGTACGTGTCTGCATGCTAACATTTTTTCCAAACACGGTCGTTCTATTAAACGCAATGTACAACATTTTCCCTAGGATTAGATGATTATCTTCTTTTAAAAAAATTCACAGAGTATCACAAATTTCTCCTAATCGTTATTCAGGTTTGTAGTGTTTTTCATTTCATGTTAATCGACACATAGATTTTTGCAAAAACCATATATGTCCGTCACAAAATCCATCATCGCCTTTGGATATCCGCATGGCCTCCATATATATTAATAAGGCCTCCCCTCCCATAGGTGTCAAACTCAAATATCCTCAAATTCTTGTGCAAATTTTCCGATGTTCAAACATGTAATTAGGAGCAAACATGGCGTCAAATGTCTCCATAGTATCTGGAGAGTGAAAAAGGATGATGAAGAAAGAAGGTAACGTTACTTAAAATATGTGATACGATATTTTCTCTCGGTTTTCTTTTTTAATTAATGGCGCTTCAATTCATCATATAAATAGAAGACCAAAACTTTATATAAAAATGACTTTTTTGAAGTCGCATATATTGAAATAGAGTAATTACAAACAAAAAAAAATTACGTACGTTGATTTGCCGAGAGACGGAGCTAGGGAGGTTGTCACGCCCCTTAACTCCATATTTTCTTTTTTCAAATTAATATAATAATTATATTATATCATTCGCCCCTTAAAAAAATAATCTCGCCCCCCTATTTAAGACATTTAATATTTTAACAGTGAGAATAATGTTCAAAATTTAAAGGCCTTGAATGGTTATGTTTCCATGGACTATTTCTAGTTTCTAGTATTGGAAAATTAATTTTCGAGAATTTATTGGTTTTCGCGTGAAAACGGAATTATGTTTGGATGAGTTAATGAGAATGAGTTTTATGTAGGTTTGGAAATGAGATTATGTTTGGTTAAGTAGTTTTGAAATATTATTTTATGTATATAATAATTTGAAAAGTTGATAGTGGTTGAATACTTTAATTGAATATATAATATTATATTTGTAAGATTGTAGGCTAGTGAGTCCCATTAGATATATATAGTAGTATTTTAAGTAGATAAAGTTGGTAATGGAGGGTCCCACATATATAATTGGATTAAAAAATAAGAATAGTGATTGATAAGTGATGTAGGATAATGTATATGGTTGAGAATTGAAATTGTAGGTTTGAAATGATGTTTTATGTGGAAAGTGGGAAGTGAAAAAATGATGATTTCTATTGAAAATTTTAGAAACAAGCATGATTCCATTTCTATAAATAGTTGAAAATTGGAAATGGGGTCTTAAAAATATAAACAAACAATTAAAAATATAAACAAACAAGGCTTTTGCTTTCCCTTTCAGAGCTTCGGTGTACGATTGTTGTTGTTCAACTGCGCAAAGCTCCGCCGCCTTCTGAGCCTTCTTTCAACTTCTTGTGAGTTGAATTTTGGTTTCTTGCATCAAAATTTTAAATCTCTGGATTATTTAATTTAAGTTGTTCATATAGATATGCAAATTAATATTATTAATTTAAAAAAATATTTAATTCAGAAATTGGATAGTGGGAGTAGTTTTATCAATAGTTCTACCCTTCTTCAGCCACAGAGGGGTTTCGCTCCTCAAACTCAAAAGGGAATTCGATTTTTAATTTTAATTTTTCATCAATTCTGAAAAGAAAATTTAAAAAATTACTTCTATATACACAAAATTGATGTGCATGTAGATAAATTAATTTGAAACTACAGTTGCGAAAATAGAAGTAATAGTCGACACGGAAAGGTGGCAGAGGGGGTGGAGAAAGCGGCTGAGCACATCGCCGATGAACTTCCAGAAGGTGAAAGACTCAGAAAAGCCGTCGATTTTGTTGAACATGTGGCTGAAAGAACTTCCAAGGATGCTCATTTAGCCGGAGATTTTATCGATAAGGTACAAAAATAACTAATTAAATTGGTTTTTATATATTATCATTATGGGAAAATAGCGTTTTTAGTCTTGTAACTTGGATTACTTGGAGATTTAGTTCTCGAAGTAGTTGCACATAAATTTTTGTCCAATATCTTTTAAAATTTTGGACATTTTGTCTGATTTTGATCGGAATTGTGTAATTTAACCATAATTGATAACTAGAACCGATATATGCTAACGTGTATAATACTTGGGGATTTTAGGGAGTTGACACACAAAAAAAAATTGACACCACAAATCACCAAAATTGGACAAAACAAACTTGAGAATTTTAATAGTTTGGTGGCAATTTTTTCGCCAAATTAACAACAAAATCCCAATTTTTTTTTACATGTCTATACTTGACCAGTCATGTAGTAAGCAATTTCCGATAAAATTACACAATTTCGATAGATACATGACTAAGGGTTAGTCTTCTGTCAGACGGTTACAGATGTAATTCGTTAGACGGATCCAAATATCCGACCCGTCAGCCCAACAACAAGCCGCACAAAAACCAATATCACATCCGATGGCCGCTAATACATTTTAGGAGAGTTGCTAATACATTTTAGGAGGACTACTAATACTTTTTGGAGGAAAAACTAATATTTTTAGGGTGCTACCAAATATTTTTCGGATGACTCTTCATTGGGGGAAGAACTAATACTTTTATGGGAACTACGATACTTTTTATGAGGAAAACTATTACTTTTCAAGAGTAATACTAAAATACATTTAATCAAAAACATAATACTTTTAAATAAGACTACTAATACGTTTTAGTAGGAATACTAATGCTCTTGATGGAAAAAATAAATATTTTTCAAGTGGATTACTGAAAAACTGTTCAAACAGATTACTAATACATTTAATCGTTACTACTAATACTTTTTTGAGGGACTCCTAATACTTTTTGGGAGAAAAAGTTAATTATATTTAGGAGAACTACTAAAATACTCTTCAGGGAACTACTAATACTTTTTCGAGCAACTACTAATACTTTTCGGATGCACTGTCCCAGAATATTATAAACATGCCACTGGTGCTTGAAATTACTAAAAATTCGGGTCGGGTTGGATCCGTCTAACGGGTCTTTTCCGTTAGACGGTCTAATAGGAGTTTTTGTGCATGATTAAATATCCGAATTTTTTAAAGATGTTTGTTTAAAATTTAAATGTAACTATTTAGATGACTAAATCTCAAAATAGTCCAAGTTATAAGACCAATTAATTTATAAGACCAAATAAATTATTTTTCGTGACTTTAATCAACAATATTCCGTTAGATAGGGAATGTTGCTTCCCACAATATTCTCAAAGACTTCTGTCAACGTCATAAGCCTTCCTTGGTCGCCATCTCGGAGCCTAAGGTGGATTTGGATGCTATCCCTGATTCTTTTGGGCGCTTGGTTTACATTTTGTGGTGCAGAATTTTCGTTCGAATGGGAGATCGATATTTGGATTTTTCGACGCTCGGATGTGTCTATCTTGCAGCATGTTCTCATTTTTGATCAGTGTATCGTTCTTAAGGCTCAATATACTGCTATCGGTTTTCATGCGGGCTTTGTTCACGCCCTTTGTACTTATGTGGATCGTCGTTACCTCTGGGATAATATCACTGGTTTGGGTATTACTGACTTGGTCTTGATGGGGGATTTCAACGCTATTCTGGGTAACCACGAGAAGAAAGGTCAGGGGATTGCTTCTGTCGCATCGTGTCAAGAATTTCGTAATTTTCTTGATAATGCGAATCTGACGGCTATTCCTACCATGGGTCACTTTTTTACGTGGAGTGCTACGAGGGGCAGACACAACCTCACTCAGGCAAGATTGGATCGTTCCATTGCTACCTCTAATTTTCTTGCTCTTTGGCAGAAAGTGGATCACTTTGTTCTCCCTCGTATTTGCTCAGATCACCATCCCCTTTTGCTATCTTGCTCGCCTCAGGCTATGAGGGGTCCGGGGATGTTCCGTTTTCAGCGTATGTGGACTAAACATTCACCTTTCAAAGAACCTGTTGCCTCTTCTTGGGTGGCTCCAATGGTGGGTTCTAATCCGTTGATTAAATTGATGCTCAAACTCAAAAGGTCTGCATGCCAGGAATAGGTTTTTCGCATGTGGAATAGGAGATTTTTCGGCAAATTCAATCGGATATTGAGACTATCAAGGCTATACCGATGCTCTCGGGAGCGAATTTGATGCTCAAAGTGCTCTCTTAATCATACCTTATTACTTCAAATTTAATTTCTTAGGCGAAAATCTAGAAATGTACCTGGCCGTTGATGGCGATCGCAACACATCTTTCTTCCACCGCTTTGCAAAACCAAAGCCATTGATCCTGGTATTCATGGTTTGATGATTGACGGTCATTTTTCTATGGACCCTATCGCCATCCGCGATCATATTATTCATTTCTTTGAGGATTTATTTGCAGCCCGTTGGCTCTCCGTTGATTTCACCGCTCTTGATCGTTCATCACTTGGCGCTTTCGAGACATTGATAATGCAATCCTTAATTCATTGTTGTCTGCAACTGAGATCAAAGAGGCGGTTTTTGATCTTGGCGTTGATAGCTCCCCTGGTCCTGATGGTTTCAATGGGGTGTTCTATCATCATTGCTAGGATATTATATCCTCCGAGGTCATTGAGGCGATTCGCCACTTCTTTGTGTGTCGCTCTTTGCACCGGACTCAACTCGACTTTATGGTTCTTATCCCTAAATGCAAAGATGATATGAGCATCGACAACTTCAGACCAATACTGATGAGTAACTTCATCTTTAAGACCATCACGAAGATCCTAGCCACTCGTTTTGGGAAGATTATTAGTACCGTCCTCTCCCCCACTCAGTTTGGGTTTATTTCGGGCCGTCATATTCACGATTGCATTGCTTTGGTCTCTGAGGGTTTCAATATTCTACAAAGCGGTAATGATAAGAACATGATTTTAAAGATTGACTATTCGCAAGGCCTTTGATACTCTGAACTGGGATTTCTTGCTTTACGTCTTGGTCAGGTTTGGGTTTTCAGATAAGTTCATCGGTTGGATCTCGGGGATTCTCCATTCAGCTCATATCTCTGTCTTGCGTAATGGCTGGCCAGTGGGTTACTTTGCGTATTCTCGGGGTGTCAAGCAGGGGGACCCCTTATCTCCGCTTCTTTTTTGTGTGGCTGATGAAGTGTTGGGCAGAATTTTCGCTAACTTGGTCGCATCTCATCGCCTTATGCCTTTTGTTGCTCCACGGAATATACATTTTCCTTCTACGATGTTGTATGCTGATGACATCCTTTGTGCGGCTAATACAAGCAATGGGCGTCATGTTTGTAGGGTTCTTCGTTTCTATGCCACTATTTTAGGGTAGGTGTTTAGTCCTAACAAATCGAAGGTGTTTTTCGGGCTTCCATTTCCGGCACGTCGAAATCGGGTTCAAGCTATTATTGGTATTCGTGGAGGGCAATTTTCCTACATCATATCTTGGTGTTCCATAGTTTAAAGGGGCTCCTAAGAAGCGGGTTTTACAAGTCAGCGACAAAGTCCTGATCAAGTTCAAACGATGGAAGGGTTCTTCTCTTTCGCTTCTTTGGCGGTGTGTTTGGTGAATTATGTGATAACAAGCTCTCTCGTTCACACTATGATGGTGTATAAATGGCGATTACCATGCTCAAGCGATTGGAGACACAACCATGCGTAACTTCATCCGGACCGGTGACATCAATCGAATGGCAATTATGTGGTCAACTAGACACGTTGTTGTACCCTAGAAAAGAAGGGGGCCTGGGGTTCGCTTCTATTATCACGGCTAATCAAGGTTACCTCATGAAGTTGGGTTGGAAGATTCTCACCTCAGAATCTATTGTGCACACCACCCTTCGCAAGCGTTATTTCTTAGCTAATGGTCCGATTAGATACACGTTCCTTCCTTCCTCGATATGGGCTGGTCTCCGCCCTATGGTTCAGAGTTGTTTATCGGAGTCTCGTTGGGTTCCGGGGGTGCACTCGTCGGTTACCTTTTGGAACGATAATTGGCTTGGTTACGTTATTGCGAACTGAATTGACATTTCTCCTATGTATCGTACTCACTTCCAGGATATGATCTTTGATTTCTTTTATGATAACACTTGGCATTTCACGACTTCTTTTGTGAGGGCTTACTTGGATATTATTCGAGATATTGTCCGTTGTTCCCTTCTCCCGAATTCAGTGGATAAACGTGTCTGAACGCATTCTATGGATGGGAGGGTCTCTTCTAAAGAGGCTTACTCATTTTTGCGACCTTCTCTTCCGGTGGTTAGATGGGGTTCTTGGATTTGGTCTCCGAACATCCCAGAGAGGCGCTCGGTGGTTGTTTGGAGAGCGATATTCGGACGTCTTGCGGTCCTGGATGTCAAGCGTTCTCAGGGCTTCATTGGGCCGACCTTTTGTAGCCTATGTTTCTCTCACGCGGATTCTATTGATCATCTTTTTGTGTCTTGTGTTTTTGCAGGGACTCTGTGGGGATGGATGGCTGATTCCTTCGCTGTTACTCGGTATCCTACTCATAGTTTCAACGAATTTCTAATCTATGTAATGGGTTTCCATTTCAATGACCAAGTGGCTTTTCTTTGGAAAGTGGCTATTATTTCCGGCATCTGGCTACTCTGGCATATTCGTAATGACATTATTTTCAATGACAACATATGGTCACTGGATGCGGCGTTGGTTCAACTTCGGGCGATGATTTTGGAATCCGCTAGTCTGGACAAGGGTTGTATGAATAACACGCAAGATGATCTCTTTTGTCTTCGCCGCTCAAGGTCTAGGGTCGCACATCGCGGGCTCCACTATCATCTCTCGTTCCTTGGCATCTTCCTCTACCAGGTTGGATCAAAGTTAATACGGATGGCAGTGTCTGGTGCACCTGGGCGTCTTGTGGTTGTTGGGGTATACCGTACGGCAAGGGGCTTCTTCAGAGGTTGCTTCGTTGAACAATGCGGGACGGGACATGCTTTTGAGGCGGAATTAATTGCGATTATTAGGGATGTCTCCTACGCCTTCAACAAAGGATGGGCGAATCTTTGGGTGGAGTCAGACTCGAGTTTTGTGGTAGATCTCTTTCGTAATCGTGCAGGTTCTATCCCGTGGTGTCTTCTGGGTCTTTGGCATCTTTCACAGTATATGATTTCGCAAATGAATTTTGTTATTTCTCACATCTATCGGGAGATAAATCGTGTGGCAGACTCTCTCAGTAAGTTCTCGGACTCCGGATGGTGGGACAATCCTCCGGCGAACATTATACCCCTTCTCACTGATGATTATGTTGGACGTACACAATATAGATTTGTTAGATGATTTCTATTTCTGGGCTTTTGTGTATTTTCTGACTTTCCCCCGCGGGGGTACTCTTTTCTTATTGGGGGTTTTTCCTACAAGGGTGGGTTTTACTCCAGTAGGTTTTTAACGAGGCCGCATACATTGCGCTACCTGATCGGCTTGTGATCAGGACTTTTCTTTTCTTTAATCCTATTTCAATCTTATTAAAAAAAAAAAAAAAAAAAAGTTGACCCGGTCATTAATTACACACTTAACAATACAGAAAGTGAGAAAAATCTCAGATTAAAACTTAAATTAAGAAAGTCATATATAGCTAGTACCTAGTTGTTCATTGTCAAATTCAAGATTTGTAAGAAAATTAATATAATGTAATAATTTTTATTCTATCTTTTTCTTAATTATATATATGATCTCTATATGTAAATGCAGTTTCAGGAAGCTGAGGAAAAAGTGGAGGCTTGTGTTGAGTCTTTGGCTGATGAGGAAGCCGTCGTCCATGGTCCATGGACATCCCAAAGAAGAAGATAAAGCACATAAGCAGCCTAATTAAAGAAACCAATAATATTAATGAAGAACACAAAATTTATTAGACTCTTGGATTGATTATTTGTATGTAATTAGTTATTAAGACAATGTATATATACGTACATATATAAATATTGATTTGTAAATACAAAGATTCATTTAATGATTAATTTCGATCCATACCAATACATGCATTGATGGACTTGTCTTTGATCAAATAGACCATGCAAGGATTTAGACATTATGGTTGGATATTCCTGAGAATGACACAAAACATATACGGTTATTTATTTTAATTAAAAAAATTATGTTTACTGGAAGAATTAATTCTGCATATTATATGAATACTCAATTTAATTTGAATTAAAACTGTATTTATGAACATCTTCTAATATCATTTATTTATATATTTAAGTGATATTATATATAGGTATATATAGGGTTTGGATTAGGTGGGTCTAGGTATTTTAGGTGAGACATGAGACCAAATCCTGAGGGTTGGACTGTTTTTTTCGTGGTACATATTTAACTGATTTTTTTTATTTGATAAAGGTAAATTTGTTTTAATTATAGATAGATTGGAAAGTTATTTTCGATAGTATCCTTTCACGTTAATTTTTTTTTAATTACAGATATATTTGAGAGTTATATTCGGTAGTATCCTTTCACGTCCACAGATTTTTTGGGATTATTTTGAAATGTTATATTTTCATTTTCTTTCTTTCCTCAACTTTAGAGTAAATGTTTTACTTATGTAGTTCAATTATGTTGCATAGATAGTGTAAATATACTGTTTATGTAGTTCAACTGTGTTGTATATGACCGTTGCATATGTAATGTTATTATGTTGCTTATTTAGTTTACATGTGTTGTTTAATTAGTTCAAAGGTGTTTGTATAGATGGTGTAGATGTGTTACTTATTTAGTTCAATTGTGTTGCATAGATAATATATATGTGTTGCTTATTTAAGTCAGTTGTATTGCATAAATAGTGTAAATGTATTGCTTATGTAGTTTAAATGTGTTGCATATATATAGTAAATGTATTGCTTATGTAGTTCAATTGTGTTGTATAAATAGTGTATATATATTGCTTATGTAGTTCTATTGTGTTGTTTAGATAGAGTAAATGTATTGCTTATGTAGTTCAATTATTGTTTATGTAGTTTCATTGTATTGTATATTTTGTTTTACTATATTGTATGAGACGTCGTATATGTAATGTTATTATGTTGCTTATTTAGTGTTAATGTGTTTCATGTATAGGATAATTTTCTAGAATCTTATTAAATTGTTTGCAGTTTTTTCTGGAAAAAAAATTTGATCAGTCGGATATGTTGGAGAAGATGGCGATTTTGTATTCTTTCCGTTAGTTTTTCATGGGTTGAATTTGTTATAGATGGTATGAGATTATGTGAAATATCTTCTAAACCTATTTTATAACTGCCACTATTTTATTGGGGAGGGATGATTTGATATGGACTAATTTACCCTTCTTCTATGATAATTAGGAATTTAATATATTTTTTGGCTTGTTTAAAACAAGCCATTAAAAAAATTTGATATGTGGTGTAGATCTGCCCCTACGTACTTACCTAGGCAATGGTCTCAGATAACCCCTATGTATATATGTGTTTGTGTTTGTGTGTGTGTGTGAAACTTGATCTCCCATCTAAAAGATATTATAATGAGTTTGCTCGCGATGATATTGTGTACCCTCATATTAGATGGGACATGCACAAATTAATCATGTAATTAGTTGGATGAATACTATTAAACTAAATACAAAAATGAGAATTTTTTATTAATTATATCCATTTGATTCACGAATTATATGTATGCGCCAAAATTCATATGCTGGAAAAATGATGGAAATTGCACATTGGGGGTGCGATTTTCTTGGGAATTCGATTGTCTAACGATAAAAGTAAAAGTGGATTCTGGTTCTCCTCCGTGAGAACATTAAAATGGAATATTTGTCTATCCAAATTGGTGTTTGGATGAAGGAGAAATTAAAGCTTAAAGTGGAGTATTAGAATTAATTTAAAAGAAGAAAACATATGTGTTTGTCTTCTTTGAAAGGCGGGTTTGTCCCACATAGGAAAACAAAGGCTTTGTGGACTAGTTTATATAATGCTACCTTTTAGTTAGGTGTAAGATTATATTGCATAGAGGCTCTCACTACACGTGCGCCCGCAGGGGGGGTGCAAATCACAGTCCGATTCGGGCTCCGAACCACTGACTTGTGTGCGAGCGCGACCTGCGAACACGAATATCGCACCGAAATCGAGCCACATAGTCTAACATATGTTTTGCAGATTGTTTTTATTTTCGAAATTAAATTGTTAATTGATTTTAACCAATTTAATATTATCTCTAATAAAGAATATTAATTCCTCAGGTTTAATTTTAAATTTAAATCTGTAACAGCAAAGTTATAATTGTTGTGTAACTACAAGTGTAAATTGTTGAGCTTTAATTTTCAGGTCCTTTATCAGCTCTGTAAATAGCCAAGTTTGCAGCAATCTAAAACACACTCAACATATCATCTGCACTCTTGCTATTCTCTGCATATTGTTCTTGTTGTATATATTTCTCGAATAGTGGGTAATGGAGTATGTTTATGAAAACGAAAATTAAATTTTGTATAGGCTAGACACATCTTAAAGATATTTTTTTAAGGTATTAATTCCTTCCATTATGGTGTAAATGGTTCTCAAGGAATTAACCTCCAGGATACAAAGCCTATTTTACAAAAATTCGAAGGTTACACTCCTTAGAATTTTTCAGGAGCATTAATCACAAGATGCAGTTATAAAATAAACATAGTAGGAAGTTGGAAAGAAATAAAATTCGTAGAAAAATTAAGGATTGGTTTTTTCATCATTTCAACTATATTATTCTATGGAATAATTGGAAGTATTTATAGACTTCCAACAGTTGCAATCAAAAGTTGCAACCCTTCTGAAGTGATGGAAGTTATTTATCCAATGATCGCATTAGTTCATTGCAATCCTTCCCAATGGATGCCTTCACATGAAAAGACACACCTTTTCATCTCATCACTCTTATTTTCCATATTTATTTATTTACTTCCTTCCTTCATATAATATATAAAATATACTATATAATATACGCATAAAATGAATGCCTATCTAAAAATGATGTTGTGACACGAGATGCAATAAATGCAAATCAATGTAATACACTATATTATATGTAAATATACTACAACCCCCCACTAATTTGCATATAATATACAAAAATAAATACAACTTGTTTTACATAGTAAATACTCATAAAGTGGACGAGCCTTTAACTTTATGGTTGAATATGTAACACTAGGAAAACATATTCTCACTATGTATGATTCATGCTCATTTTGTTCTTGGCAGCACCTTTGTAATGCGCCTTGTGCTGAATCCTGATTTTCACAAGTACTCTAGGATTTACCGAGTAATCCATAAGAATCGGCCTCTCATTTCTTTACTTGTATAGGTAGACTTATCAAGAATGTCCATAACTCATTCCATGATTATAAGTCTATTAAGGATTTTAAATCCATCATACTCTTGTTATGGTATATAAAGTGCATAGATCGGATATGAGACTTTTAAAAAAAAAGTGTCACCCCACTATTTTTAAGATATGCACTTGAAATGTATCCAAGTTTCCATTACGTCAATGTCTAATATTGGATTGCCTTTTTAACTCTCATATATAAGATGACAAATGTGTGACTTGTACCTTAAGATAGAGTTGGTTTCAATCAAGACATTATTATAATCGGTAAGTGTCTCATATCTCTCATGATCTTCATGATCCTTTTACCAAGTAAGGTTTTGTTAGTGGATCAACTAACATAACTCGTAGGAAGATACTCGAGTACAATCTTCCCTTTTTCTTAATCACATTTCTGATATGATTATACCTCATAGCAATATGATTCCTATGGATTAATATTATCTCATTCTTTGTATTATAAATCACAACTTGCGCAACAAGAAATTTGATTTATAATGATGGGAAATTTCATCATTATATGTACAAAAACTGTTATTAAAGACTTTTAATGACGGAAAATTCCCATCATGGAACCCTCATTATTGCCTCCTAGGTAAAAGTAAATAATGACGGGAAATTGATCCCGTCATTATTGTTTTAATGTATTTAGTGACGAGAATATACTGTCATTAAAATGTAGTTTATATGATGACAAATATCATCATTATTAGTTATTTGTCACTCATTATATGTTGTTTTATTGATAAATTTTACCGTCATTATTTGTTATTAGTCCGTCACAAAAAATTGATTTAACAAAATAATTACCCCTAACAAAATATGAAATTACCCTCATTAAAATATATTTTTTATGATGAAATATAAATTCATTATTCCATATTAATGGCTTAATACATGAAGACACATCAATGCTAATAAAATAAGAATATTGTTAAATAAACGGAACAAATAATTTTTTGGAAACAAAATTTTATATAAACAACCTCATCCACATTTATTCATTTATTCAAAATTGTAATTTTCTCCAAAATACAAGTTACATCTTGATGGATAGCTAAAATATTCTCTAATATCCACTTCACGAGTACACAAATCAATGAGCGTCATAAAGGTGAATCACTTGATAACTTCAAAATACCATGTGACAATTTGCTAATCCATGCTTGAATCCTTCTTTATGAATCAACCTACAAGAAAATTTCAAAAAACAATTAGTTCTACAAGAATAAACACACATAATATCACTAAACAAATTTAGAAATTTCTATTTCAAGAGCTAGTTTCATCCTCGTCGTGCTTGTTTTCTTGAGATAAGAGACACATGAAGTTGAGCAACGATAAAGCTACTAATCATATGTACAATATTTTAAACTCTAAGAACAGACGGACTACATACCTTTAGGTATTCTATTAGTTAAGCCACCAACCATCATTGTCCCCATTATCTAGCAAATTTTTCCTCATGCACCTCATATTCTTTATCAATTGAGGCTCTACGAAACAAACTGCGAACCGAATAACAACATGATAAGGAAAAAGGAAAGAAAGAAATAAAAAAGCGGCACAATAAATGCACTCACAGAGAGTAATATGAAAAGTGATAAGATAGGAGATTTTGAAAGGTTGTTTATGATACAATAATAGTCTTGTTCCAAAATATGAGTTCCATCTCAATAAACAATCGATAACTAAACTATTCACTAATATCCTTTTTCTTATAAGAAACTATTCACTAATATCTACTACACGGAGTACAAAAATATTTGAACACTATAAAGGTGAATTACTTAATTGCTTCAAATACCATGTACCAATTTCTTAAGCCATGCTTGACTTCTTCCTTATAATAGTCAACCTACAAGAAAGTTCAAAAAAGAAAATAATATTAATCTAAATAGCAAGAAATACATTAAAAGATTAAAAATATTGCGGACAAAACATATTCCACAATTACAATGTGGTCACCAAATTGGTGATTGATGCTGGGGGAATAAACATTTAGAGCAAAGACAATCTAACAACCAATATATGAAAGTTGGGAAAAAAAATCCAAGAATCAGATTATTGAATGATGACTTATAGTTGGAAAAGCCAAGTAAAAACAAGCAAAGAGTAATCCTCTCAAATAAACATCATGAATATGAGTTTAATTTGCAGATACAAGCAGGGCAAGAAAGGTAGAGGGATAGACAACCTTCACAAATTAAATACCAATGAAATTGACCTAAACAATTTTGTATATTTTATAGCTACGCCGCAAGGGGTTCATGATGATACAAATTGATTTTGATTATTTAATTAGGGTTATTTAGTTTAATTATTGATGGTTTAATTAAGGTTAATTATTATTTCCTAGTTTAGTTAGGTTTAATAAAGGTCAATTGTTATTTCCTAGTTTAGTTAGATTCAATTTCCTAGTTTAATTATTTCCTAGTTTAACTATTTCTTATTATTGGGCTTTAAGCCCGTACTGGTTAGGTTTAGGATTATGTTGCTATTTAAGTGAGTATTATTATTTCATACAGACACTTTGGAATTATTGAGTTTGTCGGCTTTAAGTCAAGCAGAGATTTCGAGGAGAACTTCGCTTTGTTTTTTTCCTACATTATTAATATCAATTATTGCTTTTCTTTCAGGCTCCATTTGGATGGAAGGATTTGAGTTATGGATTTCAAATCCATAAGAACAAATCCATTGAGGTTGTTTGGATGGAGTCATTTTATAATGAATTTCAAATCCTTGGAAGCTATTTTTGGAGTCATTTTGGAGGATTTCAAATCATTCCTATTTTGAGTCATTTGAAATCCTTCCCTAATTCCTCTTCCCAAATCCAAATCCTCTCATCTAAATGCAACCTCAAATTACTTTACCCTTGACTCCATCACAGACCATTTTGTTGTTTCTTCATTGAGTTGAATCAATGTTCTTTTCATTTTTATAATAATCAAGTGGTTTTGATAGTAACATATGTTAAGACCATCAGAGAGAAATTATGCAAACAAAGGTGGAACAAATAAAGAGGGTAAATCAAGACAAGTATCAAACTTGTTCGTAATACGAGATGGATATTTCACGATCCTAACAAAAGCCAATCTTATATACACAGATACATATATTTCACAAAAGAACCAAGAGAATGCATGATTATAATATTTTCCTAAACAACATGAAAAAAGTTCACGAAGCATTAAATTTTAGAGTACATGATCAAGTAAACCTAAGGCAAAGAACCAAACCTCACTTAAAGGCAAAAAAAAAAAAAAATTGCCACAAAATTTAGTACATACAAACTACATATATTAATAAAAATAATATAATTTAATAAAATATACAAAATGAATTTAATTAAATCCTCAATACACAAACTCCAAATATTGGAAACAAATACTCAAGTTCCTAATTATAGAACCATTAATGCATTATAGGGGGCAACCAAAAACTAATAATAGTTATGATGTAGCTAATTCTGCAGTTAGTTCATGATTGATTGCTTGTCGTCATAACTTACTAACAAAACACAAAGTTGTAGATAATCGAATTTAAAGATAAACCAAACACCAAATCCTTCATTTCCCAATGAACTTATCATATCCAAATGCGCTTATACTCTCAAGCAAAGATTCCAATTTATGGGCAAAGAAACAAAGTACTGCAACATAACATTAGTTCATGAGATCTTAAACCCAAAAAGATTTAAACACTCACAAGAAAGCCCACATAACAAATTCTCAAACAACATTCCATATCCTTTTATCCAAAGAATATTGTTTGGTTGTGATAAGTATCATGAAAGAAACCAAATAGCCAAATAGAGACACAACTCATTTCATTCACATCAACCCCCGCAATGATAGTTCATGAACTAATAGTATGCATACTTTCTTGAACATAAATAAAGATTAATCAAAAAAAAAAAAAGAAACAAAGAAAGATTGTATTGAGCTAGTCAACAAACTCAACATTGAAAATAGTAGAAAGAATTTGACAAACACCAATAGAACAAAATTGCAACTCCATTTTTCTTGAATCATATATATGTTTTGACGTGAGTTTATGTGGTATGTACCTCTAAAAAGCAAAAGCAAGAACAATGTTCGTGTGCTCAAGAGAGTGCAACATATCCCCATTTATTTCATCCCATAACTTGCTGCAATTCAATTACTAGAACATAAGTAAATTAGTGCTTTTAGTTTTGACAATATTAGCTTCAAACTTTAGATTGTCGATTAAGGATAATAGAAAAAAACATTTAAATAGAATATATTCAATAAACACAACCACCAAGTAGTATCCACACTAGCAAAACTATTTATAATGTATGCATTAATACATCACAATAGTCATAAAACAAAGATTAATGAATGACAGTAAAATTTTTTGGGGAAAAATGCATCAAGTCAATGAATGATAACTAACCATAATATGCATCAAAAAGTACTATCCAAACAATGAGAAAAACTAATATACAAACAATAGCAAACTAACCTTATTTCCTAATCCTAATTTTGTGAATTCAAGAATTAGGAAACCCTAACCTCCTCGGTTCATTCATCCTTCGAAAGAATTGATATCTCCTGGACCTATAATAGTCAAATATTCGTCAATATTAGTAGAAAAACTGAAAATTAAAAAAAAATCTGAAAGAGAAGAAACTCCATCATATAAAATTGAACCACATGCCTAGGCAAAGAGGCAAATAGGAAATGTTGGTCACTTCGCCATGTGGCGTGCGTACTCGAGCAACGATGAAGAGCGGCGGAGTTGAGAAAATAAAGATAAGAGAGCGGCGTTCATGGAGAAAGAGGAATCGAGAGCCGGAAAAAAAGGACTTGAGATTAAAGGAGCATGTTATTGTATTTAGGTGTTTTTAGCAATACAACTTTTTAAGTTTTTTTATTTAATAAAAAGTTTTTTCTATTTTCTTAAGTAATGAAAACTATATATTGTTGTACATGGTGGGAAATATATGGAGCCAAAACTTTTGTGATCAATTATGAGGGGAGTTTGTTTTGACCCAAATAATGAGGGGAATTAGACATGAATAACTAGGAAACTAAGATTTCCTCATAAAAAACTTAACTCTTTAATGACCAATTTTCTCACTCTCATAGAAACTTGACAAATTATGCTTTTAATGACGATTATTTATACCCTCATTAAATTTTCATCATTATAAATCAAAATTCTTGTAATGTTGATTATCACAATACAAAGTAGTAGGACCCTTTTTAGGATCTATACAAGAAATATTTTAAGAAATCTTCCAAGCCAAAAAATGTATTTACTCGCAGTAAACATTGATGTATGGAGGGGATCCTGTGAGACCACTCTCCTAGGTGAGACCTTAGGAACAGATCTATACCATCAAAAAAAAAATCAATGGCCAAGGTATGAACAAATATATACAACAATTGATAGAAAAATATACACTTGTAGGGGTAAAATAGGAATCGAAGGAACAAAAATGGTAACTCGCCTCCTACAAATTAGGGACGGAACCGTTATTGATCACGTCCCCATAATCACGCTTGCCATTTACCCGCTCTTTCTCTCCCTTCTTCACAACAACAATCTCTGCATTGCCATAACAACCTATATCTTTTCCATTCAACCCGCAAATTATTTCATAGGATCAAGCTGACAAAAAAAATCGGCGTCGGATATCATACAATTGGCGAAGAGTTATCATCCATTGGAAGCAAAAAGAGTTCTACAATGGCAAAATCTTGATTTCAACACAATCGATGAATGTATTCAAGGTAATTTCTTACGAGAAACTTGCTACAAAATTATGGTGAAACAACTCGAAACAAGCATGGACGCGTAATTGAATCAAGTGCATAGTTGTTGTTATTGATTTTGTATGTTTAGTATACATAGTTTGTCTATTTAGTGTATA